>ML778848.1:454398-587480 GCA_009831015.1 Picea engelmannii
ACCTGAATGAGTGATTTGGTATATTGATAGAAGGTTACAAGAAAGACTTGGAACACATAATACATCATTGAAATGACCATTGTCTACTTGAATTGTTCCAGATCCTTCAACGCTAAGATATCTATCATCACCAACAAATACTTTCTTCTTGTTACATTCATTTAGAGAAGTAAATATGTCTCTATAAGCCACTCATCAGAAGAAGAAGTAGAAGTTGTATTGAAAGAGAAACCAGAAGAAGAAAGTGCATGTCCATGAGAAGAAGAAGAAGTAGAATCAATATTGATGTTGTGCTTCTTCAATACGTCAAAAGGCATAAACAATAACCAAAGGACCACATGATGGTGTAAGTTTCTTTAAGAAGTGACCCACTTTTATAAAAAAAAGTGGGATCACTTTTACAATTAAGTTACTTTATAAAATAAAAGTTGCATGCAAAATAAATAACTCTAAAATATTAAATCTACTTATAGTGATTCACTTTTATACTTGAAGAGAAATACACTTTACAATGGAGCATGAAAGTTTTCAAAAAAAGTAACAAAAAGAGAGACTTGAACTCAAGACCTCTTACTTAATAAGGAAAATTTTAACCAAATGGGGTAGCAAAACATATTGTATTGTTTAGCAGGAGGATTGTTGTTGTTGTTGACGGCCTTGGAGAGTGTGCTAAAAAAAATTTATTTTCACACAACAAAAAAAATTTGCTTCTCGATGGCAAAAAAAATAAATCGCTTCTCGATGACAACAAGGGTTAGATCTCAGTTAACTTACCCAAAAAAATGCACCTTTTCTTATATGTTTCTGATTTTCTGAGATCGCACAGGGCACGGGGAAAAGATAATACACAGATCTAAAAGAGTAGAAACTCGGAAACAAATAATATAAAACCAAAATAATACTCTGCAAAAATTTAAAAATGTTGTATTCAGGCTTTATACCTTCGGATCTCACTGAAATGGTTGTATCTTGGGAAAACAGAAGCCTTTTCGAGTGAAACGAAAAGTGTTCCCGACTGAAAAAAACACTCCAAACACAATGTAATAGTCCTCTCATCCTAGAATTGTATGGAAATGGAAGAAAATGGAGATGATGAAACTCGACTTCACGATCTTGATCTACAACAACAACGGGTCTTCAAATAGGCTCTGATACCATGTTCGAAAACACATATATTCCAACAGAGGAAGAGCACCTTTAGTAACCACTCACACAACCAGATCAAAGATCAACACACCAATGTTTTGACGTGGTAAAACCCCTTCGGGAAACATCCATGGCCCCAGCTAAAATGACCACTTGGAGAAGTTTATTAATGCAAAAGAAAAAGATTACAGAGAGATTTTACAAGAGAGTTCCTCACAATTGATCATCAACAAATGACCCTCCATGCTCTTTAAATAGAGAACATGGACCAATCGAATTTTAAGCCACGAATGAATGGTCGTTAAGATCAAGGATATCATGAACTATCGAATCCCTCTATGTCGACAACATATCATGACCGTCAGATTTCCTAACTACAAATGCATACTAATGCATACTAAAGAAACACACTTTTACCTAATGACACATTACACCAAGTAGATATTAACTAACTCTTAAGTGTCTAAATATCCTAAGAATCAAAAAGGTGGAAAAGTTCCCTGAACTTGTGCCCCATGAATACTTGAAACTCAAAGTAGATCCACTCATGAAACAGAGCGTACCAGTTACCAAGGTTTGGGCCAAAGGATTGAAGTGACCAAGCCTCCTCAACCTATTTGATATTCTTGACTTCAGATGTAGCAACGAAGTCAATGCATGTGTTAAACTCCTCTTATCCTATGTGCATGGGGGGAACATGTGGATCGATAGGCCAATATCCATTGAAACAGACTTTATAGACAAAATCATTGGGATGCCAACCTGGGGGGAAGACCCTACTACCCTATTTGTAGACAAAAATATAAAAATATAATAGTCAGAGGCTATGCGGATGAAGTTTTGTGAAGTTAGAGGGGTGCACGACCTGGATGTGCCAACTATATGCGACCCAACCATTCAAATATACACATATATTCTAGCATGAAATATATTGCGGAAGTGCAGAAAGGATGAAGTACTAGCATGGATCATAGCTATGACGGAAAAATGTGTATAAGGAACTGCAATGAGCTAGGAACCATTCCTATTGAACCAATTCCTACTAGATTGTGTAGAAGCCCAAGATAAGGGAATGGAGTTTCACTACCCATGGCTTCCGATTATGATTTCCTTCATAGCATGGGAAGAACCAAAGGATGCACAGTTCCTAGGGATGAGAGAGAATCCATGCGTCACAATGAAGTACCAGAATGTTTGGTTTTCAACAAACAAGAGGAGACAAATGGAAAACAATGTTCAATTCTTTCTCTATGTTGAAAGAATTCGACAGAGTATCTGGAATGCACCACGCATGTCACAACAGTTGGTGGAGGCATATGTCCCAGTTGTGAAATTTCATGCAGACAGGCATCATATGTACATCAAATCCATGAAGGATCCAAGGGAGGATTGGGTCCAAACGAAATACAAGATAACCGAATAAGACATACAGCTAGTCATGTAGGATTGGGAACCAGACTGGAAGGTACCAACAAAAGGGGATGAAACAACACAGGGGGGGACATTGAAGCAACACAATGCATATATATAGACTGGACATAGATCAAGGAAATGGAATGGAGGACACACTAGAAATAGGGTGAACAAACCAACCACCACAATCCTTTCCTCAAAAAGGGAGGAAACGGTCGGACCAAATCACAGGTTCATCAAAGAAGCAGAAGGATCAAAAGCCACAAGTCGTCTACACATTAACAGATGACGACATGGAAAAAATTGGATACTGACTAAGGGATGTCATGGAAGAACTCCTCGAAGAGACTACAAATAAACATGAAGCACTACAAATGAAGGTGCAGGACCAATGCTTGAGTCTACAACATTTATTGGAGACAGTCTGATTGCCACCTGTGCAAGGATCAGGCATAGCACCAGAAGGAATACCAAAGGAATCACAGACTATGGTATCAACATAGCTAACAACAGAGAATAGAGTGATCAAGGTCCTAGTAGAGACAGTCGAGTTACCCAACCCTAAAGTACAAGAGAAGTTGCAAGGACTAAGTCACACAAACCTAACCATCTCACAAATGCCAGTGGAATTATTATAGGGTTTTCACACGGGGATCACACAGGAACTAAATATTTTGGTAGACACCAGATACAGAGAAATGGATAAAGCAGAAGTCGAGAAGGAGGAACTGAAGAAGAATACACCACTACACTACAAGAAAAGTGCATAGTAGAACAATGAGTGGAACTCGTAGAAAAGGAGAAGAGATAAGAAGAGGGATAGAAAGAGAAAGCTAGGACAGAAAAGACTCAAGTGGAAGGAAAGGCTAAGAAATCCTTAAATGACAAAGATAAGGCTAAAGAAAAGGTCACCAAAGCCTTGAAGGAGATGGAGGAAGTCGAATAGATTGTTGAAACTCCATGCAACAATCCAAAAGTTATACAAGGAGGTCCCATAAGTATCGATGGTGGTATAGGCCACTATAGAGGAATAGGTAGTAAATATTAGTGAGGCTCTCAAATGCCTTCACACGAAGATCACAGATTTGGAAGTGGACACAACACCAAGGACACCACTAGAAGAAAGAGAACAAAGGGAATGGACTACGCAGACAGTGGTGGAAAAGATCAAAATATTGGAACATGAATTCATAATGATGTGTGATGAAGGCACACATTTGGACAGAGATTACTAACAAACTAGAGTTGCAAGCACCGAAAACTAAAATAAGGACTACATAAGAACAAGCACATCAGGCCACTGAGCATGTTAATACCCTACAACTAGTTGTAAGAATGAAAACACTCCTGACTAACAGGAAACTATACAGTGCAGTGGAACAATTGAAGGAAGAACAATGGAAGATCACACGGGAATTACAACCGCGACAGGATGAAGCCTTTTGGGTACTAGAAGGACTAGCTAGCATGTAAAGCATTACAACATTAGCAGTGTAAGACACTGAGGCCAAACTTACCACTTTGACAGTGCAGTAAATGGAGGAAATATTGAACAAGGAGGCAAAACTGACAGTAGCAACACAGGTAGAGAAGGACACCCTCTAGAAATGTATTGAGGCATGGAGGAGCGCAACACAACAAGCCTAAGTGGCTCGAAAGGAGCCACATGTGAGTGTTGGGGGCCTATTGGGAGGAAAATTTTGGGGATGGAACAATGAGAATAGATGAAGTACAATGAAGAGGTGCAGGAAGGGTGAATACAAAGGAATACAAAGAAGCTAAAGAAGATCAACAAAAGAAGAGATAGGAAAGAGGAGAAGATGGGGGGGGATAGGAAAGAACAACTAGTGCAAAATCTAGGAAAACCAATCGAGCATGAGCTATATCCAGCTCATAATGAGTTGTTTCCAGTTGAGCATAAGTGATAGCCAACTCATTATGAGTTGGAAAAAGAACCTGAGAATAATGTATAAAAATATGTAAAGGATCCGCGAGAAAAAAGGGGAGAGAATTGGCAAGGCCAAGAGATAAAGAGAGGGTTTAGGAGTAAAGAACATTGTAAATAAGTTACATATAGGAGGATTATTGTATATTGAACATCCATTGTAGTGCAAATCACACCTAATATCCTTGAATTTTGATTCGAATGATGATACAATAATGCGCGGTAACTATGAATGTATGTTTGACCACTAAATGGGATATATGGATGTGTACATGTACAATCTAGTAAATAAAGGTAGGACAAAGTAGGTTTATGATGTTTCCTTCACCACTAAAAAATCTTGGTTCCTGCATTCTCCATAAATATACCTCGAGTGAGACTTCACCTACATGCAGGTGATGCCGAAAGGGATGGTGTTTGTAGGGTTTTGTTGGACTAAGTAACTTGAAACCAGGGTCTTGAAGCTATGCGTGCACACCAAAAAAATTGTATTGGACAAATTCTTCAGAGTTTTAAATTCCTAAGATAGGGTTTCTCTTTTACAATCTTATTTATGCTAGAATCTTGACATACCTACAGACAATGCATTTATTAAAGATAGTATTTTCCTTGAAACATCAAGATAGATTATTTTGATGATATATTTAATCTTAGGAAATGACAATGATTAGGTTTGTTGGAACACATATATATTTCTAAACTTTAGAATTTATATGGATTTCATTCCCATTTAAATAAAAACAACACGTGTTTGATTCTCACCGTCAATGAGCTCTAATATCTAATCAAATGATCCTAATTACTTAGAAACTATGGAGCCGCCTACTCGTTATAAAAAAGTCAAATCACTAAAGAGTACTTCGCAATTTTGGATTTCGGAGTTTCGCACTTCAGATGTGTTAACAGGCCTCACCTTCAAAGTCTCGATACACAAAAAGAATTCAAAAGATCCAAGTCACCATACACGTATACACCCCTAATATATGACATATCTTTCTGGGAAATGACCTGTCACAAATTTTAAACAAAGTTAATTGACCAAACGAATGAAATAATGAATAATTAAAAAGAAACTAAAACCCAATTAGAAAATCAAATAATAGTTTCGCAATTTTGGAAATCGGGTCTTCGCCATCTATCACCTCCCAAATTCCCAAAGCCCGAAATCTTGAAATATCTTAAGCGTTAAGTCGGGTTAATTAAGGATTAAAAATGATTAACAATTAATTAATCACATCGTGATTTCTCATTTCAGGGATCCCGCCTTGAAGCGAATTTCAATATCCCAAATCTCGAACTCCCAAAATGTCTTAAGTGTTAAGACGGTTAATTAAGGATTAAAAAATGATCAACGATTAATTAATCACATCACTATTTCTCATTTCGGGGATCCTGCCTCGAGCGAATTTGAATATCCTGAGATTCGAAACCCCGAAATATTTGAGTTTAAACATGATTATTTAAAAGGGTTAAACATGAATAAAATGAATTAATCACATTGCAATTTTGCGTTTCATAAATCATATCTTGAACTTTTATAGGATATCCCAAGATCCGAAATTCCAAAATTTACTTAATGATAAGTGCCATTAACTAATTCATTAATGACTTTTATCTCGTGATTAATCTTTCGTTGAATCATAACGCTACTAAATTCAAATTTCATCTATTATTTTCCCAATCATGAACCACCAGATGTTAATGACAATAATAATTGATCTACGGCAATCATTTTGAATAATATCTTGGAACACCGCATAAATGTTTTCATTAAGGAAAGTAATACATTGTCAGTGAAGGTATGCGTAAATTGATACTCTTAAGGTGAAAAAGATATTGAAGTTTGAACTCTATTCGCTTTTTCACAGAACAACAAGCTTAGCGAGATAATAATTTTTTGCATTTTCTCTGATAGGTAACACAATGCTGAGTTTACTACTATCATGGCTGTATGAAAAATGGTTAAAGGAACTGGTGAGAGCTCAAGACAAAACATAGATTTCCTCTCGGAAACATTTCCAAGAGTTGTTGAGACCATAAAATTTTGGACATAGGTATGCGAGATCCTACAATATGAACTGGACAACTGTCTTGAAGAGTTAGATAATGAGGGGATCAAAACTCAAGAAATGAAGCTCAAATACATAGCTCAATCAGAGCTGGATAAGATAGCCACGTAGTTGAGGCTCATGTCGTATAAAAACATGATAGGTTGGGCCCTGGAGAACGTTGACGTTGTGACTAGGACCATATACAATTCACAAAAAGTTTTTGTTGGATCCTTCCGACCAGAACATGTACATGTGATGTAAAAATTGTCCCCAGCATTCAAACACACTTATAATGCCACTTTATTAAAGAAATTATATGAAGAAGAGTGCCCAGAAAGCGTAAAGAATTATCTTGACTTGATCAAGGATTGGTGGGCTCGCCCTGAGAAATTCAGAGTACACACACATGGCACATACACCACGACATCATTAAAATCTCATATGATGTATGTGGCCATGATGCTCTATAGAATTTTCGGGAGGAAAAACTCTGTCCACTTCTTTTTATCATGGGTACCGATCATGCATGAAGTTGCAAAGGGTTTCTCATTCAATTGGGCCAAGATGCTATCAGATAGTTTGGCCAAGGAAATCACTAAGTATCATACATTGAAAGCCAAAGGATGACCTGCCCCGTTTTACATGTCAACATATCTTATGGATGTCGTCTGTTTTATGACGCCTTTTCCTTTGATGGGATGGAGCTGGAATCTGACCAGTGTCGAACCAATACATATTTATCATTCAAATATATGAGAAGATAAATCGAAAGATTCCTTCTATGAAATCTGCAATTATGTGGTCGTGTCGATGCGCATCGCCATATATAGGCGCCCACCTCTCAGGATTTCTGAAAAAATAGTAACCAACCTAGGGAAGATAGTAGATTGGTATATCGAAGAGCATTTCTCTTATATCATGGTTTTTGGTTGTTCTGTCCCTCTGCATGCCTTGCCCAAGTTTCTACCAGACCGATTGGTGTGCAAAAGGTAGTGCGTCAAACTATGTTGGGCGAAGTCAGTAAAGAGCTAAAAGCCTTGCAGAAAAAGATATGGCCCAACTTTCCCTTGCAGATTGGTATGATTTCACTGTTTCATTTTGGCCATTAGAAGGTAGAGGCCCCGACCCTGGAAGAAATCAAGCTTGTCAATATTGAATTCAAGAAACATGATCCTCAGAAGATCGTGGGAAATCACATGGCCTCTTGTAATTTGAAAAGATATGAGCATGAGGAGTCTCCACATGATGAGATATTCCAAGGAACGAGATCCTATCAGGAAGTCTTGAGTCAAGTCCAAACTCTGGCTCCAGACCAATTGGTCAAATACCATGATTTCCAAAGGCATAAGAGAAATAGCCTTCTGAAATTCCTATAGGGAGAAACCCCAACACCCCGAGCTACACAGAAAATTGAGATTCAGATTTTAGAAACAAGGAGCACCAGTGGAAAGGATGCTCAAGAAAAGTTGGGGAAAACTGAGGTTTTAACATAGAAGGGGGACACCACATTTCCAAATCCACCAAGTGATCAAGCTAAAGATCAGATTGAGGCCTTGACAAGAAAGGGAGAATAAAATTCATTATCCACAACAGGAAAATCAGCTACTGACACAGCCGGGAAACAACCGTCCACCGAGATACGCAACCCTATCCAATCTATCACTTCTTTACAGTTCAACAGAGGGAACCCGAGTGCTGAAATGGTGTTCATAAAGGATCTTACACCTATTTCAGCTGAAGAAATGCCTCCTTCTGATTTCTTCTTCAGCAAGAAAAGGAGGGATGTGGTAAAAAGAGAAACGCACCTAAAGGAGGGTGCAACTGTCAAGAGATAGAGGGTGCTACTTGATGGATAGGCCTTGGAAGAGGTAGAGTTCTCTATGGATGTGGCAGGATTGTTGGGCGATTTCGCAACAACAAACCAGTATTCCGTTGGGAACCTAAAAGAACAATTGAAGCAGAAAGATATGATGATAAGTCAATTGAAAAATCAAGTAAACACTATGAAGAAGAATGTCAAGAGTGATATGAACAAGGGTTTTGAGCAGATTAGAGCCTGTGACAGACAAGAAATTCAATAGCTCAAATCCGGTCTCGATGAAATGCATAAGAATGCACAGGCAAGTAGAGAATGGGCCAGTCAGCAAGGAGAGTTGGTAAAACGACTACAGGCCAAAATAAACCTAACTGAAAAAACGACTGTATATATGGCAGTTTTCCAAGCTCAGGCACTGGAGGTGCATGAAAAAATAGAATTAGCACAACAAATCCTTTTCGCTAAGGTGGAAGCTATCCAAAACCATTTTCGGGTGGTAGACCAATCCTTAAATAAAAATTTCTTAAAGGAGAGAGAGGCCATCGCTACTCGAGCTACTTTCCAGGAGGCAGTTGTGTCATCAATAAGAGAATAAGTAGCCATGGTATCTATATTGTCTCTTTCTGAGAAAAATAGAGGCGATATAATATTGAATACCTAAGAGGCTAACATAGCCGAAAGTAAAAGATTAGCTAAGGAAGTGAAGAAATCTTGTGAAGAAGCGTTTCATTCACTCGAAAAAGGGTCATTAGGCCTCGACTAAGATAATATCTCTGAGGTCTTGGGGCAAGTTGATCTAGCAAAGCATCAACTTAATGTCAAGACAAAGACAAACATGGAAGAGGCTCGGGCTGAAATCTTGCAATTAAAACAGATTGATATTACTCAGATAAATAGGTGGCTACTCGGTCCTAGTCTGCAACTAAAGTCTACATATTTAGAAGACAGGAAAATGGAATATAGGCTGCCTCACTTAGAGAATAATTTGTATACTTTTAAGGAAAACGACACAACTGAGCCTTCCAGATTGGTGGTGCAGTTCATAGGCAAATGTGTGCAATGTGTCGAGCAGGGAAAATCCAACACATCCGGGAACAAATGAGACGATGTGGGAATATAATGTACTCAGACCATGATTAGAGACCATTTGTTTCTGAGCTGGATAACAATAAGGAGAAACATCTCTGCCAGCGTGGCGAAAATACAGGGAATATGCAAGTGAAGTGTTTCAAATTTCACATATTGTAATATTTTCTGTTTTAGAAATAAGGAGAATTCCATCTGCTTAGGGTTGAGATAATTTTTTGTATAAATACATATTTCAAAGACTTAACACAGGTTTCTTCTTTTCATATTGTAACTAAGAAAACTGATCCTTTTGTGAGTATTAATACAAGTGCAGACAGGGATTCCAAATTTTGTGCAGTTTGAGTTATGTGCTCTTCTTGTATTCCATATCTCTAGTTTTCTTTATGTTACTCCTTGATAAGTGATTGGTTGCAATTTAGTACAACATCTATTGTAATCACATGTTATCGTTCATTTGATAAGAAAGCAATTTTTCCTTTGTATTTGCTATTAGTAAATACAAGACCTGCAAGCTACTTGGATCACTGTATCTTATATCCTTTCAAGGGTGCATTCTATATTTTCTTCTATTGTGAACAAGGTAAGATTCATCTATCATTGATGCCTCATTGTTTTTAACATTTTTGTAATTTTCTCTCATATCACTTGATTTTATTACTCGACTCAGACGACGAAACATGACCTCTATCCTGTTCAGTTATTAATTTCATTTAAGGGTTAATTCTCATATAATTAACGGAAGAAAAAACACATTTTAAAACATTCCTTAAATTCTTGATGCCTTGACATTACTCTTTGAGCCTTAAGTGTAATCTCAGGAACAACATATTTTTGGCACCGTTGCCAGGGACGGAGAAACGAAGTTATTTTTCCCTGGGAGAACGACATGGTAAGTTTCTCTCTTTGATAGTGAACAAAGATTGAATACATTTATAAGGTTAATTTTTATCTTTCACTTGGCAACTCCACTATAGATAAACTGTCATTCGATAGAAAGAATACCAAGAAGAACCCAAACGATCAACAAATTACGCTTGTATCTGATCCTAAAAAGATATTAAAACCAAGGGGATACCTCAAGCAGACTGTTGCATCCACAAGTAAGGTTTACCAACCCAAAACTGTGCAAAATAATGCTAAGGTTCCACTTGAATAGTCAACCTCGCAAGAAGGTTATACGCAAAGATACTTCGAATATACATCAACTGAGAATCTTGCCACTGAAACCTTAAACCCTGAGTTGTTTCTACCTGATATTAAAGTCGATATCGATTCAATTTCCCCCTTAACTAGTAAAGGTAAAAGACCCCTTTCGACCCCCACTTTTATTGATATTCCACTGGTCCCTGAAGTAAAGGTTTTAGCTCCCAAAGACTCTAAGGACTATACCTCTTACCCTAATTCAAATCCTGTTGGTTCTCCTGTTTATATATCTTGTAAATCCAAAGAACCGGGTCCTCATTTCCCTTTTACCCCCTTTTCAGATTTTCTGTCTCCTAACGGTCAATTTCCAGAAATTCCTTCACTTCATCCTGAGGCAGTAGAAAGGTCCCTAGAATTTTATGAAAATCCTCTCTTTAACTCCCGAAGCTCATCCCCCCGACATCAAATGGTTGTTGTTGGAGGAGGTGGTGTCGAAGGTGGTGCTAGAGGAGCAGGCGGTGTTGGAGGAGCAAGCGGTGTTGGAGGAGCAGGTGGTCAAGGACCACCACCTCCGCCCCCTATAATTTTTGCCAAACTGGTAGCCAGATACGCTCCTTTAGTCCTTTCCCATATTCTTCATGATTTACCAGAAAATTATATGAAGAACTTACCAAAATTCACGGGAGAAGGAGATTTAACTGCCACAGAGAACATCAACTTTTTTGACCAATTCACTAATATCCTCGGCATTGAGCATGAGGATGTTTATTCAAGACTTCTGGTAAAAAAATTTTAAGGTCAGGTAAGAATCTGGTTTTGAGGGCTACAGGTAGGTTCTATAGCATCTTATGACGTGATAGAAAACACCTTTTTAAGGCAGTGGGGAGAGAAGAAAGATCACTTGTATTATCTGATGGAGTTTGGAGCTCTGAGGAAAAAGAATTCAGAGTTGGTCCTAGAATTCACCTAGAGGTTTAACAAAATCTATCATAAAATCCCAGTAGAGGTCAAACCCTCTCAGCCTGCAGCTAAGGTGACATTCGTAGGGACTTTTGAGCCCAAATTTGACTTACTTTTGAGGGAGAGGAGATCGACTGATCTCACTAGAATACAAGACGACGCCATCAAAATTGAATCGAACATGATGGAATCAGGTAAAATAAAGGAGAAATTTGAAATGGGAACCAAAGAAACCAAATGCTTTAGAGAACAATATGGAACTTCTAGATCTGGGAAGTTTGTGGAGGACAAAATGGATGACATGGCTAAAATAATTAAAGAATTATCAAAAAAATCTCCAAAATGGAATTATACCAGGCTAAACCTAATCCTTTTGCTAGGAGATATTTCAAAAGGAATCCCAATCGCCCGGTCCAGCAGAGACCAATAAAAAACAAAGATCAGAAAATCAAATCTCCTTTCAAAACAGAAAATTTTATGCAAAGTATCGATGTACACGACTTTGAGGGGTTAGATGAAGATATTGACAACCTCAGTGATAATGATCAAGAACCTCACCTAACCAGACAAGATTACGAAAGGTATTTAGATCAAGAAACATTGTTTGGAAACAAGGTAAGTATAAATAATATGGGAGAATTTGATTATCAAGGAATCACCGACTCTATAATGGCCGAGCTTCAACAAAAATATAATTTAAGGCCTAGAGATAAAAATTCTACAACTTCTCCACCAAGGAAGATCTTGTCGAGAAACAAAAAAATTGAGTCATCTCAAACATCCAATGAAACACAAGCTGCCAAGACAAAGAAAGATGAAATGCAAGCTGCCAAGAAAAAGACAGATGAAACCAAAGCAACGCAAACCAATAGCCAAGAAAAAAGAGAAACAGGGATCCCCACCAGAGAGGCTGAAAAGACAATTGGAGGTTTCAATCTAGAAAATGAAATTAATAAAATCAAAATTCCTGTGCCCTTGGTTGAATTAACAAAAAAATCAATGTATAGAAAATAAATTGCCAAAATGATAAATTTATCAGATATTGAGAGTCATGCAGATACTATTAATTTAGAAGATGATAGACCTACTATAATGTTTGGTCCGCATATCGAAAATTGCTAAAGATCGGGTTGCTCCTTTTTATATTACGCTGACTGTGCATGATCACCTACTCCATAACTGTATGTTGGATTCTGAAGCCTCCCCTAACTTAATGCCTAAAGTTATTATGGAAAAATTGGGCCTCAAGGTTACCAGACCATGCCAAGATTTGTATTCTTTTAGTTCAAGAAAGGTAAAATGTCTTGGTATGATAAAATATTTGGTGGTTAATCTTGCACAGATCCCTGTGAAGAGTATTCTCATGGATGTAGTCATTGTTGGTGTTCCTGCGAAATATGGCATGTTGTTATCCAGGTCTTGGGGTGCCAAACTTGGAGGATCGATTCAATTAGACATGACATATGCTACAATCCCGATCTTTTTTGGACATTTCACCTGTCTATACAGAGAGACAAGACTGGCATATACCATAAGTGACGGTTTTCCCTTGACCAATTCTTGGAGATCTTTGGTCAATTTTGACCTATTTTGGGACTTTGACAGGATTTCGAAGGCGGAGCACAAGTCGAAGCAGAGATCATGGATTATCGGCCCTTTTTTAGGGATTTTTGGGTTTTGGGATTATGTAACGGGTATGGGGATGTCGGCCCATGGGTTTACCCATGTTTAGGCCCATTTTGTAATGTATAAATAGATGTCTAGGTGATGTAAGAAGAGACATGAAGGATGATATAGACATCTGTGTGATGATGTGTTAAGTGCAAGTGATAGTTGTACATGCTTTGTGCATACTGTGTGAAGCTTGAAGGGCTAAGTGAAAGTGACTATAAGAGATTGTGTAAAGGATTTGTGTTGTAACCTAGCTTGGGGAAGGAGGATCTGGCTAAGTGCACACAAAGATCCTATCCTATGCGGAGTAGGATCTTGTGGCTCTGTGCATGTAGACGATTGACTTAAGATAATAAAGAGAATAAGAGTTGGTGGACATAGCCCCAGGCTGGGGGTGAACCATGTATATCCTGTGTTATGGTTTCTTTGTGCATTGTGATTGTTTATTGTTCATATGGTTAATTCTTAGTGTATTAATGTATGCTTAGATGGACATGATATGATAGCTTAGTGCTTAGGGATGTGAATGAATGTTAGATACGATCTATTTTCTTATGCTAAGGGTTTAGATGTGGTAAATCTGAGTGAATACTACATTGCTTTGTAATTAGGGTTTTGTCTACGAAGTAAATACAGGTTAAATACTAATGAACTATAATTTCTAAGTGTTCTATTAAGGTGTTGTAATCACAGATATGTGTCCCAGCTAAGGTTGCAGACACTAGAGTCCTGCAACCACCCCTGCCTCTACCCTGGGTGAGACTTCATTTGCTTCGCAGGTGTTGCTGAAAGGGTCGGTAGTTAGGGTTTTGTTTGTGTGTTGTTGAAGTGTTTAACCCTGGGTCTGCCCCTGTGTTCCAACAAGTGTTTCTATTTCCGTGACCTGAAACTGTGATTGCTGGGAACTGAAGAAAAGATAAATCTCTGTGCGTAGATTTGTTGCCCTAGCGTGCAGTATTCTACTTGAATGAAAAGCTCTATGCTAAGGAAGGAGGCAGATATGAAGAAAAGAGGTAAGATCAGTGAAACATTTTTACTAAAGAGGTAAGATCTGAAAGCTTTGTGATTTGATAAAAGTAAGATAAGTGTAAATTTTTGTTTCAAAAGTATGGATCTAGGTATGTTTGATAAATTTTGTCCTAGCTTGAAAACTAGGGCACAGTTAGAAGAAAGAAGATTTGATATGAATAGATCTAATAGAAATAATGAAAGATATGTTATTCCTATGCATAGAAAGAATGTTTGGACTAACAAATGGATGTAGGATCCTAGAAACAATTTTTTGCAGGTTAGTTACTGTGATCCTAGTGCGTAGTATAGGAAAGGTTGGGGATCGTTTAAGAGAAAGAGAGGATTAACTCTTTGCTATAGTTGTAGAAGACCTGGACATCTTGCTAAGGAATTCCTTGGTAGAGGTCCTACTTGCCTTTGTTGTAAATCTATGGACCATGAAGTTTTGGATTTCCCTATAATGATTGCTAATCTTGAAAGAATGAATATGAGACCAGAAAACCCTGAGGAAGGCCAAGAAACTAAGACCATGGCAGAACCCCAGAAAGAATCAAAGAATGTATTACTACGAATGAAAGAAACCCTGAATGATCACAGAAATATCAGCTTGTCAGAGATCTTCAAAGAAAAAGAGTGCATAGAAACAAGAATAGGAGACTTCGACATTGACTGTGTTCTAGATGAGGAAACATAGGTGAATATCATGACAAAAATTACTTGGGAAATTTTGGGAAGGCCTGCTATGGTTCCTTCATTAGGGGGAATAGGATTCTTTAGAGGAAAACTGATAACCCTATGTGGAAGACTTAACCATACCTCTATGCTTGCTCATGGAACTTCGACAGAGGAAGAATTTGAGGTTGTTAAATTTTTTGAGAACAACACCCCATTTGGTATGTTATTAGGAAAACCTTGGATTGAGAGAGATCAGATCCGGAGAAAAGAAGAAGAGGCCCTAGAATAGAAAAATAAATAATTAAAAGATTTCATGACTAGGAGAATAGTGCGCTTGATAGAAGAACAGGAGGAAAAGTCAAAGAAACTTAGGACCAGAGATCGGGTTGTCGAAGCTGAAAAAATGCAGGAAGACTTGAAGAACCTATCCATACAAGAAAGTAGAGCACCTACCCCAGACAAAAAATAAGTATTACCCTTGAACCCTATGACAATATCTCATCAGCATGAAGTTACTATGTTGAGTACAGATAAGAATTAGAATGGAAAGAGGAATACCAAGACGCAGATCACAGGGAAGAAAGATAGAAAGCTCAGTAAGAACAGAGAAAAGATGGAAAAGTTGCAGGAGGTTCTGGAGGAGACTTCGCAGAATGTAGGTTTGCAAAACTAGAACTTCGTCGGGATATAAGAACAATGCCAAGTGGCACTTCTCCAAGGCATAGCGATATGATCATTGGAAGCATTATAACCGTTAGAACGACACCCCGAATGGTTAGAACAATAGTTATGGCTAGAAAGCTCGCCATCGAGCCATTTGGACCGCACCGTAATAGACAAAATTGCATTGATGAAGGCTTCTTGCCTATTGGAGAGATCTGTTACCTCGTTGTCTACTTACTCCATTGACTGTCACACCGAGAATACTTTTGCAAATTGTATCTGTGCCACTGAGAGAACTCATTGTTTCCATGTTGTGATTACTAAGACTCTGGCACCTGTTGAACGGTTTTTCAACGACCTCAGTGTCTGATATCGAGCGTGTATGTCGGACAAACTTAGCGTAGTTGAAAATTATGTAGAAGAAATATTAATTGATCTAATGGCCAAAAAATTAATGTCCACAGGGATTCAGGCTTCATCGACAAGAGGAGTGCAAGCCTCTCCGTCGACTACTCGTGGATTTGGACCATCCCAAGTCGCAGCCGAGAAAATAACTAAGCATCGAGATGACTTGGCGAATATGAAGTTGATCTCGTCTATCCTACCTGACTACATCCCACCCTTGGCTGGCACGGTGACTCGTGATAGTGTCCCAAGGGACTTCGATTACACCCTGGTTATTGCGTACCCCCCGAAGGGGATACGTGCAGTTCAAACCTAGCTAGACAAGATCATGATATTAAAATTCAATGACTTCAACCTAGGGTATCGAAAGAACCACAACATGCTCACCCCTCACAAGTACTTACTAGGACGAAGGGGAAGAACTCGAGGATAATCCTCCAACCATGGAATATGACCCTCGTGCAGTCCACTGTCCTGAACGGAATGAAGATACCACAGTTTGGAAGGCACCAGGAAGTTAATGTGTGCATTAATCTCCTATTGTCATGCTACCATGGAGGCTATATGTGGCTAGATAGATGCATCATCGTTGACCCAACGTTGATCCATAGGATCATTGGATTGAGCATGCAGGGACCAGACCCGCAAGACTTCTACCCAGGGAAGGCTACAGATCGTGCCCTGGCACAGAGGATTAAGGATACCTATGGAAATGTAGAAAATCGGAAGCGAGGCTACAAGGTAGCCTCCATCTAGAATGTCACAGTGCACCTGGCCTTCTATTTGATCACAAGGAAGCTAGTAAGAAAGAATAGACCTACACAGGTCACAACGTTCATTGTTGACCTCATTGGAAAATGCGTAGAAGGACTACAAATGAATTGGGAAAAGTACTTAGTCAACTAGTTAGAATTGGATTACCGCGAAGCTTAGGATCAGGGCTATGAGTTCCATTTTAGCTGGCTCCTGATCCTCATCGTGTTTATATCTTGGGAGATGCCATAAGGTGCGACCTTCCCCGACATTGATTTGTTTGATATGCTTGCTGTGAAGTTCACTACGCTATGGTATTCGATCGATATGGGAAAACAATGGTAGTCTAACACAGTACTCCATACCTACTATCTGCAGTTAAAGAGGGCCATTGAGGTTGTCCCTCGTATGACGTTGAACACCCTACACCGGTTTAGGCCCCTTATGAAGTTCCACACAGATTGTAATTTTACTTATATCAATGCACGCATAGATGAGAGTAAAGAAGAACTCCAGTGATATTATAAGCTCACAGAGGAAGACCTAGAAGAGATAACCAAGGACTGGCCTATAGAGCTCCTTATCCCTGTTGACCCCGCAGAATTTTCCATTCCTGATCTAATCAAAAGCCCAAAGGCCACTCGCGAAGAAAATGACACACCTGGAACCAGTATAAGGAAGAAGATAGAAGAGGTACAAAACCTAAGAAATGCATAAGAATAAACTACTTCAGAATCACCTGGAGGAGGAGGTAACGATGAAGTAGATAAAGAAAAGAAAAATGGGAAAGAAGATCAGTAGAAGCAAGGTGAAGTAACACCACCTAGGGATCCCGTTGATGAGACTGATCCATCTAAGAAATGAAAGGTTTCTCCCATGAAACCTATCTCGCGAAAGAAATCCAGAGCTACTAATACTAAGTTGTAGATTGTGCTCATGCACGATGACTTCGACTTCATCATCGCAGTTGTATCAGATGCCTCGTAGGACATTTTGCAGAACAATGAATCCAAACAAGAATACATGTATGATAAAATTGAGACAGAGCTGAGAGGAGTTCAACAATTTCTTCACTCTAGCCATGTAGTGTCCACTGCACCCCCGCCATCAGAAAAACCAGAGTTGGGAGATGACCCTACCCAAATCTACATAATAGATGACGCGACCGAAGATCGCCTTCATCGTGCACAAGAAGAAAAGGAACGGGCCATGGTGGCCCTGAAGCAAGCACAAGAAGCAGTGATAGAGCAACACAGTATTGCACAGTAGGAGAAGGTTTCCCTCCAGTCAAAATTTGAAGAAGAGAAAGCACAAATCTAGCGAGAGAAGGAGCAGTTTCTCATCGAGCAGATTGGAGTAAAAGAAGCAGTCAACAGAGCACTTCGCTCTATGACAGGCTTAGAGAAAAAGGAGGAAGACCCAATAGAGCATCAAGTATCAAATCTCGCTGAATCCATTCGGCAGCTTCAACAGAGAATGACAGACCTAGAGCTACAAAAAGTGACAAACACTCTGCAGGATGTGCGGGATCAAAGAAAAGCAACTACTTGGAGCGCAGTTGAAAGAATCAAGACCTTCGCCATGGAATGTAAACAGTTCAGTGATCACAGTGAATAGACTTATGAACGAATTACTGAAGACCCTGAACTAAAGACACCGAAATACAAACTCCAGGAGGAAAAGCAACAAGAAACAATGGTACAGGCACAGTTGAAGCTCTTGTTTGCATTTGAAAGAATGAAAAGATCACAGGAACAATGAATTGTTCAACAACAGTTCCACGCCATACAAATAAAAGTCATGGAAGTGACTCATAGGCTCCATCCAATTCAGGACAAGGCTTGCCAACTGTTTGAGGAGATTGAAGGATGAGGAACAGAGCTAGAACAAGTAGTCACTGTAGTCGAACAACTCTTAGAAGGACATGTGGATGAGGAATTTCTTCAAGAGTTCACCGAGAAGGAGGCCTTCGTGCAACAACAGGTCAAAGTAGCTAAATCCAAGCTTGAGGATTTTGAGGTAGAATTAACCAAATCAGAGTGACTCGGGACGAGTCACAGGTGAGTGTTGGGGGCCTATTGGCCCTTGACCAAGTCTTGGAGATATTTGGTCAGGTTTGACCCATTTTGGGATTTCGACAGGCTGTCGAAGGTGGAATTCAAGTTGAAGCAGAGATCACAGAATCTTTGCCCCTTTTTAGATCTTTTTCAGTTTTGGGCTTATGTAATGGTTATGGGGATGTCGGCCCATGGGTTTACCTATGTTTAGGCCCATTTTGTAATGTATAAATAGATGTCTATGCGATGTAAGAAGAGACACAAAGGATGATATAGACATTTGTGTGATGATGTGCTAAGTGCAAGTGATAGTTGTACATGTTTTGTGCATATTGTGTGAAGCTTGCAAGGCTAAGTGCAAGTGACTGTAAGATATTGTGTAAAGGCTTTGTGTTGTAACCTATATCGGGGAAGGAGGATCTGTCTGAGTGCGCACAAATCTCTTGTCCTATGCGGAGTAGGATCTTGTGTCTCTGTGTATGTAGATGATTGACTGAAGATAATAAAGAGAATAAGAGTTGGTGGACATAGCCCTAGGCTGGGGGTGAACCATGTATATCATGTGTTATGGTTGATTTTGTGCATTGTGATTGTTTATTGTTCCTATGGTTAATGCTTAGTGTAGTAATGTATTCTTAGATGGACATGATATGATAGCTTAGTGCTTAAGGATGTGAATGAATGTTAGATATGATCTATTTCCTTATGCTAAGGGTTTATATGTGGTAAATCTAAGTGAATACTACATTGCTCTGTAGTTAGGGTTTTTTCCGTGAAGTAAATACAGGTTAAATACTAATGAAATATAATTTCTAAGTGTTCTGTTAAGGTGTTGTAATCACATATCTGTGTTCCAGCTAAGGTTGCAAACACTGGAGTCTTGCAACCACCCCTGACTCTACCTCCAGTGAGACTTCATCTTCTTTGCAGGTGTTTTCGAAAGGGCCGATAGTTAGGGTTTTGTTTGTGTGTTGTTGAAGTGTTGAACCCTGGGTCTGCCCCTGTGTGCCAAAATGACCCACAAAACCCAAATAATTATCTGGTTTATGTCGCAAATCAAGATTTAGGAAACTATATATTATCCATTGATGATGGTTTTGATGAATGTACATAAGAAAATAGTATAGAATAAAATGATTCAGAAAATGAAAACAAAAAAATCGAAAAAACAAACAAAAATGTAAATAACATAGGGGTCTGGAAAATGTTTTTTGATGACGCTTCGTCTTGGGAAGGAGCTGAAGCTGGAGTGATTTTTGTGGCACCCAAAGATGAATTCATAATTACTTTCTCATATAGGTTACAGTGGGACATTGACTATACCAATAACATATGCAAGTATGAATCTCTAATATTGGGATTGGAGGTTGCCCGTAAGTTGAAAATTGAAAATCTAATAGCTTACGGCGATGCAGAATTAATTGTAAAACAAATAAGGCAGCAGTATCAAGCCAAACATCCAAGTCTAAGGTCATACAGGAACTATTTATGGGATTTGATCAATTTTTTTTTCTCATCGTTCAATATTCATCATATTCCCAGGGCAGAAAATCAACAAGCTGACTCCCTAGCAAAAGAGGTTGCTACTTTTATGTCTCCTACAGTCTTGAAGCTAAAATACCACATATAAATGAGGCACAGGCCTTCAATACCAAATAATTTCCAACACTGGCAGGTTTTTGAATATGATGAACAGATCAAGCAGTTTCTAAAAATGGTGGATGAATTTTCCAAAAAACACATCGACCAAGAAAATCAAAACGACCCCACTTGGATCATGCAAGAAGACAAATATCCTCAGAAGTTCCAAGATAAGATCGCTAACCACCACATGTTGGTGTTAAAAAACAATCAAATTCCTAAGGGTCTAATTCTGTTAGAGAGATTATTTTATAAGGATGATATACCTCTGAAATCTACCTTGCAACCTCAGCCCGAAGAGGTTGAAGATTGTGACATAGGCACTAAGAAAAACCTCAAACTGGTCAAAATTTCCAAATACCTTCCACCTGAAATGAAAAGTGAATATGATGAATTACTCAAAAAATACAAAGATGTCTTCGCCTGGTCTTACGATGAACTAAAAAATTATGACACCACTGTTATCGAGCATAAAATCCCTTTGAAACCAGGCATCAAACCTTTCAGGAAAAATCTCAGACAGATAAACTTGATACTCCTGCATGTAATAGAAAGAGAGGTAAAAAATCTCCTGGATGCAAAAATTATTGTTCCACTCAGATATTTTGAGTGGGTATCTAATTTAGTTCCAGTTAGAAAAAAGAACGGTGAAATCAGACTCTGCGTGGATTTCAGGAACCTAAACAGATCATCTCTTAAAGATAATTATCCGCTCCCTAAAATGGATCACGTTCTAGAAAAAGTGGTCGGGGCTAACCGAATGTCTATGATTGATGACTTCTCAGGTTACAATCAAATTGCGGTCCATGAAGATGAAAAATAGAAAACCGCATTTACCACTCCATGGGGTACTTTCATGTATGAAAAAATTCCATTTGGTCTGATGAACGCATGGGCCACTTTTCAATGAGCGATGGAAATAGCCTTTGTTGGAAAAACAGATAAGTTTGTTGTTAT
This sequence comes from Picea engelmannii, assembly GCA_009831015.1. NCBI lineage: Eukaryota > Viridiplantae > Streptophyta > Pinopsida > Pinales > Pinaceae > Picea > Picea engelmannii. The sequence goes on from ML778848.1 coordinate 475,795, forward strand.
CTATCTTGATGATTTAACTATTTTTTCTAACTCTGATGCAGAGCACTTGGTACACCTCAACGAGACGTTCGAGAAATGCCGAAAATTCGGTTTGTAAACTCTTGGGTCATAAAGTATCTAAGTAAGGAATAAAAATTGATCCAAAAATGGTTGAAGCCATAGATACAATAAATATTCCTAGAAACAGAAAGGAAATTCAGTCTTTTTTAGGAAAAATATTTTTTTTAAGAAGATTCATTCCAAATTTTGTTGAAATTGTTAAATTGATTACAGACATGCTAAAAAAGGACAGCGAGGTCAAATGGATGACCAAGGCCATAACATATTTTGAACGCATCAAAAAAATGATAGGAGAAGCACCAGTGCTAGCCAATCCAGACTACATGAAGGAGTTCTTGATATTTTCATTTGCATCTGAACACACTATCACAGTCGTTCTCTTACATAAGAACGATGAAGGTTTCGAGCAGCCAATAACATTTTTTAGTAAAATCCTCAGAGACGGCGAGTTGAAATATGACATACTGGAAAAACAGGCATATGCTATGGTGAAATCCCTCAAAGCTTTCATAAATTACGTACTGCATTCCAAGATAATTTCCTACGTACCAACCAACTCTGTTAAATACATATTGGTGCAACCAGATAGTTATGGAAGGAGGGGTCGATGGTTAGCCAAGATTTAGGAATTTGATCTTGAGGTAAAACTGACTAAGCTCGTCAAGGGTCAAGACCTGGCTAAGATATTAGCCGAATCAAATTTCAAAGCACTCAGAATAAATCATCTGCAAGCTTACGGATAACTTCCAGATATAGAGGAATTTGATGTGGAGACTCTTGAAACTCAGATTCAAGAAAAATTCTCCTCCTCAGCTTGGTATAGCGGCATAGTTTCATATCTCCTGAATCTTTAGTGTCCAAGTGATATGACTCCTAAAGCGAGAACATTAAAGATGCACGCGGTAAAATATTGCATCATTGATAGGAAATTGTATGGGAAGGATCCCCTAGGTTTTTTACTAAGATGCCTAATAGAATCTGAAACAGAGAACATTATAAACGAGTTTCATGAAGGGGTGTGTGTGGGACACCACGCCTGGAGGGAAACGACCTGTAAAATCTTGAGAGATGGGTATTATTGGCTGAAGTTATTTACAGACATGAATACTAAAGTTAGAGCCTATAACTCCTGTCAACTATTCTCAGGCAAACAAAAACTTCCCACAGTACCCTTGATTCTGGTCAAAACAAAAGCTCTATTTCAACAATGGGGTCTCGATTTCATTGGAGAAATCCATCCACATTCAAGTGCACAACATAAATGGATCTTAATGACCAAATACTATTTCACTAAATGGGTAGAATCCATTCCGATGCGAAATGATACAGACTTAGTGGTGATCAATTTCTTAGAAGAAAACATTTTATCTAGATTTGGCTATCCTCGAAAGATAGTTACTAATAATGCCCAAGCCTTCAAATCCATGGCGATGGTCAATTTTTGTCAGAAGTACAATATTGTACTAGGACATTCCACAACCTACTATCCTCAGGGAAACGGATTAGCTAAATCATCAAATAAGATCTTGATCAATATAATTAAAAAGGTGTTGACTGAAAACAAGAAAGCCTAGCACGTTCATTTGAAATACGCTTTATGGGAAAATCAAATAGGCACTAAAAAATCAATCAGAATGTCTCCTTTCCAAATGGTGTATGGTACCGACATGGTCCTCCCCATAAATCTTGCTATGCCCATAATGAAACTCTAGCAAGACGTGAAGGAAGAGTCGAATGACTTCACCAGAAGAATAAATCAGTTGATTGAAGTCCAACAAAATAGGGCTGAAGTGGACGACAAACTCCAGAAATATCAAGATAACATGAAAGCCCTGTTTGAACAAAAAGCTAAAGATAGAGAATTTCTCCCTAGTGACCTGGTTTTAAAGTGGGATGCCAGGAAGGAAGACTCAGGAAAGCAAGGAAAGTTTGATCACATCTGGTGTGGACCTTTCAAGATCACAACTTCTGAGGGAAAGAATTTGTTTTTGTTAGAAAATCTTGATGGGAAAATTCTTAACACCCCTATAAACAGGCGTTACCTGAATCATTTCATGCAGTAATCAGATTCCAAAATATCATTGTACATGCTAGTTTTATTTTCATATTTTGTTTTCAATTATTCGTTTATTCGGTAAGTTTTTACTTTCACTGTAAATAAAACCAGGTTTGTTGATTTCATATAAACAAAAATCTAAAAATAGGTAACGAATAGAGTTCTGGTCTGTAGAAGTTCCTGATGTTTCTCATGTTTATTTTCAATCAGGATACTTTTTGATAGTTGAGAGATAGTATGTATCAGAAATCAACACTCACTTTTCAGAACATGGGCTTTCTCTCGAAACAGGTGACAAATAAATGGTTTACTTGGTTGAAAATATAAAGAAAATTTGAGGTATGAGCTTCTACCCTACTGAATCAAGTTAAATTTTCAAGGGGATATCACTAAGTATGAAAGAATTCTCATATGTGTAGATATTGTCACCTAATCTAAAACCAGAGAAATGTAAAATTACAACTTACTCCTAAAAATTTTCTCTGAGTTAAATTAAAAGAAAAATAAAAAAATGAAATAAAATTTATAAAAAAGAAAATAAAAATAAAAGAATCTCGCAAATCAGGAAGTAAGTTTGAATAGGAATAATATACCTTTCCAAACCTTTAACTCTTCAATCTGTTCCAATCCATCATATTTGAAAGCTTTAATTTTTTTTTGATTTGCACATCCTAATTTTAAAATCTCCACAAAAATACAGAGTTCACCTTGACTCGGGAAGCCTAAAAGACTAGATCTTCAAAATGAGAGCAGGAAATTTTTTTGTGAGTCCTCTGATTGTAACTTGGAGAAAGTGTGTCTAGGCTAATCCTGACTAATTTATCCCTTCTATCAGATTTCAAACTGATTCATTTCGCTCAAGGAAATTCCCTGGAAATTAAAATATCCCCGTGATAACTTCCCTATAGGAGAAGGTGTTTTGAATGTTAGGGGAGGATTAGCCCAGAGTAAATCAAAGTGAGTTGACAAACCTTAGCTGTTAAATTATAAACATATATCATCCTGTGTATGATATATACAAATTGGTTGCTCTCACTTCAAAAATATTAAAAAAATAAGACGAATGGTGAAAGGAAATTCATAATCTGATTGCCCCCATCTAGTCCAAGACAAATGGTGAAAGGAAATTCATAATTTGAATGCCTCCATCTAGTCTCGAAGAAGATTCCCCTGATACACCAACTCATGTTTTCCCTGCCGCAATGTATGTTGCTTGAACATAAACCTCATCAAAATTAGTAGGTCCAAACATAAATACAGTGTTACAAATGTATGCAAGTAAACCTCTTATATACTTCATAAGAGTTTCTTGGGTATGTAATGGAATGTCTAACATTAATTCCATCTTATGAAATTCATTTGTGTATTCTTGCACTATTTGTCCCTTTCTTAGTTTAAGACCTTAACATTCAATTAAATCCTTCTCATTATAACCCAAAGGATAAAATGTCTTTCTAAGTGCAGAAAGAAAAACTTGTCATGATGGAAATACATTACCCACTTGTTGCGCACCATTTTGCAACTTGCTTTTCCACCAGATGAGTGTTGTGCTTGCAAGTCAAAGCGATGCCAATTTGATTTGAGTTGCCTCATCCTTTATTTGTTTCACACTGCAATAAACCTCTGTCTGTCTGACCCAGTTATCAAGCCTCTCTGCATTGACTTCACCATCATACATGGGTAATTCAAATTTCACATCAAGCTTAAGAAAAGGCATATCATTTTTAATATTTATGGGAATGTTTTCTTGCGGTGGATTTGGAACTTGTACTTGAAGAAGAAGAAGTTGATGGAAAAGAAGGAGGTGAAGGAGGAGTTTGCGGAGGATCCTCTCATTCTTCACTTTTCACCTTTTAAGATTCACCTAGAATCAGTCTCTTCCATGCCAAGTAATCATCATATAGAACCTTCACCATCTTCGACATGGCGAAGAAAGTCTTTCGAAACTCTTTCTCCTCATGAGAAAGTCCCTCTTCCGATGCCATCTTCTCACTTTCAGAAGTTCTCTTTCTTGATCCAATATCAGGATTCTCTTTAACAAGCTTGTCTTCACTAAAATTCATCTTTTCCTTGGTAATCATGCAAACTCAAAAACCAACTGACAACTAGCTCTGATACCACTTGATCCGAAAAGATCTTTTAAATACTATAGTTGAGTTTTAAAACATGAGTTCATTCACCATTTAGGAATTTTGTGAAAGAGGAAGAACTAATGAAGTAACATGACATCCATAATGAAATATATAAATATGGAAATAAGCACAAGAACCAACAAAACATAACAACAAAAGTTGTTAATGAAGTTCCGCAATATCGCCTACGTCTTTGAACCTTTGTCTCAGTGGGTGAGGCTTTCTTATTTCTCTTAAAAGCTTCAAATGTACATCATAAAAGTTCCAAATGGATTACAAACTAATCTATATCTATTATGATAGATCTCAAGAACCCAACAAAACTAATGGCATTGAAACAGATGAATGAAGCTCCTAGAAATGGCCCGCAAAGTTTCTCTCCACAATGGCTTCCCTGCATAAAAATGGCTTTGGATCAACAATTCTTCAACATTTTCATGTTTTGAACGTCTCCCCATGCTATCAAGAACCTCTGTTTTATATAGGCTTGAAGTTGGCAACAAACTCCCAACTTCCCCCCAAGATCTGGCCTCAAAAAGAGCTTCAGATCCTCCAATAATGGCCAAAATCCCTCAAAACTGGCTAAAATAACCATAAAAATCTCATAATAAGGTCAAAATACCCACTTTTGGGATAAATTAGGGCACAACCCCCGATCCTCGAGATCTTGGTCACATTCGTGCACTCCATGTGACCCTAGTCTGGTGCTAGCGCGTTGGCCCCTGGATTCCTAGATCTGGTCATGTGGCTATGGCCCATGTGGACACGGCCTATACCTCCACGCACCCCCATTGTTGGCCCTCGGTCTCCAATCCCTAGTCATGTGCCTTGGTCAGCGGGCTAGCTCAGTTAACCGAGCGCTAACTCCATATATATGTGCCAACCGTATAAGGGAGTGGTCATATGCGATGGTCATATGGTAGCTCCAGGGATACACCAAAAAATATCTGCACCATGACTAATACCACGCCACTTGTATAAGAGTGTGGTCATGTGGTAAGGTCACATTGTAATTTGCATCAGGGGCTGTGGCTAGACCCCAGCCTTTTTCTCCACTGAATAACCTCTCCATTCAAGCTTAAATATTTAATTTCCACTATTGTTTACAAGGAACAAAGTGGGCGGGATGGTAGCCCGGTCCTGCCAAAGCGCTCGCCCGGACCGAAGGTCACAGGTTCCACTCTAGTGGAGTCCATATAACTTTTCCAATCATTGAACAATGGAGGGGTGCCACATGGAAGCCCAAGACTAGGCCATGTGGCACCATAACACTTGCAAACTAACTGCCACGTGTTATACAATGATTCGTCCACCTGTCAACACCTTCCCATGTTAGCACTTGTTCACATCATCATGTCAAATCAATGCCACGTCATTGTATGGTCATACAGTTTGTATAGTCAGCTGTCACGTCAACACTAAACGGACTGTACAGTCATAAAAATATTTGCATGTATGGAAAAATGTACAGACTACGATATCTTTTGCATACAATGTTCATTTGAGCCCGTTCAATTTGCATTGGGTTCATATCGATGAGGCTTATGCACACATCCATTTTGAAGCGATTCTGAGCACTTTTATTTTTAGGCCTTCCTGGACTCATTTTGATTTTGGGATCCATTTTGGATCATCACAACAACACTCATCATCGATATTCATGTTAGCGAACTCGTCGCTCATTTAGAGAAACCTCTCCACCTATTTTTCATCTTCAAGCATTTGTCAATATTTGATGTTATCGGGTACTATGGTCCTATGCTTGAATTCAATCTCATACTTCCTATTGGGAAAAATTTGAATTTTAAACATTGAAGATAAGGTGGCCAGGACATCTGCAATTTGATTTTTCCGCCTGGGGATCACTGAAAAATTATACTCTAAGAACTCTTCAAGGAGGTCCAGCACTAGATTCCTATATGCTCTTAGTATGGAATGCTTGGACTGGTATATACCCTTTACCTGATTTATGATGAGCTCAGTGTCTCCATGCACCGTTATCCTCGTAGCACCCAATTCCTTTAAAGTTCTCAAACCCAAAATTAGTGCCTCATACTCGACCATGTTATTTGTACAATTAAAAGCGAGCTTGTAAGAGCAAATCTTTATGCCCACTTTGGGAGGGTTGATCCATACACCGACTTCAACTCCGTCGAAGCTCATATTCCACATTTTTTTTTCCGCATGGTTTATCTGGCCTGTGCATTCCTCTGCTCGACGCGCTGGCCTTATCCTTGATAGTCATGACCATTGTTGGCTTCCCCCTCTTCAAAACTTATTATAAAAAATAGAGGAGCCAATTTCAGTGTCGACAACGTAGATAGGATGATTGTTCGGTTGAGTTTTGCTACTCACCATGTACTTGAGAAACACCTCTCTGTAGAGTCTTCTTTCTTGGAAAAAAATCGAGATGGTGGCATAAGACATGTTCATTTGCAAGGTTCCCTTTAATTTCGTGGCCCACGATCTGGATAAGAACATGCCAAATTTTGGGGGAATTTTGGCCACCACCACGTCCATGACCATATTCTTCGACAGAATTTAAGATAACAACATGACCAAATCTTTGATCAGACCCAAAAATTTCACCTTTCTTGAGTTGAAAGAGAAAAAATCTTTATAAGGTCTGGTGATGTCCAAGCATAAATCATCCATGACCACCTTTGCAATGAAATTATGCGATGCGCCCGAATCCAACATGGCGTTATGCAAAGTCATGTCATGAATTTTGATACTGACATAGAAATGAGGAAAGTCCTCAGTATCACCAGTTTCTTCTACGCATGGACCAAATAAGATGGCAGGGTGGTCTTCCTGGACGTTCAAGGTTTCGAGAGCCTCTTCCATATTTAACATCTTAATGATTTGATTCCTATACTCTCCCTTCTTGATTAGCTCATCAAAAGAAACAAAGATTTTGATTTTGGCCATTTCGTTCTCAAAATTAAAAGGAGGAGCTTTATCTACCTCTTTGATGCTCGTTTCCTTACTCGCCTCCAACGCTTTATTTAAGGATTCTTCCTTTGAGTTTCCTTTCTCTTTCGCGTCCCTTGTTGGATTGTATTTCTCTGGTTGGATTGAGGAAGGATTATTCACTTGAGTTTCCTTTGTGGGATTTGTCTACAGAGGCTCTGCAGATGTATTTCTACTCTTGAGGTTGTATTTATTTTGAAACTGCATGATTTCATTGTGATATCCCTTCCTGAACTCCTCCATTTCCGAAGACGGCATGTCATCAGTCTCCAGCATAAAAACATCATTCAAATCCATGAATTGATCGTGTTCTCCCTTTGTTAAGAACATGTATGTATTTGTATCATCGCAACAATGCATCTGGTCTTGGATCATCTAATCAAATTCTTCATTTGTGTAGTTTTTTTGGAAAGGAGGTCTTATCTGCTGATCACCTTGATCTCTCTGGTCCCTTTTCCTGATCTGCGGGACTAGATCCCTTATAAAGTTTTGATTTATGGGATAGAAATCATTTTTCTCCCTGGTGGTGGGCTTGTTCTCCATGGACATCCTTTCCATAAGCTTCTCCATAGTCTTCATCATCAAATCAAACTTTTTGTCTAACGATCGAGACATAGAGGGTTGCGCGTCTCCTTGGAGCTTCTTCCCATTTCTGTCAAAATTTTGTTTGATCTTTCCCGATGCCATCAGATTTACTTTGAATTTTATTGCGTCACTCATCATAGAGCCTAAAGTATTATATCTTCTTTCTCTCAGCAGTAAAGTGAAATTTTTTTCAAAGGAATCAACGTATCAAAGTTGAGGAGATCCGGGAGGCGGTTTGAATTCCGTGGGGATTGAGTTATAAACCTTCATGAATCTGGCCGAAAAATATTGCACCATTTCCTATGGTGATATTTTTATATTATTATACTGAGTTAGTAATTGCAAAGGATTCCTTTTATCGCCCCATCTGGCAAGAAAATATGTTTCAAACGCAGAAAAATCATGGATTCTCACAGCTTGAAGGGCCTTAAACCACTTTCTAAACTCCTCTAATAGGATCTATGCGAACAATATCATTTTCGCATCCCCGTGGTCGACCTCTTCCAGATCAACAAAATCGTTAAACCAATCCAAGTGCTTTTGGGCAGAAGGATTTCCTTTGGCATCATATAACTTGATCCTTTAATTATAGTTCTAGGGAAAATCATGTAGTTGGGTTGGTAAGGAAAGAGGGGAAAATATGGTGGCCATAACTCTAGGAGGGTTTCAAACTGGTTGGGTGGTATGATTGGGGATTATAGAATCTCGCAAGGGTTATCACGTTATTATATATTGGAACCTCTTCTCGTTGAAGACTATTTCATCCAGGTAGGATTATGATTTAGATCTGAACAGATTTTTCTCAAACAGTGTATCGAATTCAAGGTCGTCGATGCTTTGTACTCTGTCCTTGGGTAAAGATAAGTTCTTATCCAGGTAATAGAAAAGGTCATGTATCTTTTCCTTTTCTTTTTGAAGAATTTTTTCTAGATCAAACATGGGTGCTACAGGTTCTGGATCAGGGTTGGCTTTAGTATAAAATTTCTTTGGAGCCAGTATTTTTTATTCTTACTATTCTTTTCTACTGGTATTATTTACTGGAGTCACCAAGATAAAAATGATTTAGCCAACATAGACGGCTGGCCAACTGTTACCCTAAGGGGTCAAAACTACAACTTTATTCGTTCTCCCAGGGATAGTTTTATTCAATTTTGTCCCCGACAACGACGCCAAGATGTTAGCACTCTGTAAATTTGTTTGGTTGAGAAACAAAATGACATAGGTAACCTACAGACCAACTTTAAGACCAGAAACTAGCCTTTCTGACCTAGAGAGGGCTCTCTCTGAGACTTAGTCTCTAATAGATAATGACTTTGAATTTTCGGCTAGGTTTATTGCGTTTGTGAAATGTTTATAGTTTCATTGGCAAGGAAATACAGAACCTTGGGCCATGGAGTCAAATTCTAGAAAGAGAGAGAAATAAATGGCTTGGAAAATGAAACTTTGAGAGGATAAAGGCTAAGAAGGAAATGGTATTTCAATTCAAATGTCGTTGTGTGTGGCAAAAGAAAAAGTACATAAAGTAACTTAGAGAACCGTCAAAGATGAATTCTAAATTACTTAGAAGAAAACACAGGAGTTTAAATGGCGAAGTCTAAAGCACCGTGCGATGAATTCTAGACTTATTAAACGTTCCAATTTAAACAGAGTAAAGACATGAATATACTAAAAAACAGGAATCACATACATAGAAGAGATCACAATACATCAAACCACCACCATTATAATATTTTCATCAAAGCCTCAGAACTTCTGCATTATATTTCAGTCGGTTTCATAAATTACATTCAATATTCTATTGTCTACACTACTTTTCCAACCAACCCGACTTACATTGAAAAGATACAATATATAGAGAAAACTATGCCCTTTGGGCTACCATGCCTCAAACCACCTCTCCTAGAATTTTGGTTTTGGTTATTCCCTGCCAGATGACCTTTCAAATGGAGCTTACTAAAAATGGAAACCCAACTGCACACAATCATGTCATAACCAATGTCTTTATCATGAGTGTTCGATCATCAGTAAGATTCAATCATAGGAGGTGATGCATCAACATTTCTCCTTTGAGTGGTTACCTGAATGATTGAGCGCACTGTCAGAATTCTTCCACCCAGTGTAACGGGATCTGGTGGTTGTCGCCCGATCACTGGTTGTAGTATCCATGTGGTGAATTTATATGGTGGATGACTATGGGATATCACTCGTGCTTTCTAGGTGGCAATGACGATTGAGGGGACATGCATCTCCTTAAAAAATGTCATGTGTTTCACCTACACTTGTCCTTCTCAGCGGGTGGGTTTACAACATATGGGAGACGAATATCCACTATGTGGTTGCCTGTCCGACTTCTTGTTTCTTGGCAGAAGATAGGACACAAGGGGAGAAAAAATTACATGCCACATTAAAAAAATAAATAAAAAATAAGATCATGTCAATCATGCCCCTTTTCCCACCTGCAATCTCAATATTATGAGTGTTTTCTTGAGAGACCAGTTTCATCTTATCAGATTCTTTACTTGTCTCTGTAAGACTGCATTCCCCTTTAGATTTGTTTGAGTGTCGGAAAGAGCCACGCAGACATTTTTCATGGACAGACCATAGTCCTTGAAGTGCTTCACGATTCTTTCCTCTGATGTCCTCTGCTCCTCGTGCAGCGGAATGATCATGTATTGCAATTATATGAGATGTTTCTTGAGCCAATTCACATTCCCTTCTCAGCTCTGTGACACTATTGTTTCGACAGTATTTTCTGCTAACTGCTTTCTCAATTCTTTGTTATCCTGGTACAATTCGAAAATAGTGAGTTGTACTTGCTTCAATTGTTGTGACAACTCTTGAACCTCCATGCTTTAGTTCCCTACCTTATCCTTCTTTCATTGATTCCCCAGATTGAACCTTCGACAGGTTCTAGCCGAACAGTGCACATGAGTAACTTATCAGCAACAGATTGGGTGCACGGTTCATTTGGAGCTTGGGTCTCCTCGGGCTTCTTCATCAACCTCGACCTACCACTTTTCCGAGGTCCTGGATGTTGGGGTGACAAGTATTCTATTATTTTTACCTTTCCTGAGGCCTCTTCCATTCCCCTCTCGTTGTGAAATGATGTTCCCCCCTATGGGTAGAGGGAAGTCTCCTTTGGGGTCACTGGGGATGTCGACTGAAATTAGGAATGAATCCCAGTCTTTTTACAACGATCCCAATTCCCAGACTATCAACAACTTAATTAATGATATATGGAATAAGTTATTCCTCGGCTGGTCCGTTTCGGCCTGGACGTTGTCTGCCATTCCTCCTAAGATTTGGTGCAAGAAGAAAGGTAAGTTCAAAGGATGTTTCCCTGTGAAATGCATCAACATCCTGATGTGATGTGGGTATATGATTTCAAACCTTCTTTCACAGGTGAAATACCTTCTAACCACCTTTAGGAGCTTCATAAAAGGCTCTTGTAGATACCGACTCAGAGCGCCCTCTCCGATTTTCCCATTCAGGAAGTTTGGCTTGATGAATTATTCATATCATAATACGTCTAAAGGCATGCCCTTAGACCACCTTTCACCATACGGAGGGATCTCCATCGTGGATGATAGAGTTTCCTCTATCACCCGGAATTTGAGTCTCGCAATGATCGCGCAGAACCCATTAAATATGAGAGCAAATTGTTCAGTCAGTTTCACATTGTATCCTTGGATTTTCTTGCAATAGCACATACACCTGACCTATTCAATAGATTCCCTGACATTCGAATCTTCGTTGATTAACGCCAAGTCTCGAGGTTCAAGCCTCATAGCTTTGCCACTTTGTGCCTTCATCCTTATGTCTTAGGATGTTGTCATGATGCAAGCATGTATTTGTTTCATGCGTGCATGGTAATGAAAAATGACACCCTCTTCACGTTGCAAATGGAGAATGATATACTTCATAGAGACCTATCAGAGTGGCAATGGCAGAAGTTTTGTGCGACGAGAAAAAATAAATCTAGGATTTTACTGCATGGACACTAGGTGTTATGAAGACTTCAGGTGCAGAAACAAGTTGACATTGCAATAAATGATAACGGTAGGCTCGTTGCAGTAGGGAAGAGCGACAAAAAATTTGGGCGTGGAGGCAAGGTGCTATGACAGGAAAAAACTTTGAGGAAGAAAGTTTGTCTGTGAGAGGAACTATAGCCCGACAGACTAGCTCGTGGAAAACTCCAACAAGCTTCAAACCATGACTTAAGACAAAATAAACACGACAATCTTGACTGAACAGTTTCACAACATAGTTGATGGTGATCGACTTTCCCACAAAGAAAAGACCAAGGAATTGTAGGAAAAATCATAGACAATGTACAAAATTGGATGGTGAAAGAGAATCACGCAGGGTGACTGGTATTTATAATTGAATGGGAGAGGGATGGAATCATGACAGAGGACGTTGAATCCATGGTGACGAGAAGTTTTGAAGCAGGTTTAATATTTGCGCAGCACACTCTTGTGACGGGTACACTTTGAAGTGTGCAAAGTACAGATGATAAGAGCTGCAGAGTATACATGATATGAGCGCCATGATTTCTTAACCTTTCTGACTTCATAATGAGATGATGATGGTTGTTATATCTGTCGAAGTGATCTTTACTCTAACAAATTTCTTTGAAATATGGAACGTAAATTCCCTCATTCTCACAAGACTCAACCTTTTGGGAAAAATATCTTTACAATTCACACATGTTTAATTATGATGCCCTTTCCCGACTCCAAGGGCCAGACCTGCCACTTGCTAAATTTGGCCCATTCGTCATTTAGTACCTTACCTCACGCATTTCGACACATGAACCACGACTCATATAGGATTGACTCTAACTAAAAAATGACGGTCTGAACATTCTTGATGATGACTCACCTGCATCAAATCCTTTCTCAAGAGTGAGTTATGAACCATCTTGGCTACATATGTTGGGAGCATGTTTTATTTGCCTCATTTTGAAAAACATGTGCTTCTTTGGTATCATTAGCATGATACTGAAGGTGAAAAGGAATTCAGGAGTCCACCCTAAAGAACTATATCAATCAATCCTGTCAGTGCACTAGAGAATCATGAAGCAGAGGATACAATGAGTTGGCCCATTGTATATGATGTTGTCAAACCTTATCATATGGAACGAAATGCTTAGAATATTAATATAGCAGCTGATATAAAAAAATTATGATGAAATGATGGGAATCAATTGAGCCACTTGGACGTACTTGAGCCAGGGCTCAATTTGACTGGAAGAACACACCCAACAACAGTATCAACAAGGCTCACATGATGGAAAATGTGGGTTTGTTCCTAGTAAAATCCGATAAAATTAGATGAAAGGATGAAATCAGTTAGGGAACTAAGTGTGGTATCAGGATTCTGACAAGTTGGAATCGATTTTTAAGAAGCAGTATTGGTCTGAGAAAGTGGTTTTCCCTTTAAATTAGGAATTTCATTTGGAGGGTCAACATTTTGGGTAATTGAATAGTATCGTATACCCGAGTAGTATCATATACCCTATTTTTCAAATCAAATAACCCCCTCATACACAAACCAATTTACAGGGTTGTGAGATGCAAGAGATTCATCCCTTGCATTATGCTTTAGTTTGTGCTGATTTTTGTGTATGTTCTCTTGTAAAAGTCATTCCTCTCATTTCATGGCTTCTTGTATCACATACCCATTAATAAAAGATCAAGCAACAAGTTCTATGACATGTTTAGTGTGTCTCCATGTTGTATATATTATGACGTTGAAGTGATTTCCTCTTAATATATGACCACTTCATGTCATTTTTTCATGTGTTTAATCATGTGTAGAGGGTACCTCCATGGATTTAAGTATATGAAAATGTTCATTGTGTTGATGCATATTTTAATGATCTGATATATTTGTAAAAACTATTTAATTATTAGTTGCTCAACAAATTATTTTGTCCATAGGTTGTGAGATTCACCTTAAAGTTACCTCACATGCCTATCTTGTATTTCTTCTAAATATGCTCCTTCTCAAACTTAAATCAAATTATCTAAAGCACTTGTGGACATATGTTGCTTCATGTTTAATGTCTTGGTATTGGTTCTGGTATTGTTTGAGGGGAAATATTTCTATAGGAGAGAGAGAGGGAGAGAGAGAGAGAGAGAGAAATCTTCCCAACAAATTTTTCATAATTTATGTTGTAAATCAACATGGTTTTAAGACCCATTCTGAGTATTAGCCCCTAGTGTGCCTCATAATAGTTCCATTAAAAGCCTGGAACATCTTGAGGGATAACATATGAAATGGCACCGTTTCCATGGAATGGAATTTGAAAATATTTTTCCCTGGAGATACACCATTGCAGATATGGTACTCAGAGGTGAAGGAGTTTCAGACACCTGGTTGTTAAGTTATTTCACATGGTGACTCCACAACAAGAATATATAGAATATATACCAGAATCAATCCATATCCTGATTTTACTCCAGTATACTCAGAACCCGAGAATCTATTGATGTGGAGAAATCTCAGAGAACATCAAGTATCTTCGCCTCTAGGTAACCCTATTTTAGGAGATTCACATTTTGTTGTTCATGTAGGTAGTGAATTTTTGGAGACTTTTGATATATCTATCGATTCTATTTATGCTTCCAATCTACCTCAAGAACCCTTAATATATATACACAATTCACCTTTATGATTTTGCGAAGAAGTGAGCTCCTCCTTTAAACACTTTCTTAAGAACCCTATTATTCCTCCATCTATTGAAGCCCATAAAATTATCTTGCAGAACCTCCCCCACCACCTTTAAACCATTGATAAATCACCTAATTTGACCCTCTAAATCCGTTGTCTTACGTCCATGACCTACCTACAATTACCTAAATTCATTACCCAAATACAATGGTGAACCATCCCTTTCTGTTGAAGAACACCTAGATGCCTTCCAGGATTTCATTGATAACTTGTTTTTGGAGAATGATGATGTCTTCATGAGGTTGTTTGTTCAAAACCTAGAGGGATATGTTCATAAATGGTTCAGAGAACTCTTCATTGAGTCTATTGACAGTTGGCATGCTCTTGAATATGCATTTATAAAGTAGTGGGGGGAGAAGAGGGAAAGCTTGTAGTACCTGACTGAATTCATCTCCCTTAAGAAGAAATCAAGCAAGTCTATTGTTGAATTTAACAAAGGGTTTAAAAATCTTCAAAACAATATTCCAAGAGAAATAAATCCTTTGCAACAAGCAACCAAAGTCACATATGTTGGGGATTTTGATGCAGATGTTTCCATGGCATTAAAAGAAAGAAGAGCTCTCGGCTTGATGATAATGCATGATGATGCAATAGACATTGAGGGAAATATTATTGCATCAGGAAAAATGAAACAAAAGTTTGATCAGGTAGACAATAAAAATATTAGAGAATACTATGACCCTCTATGCCCAGTCAAGGATGCTCACAAGCTCGAATGGATGAAATGCCTAGACTAATAAGAAATCTGACAAACAATATGTATATATTTGAAATGGAGAATGGAAATGATAAGAAAGTCCCTCAAGAAGGAGGGGTGAGTATTCCTACACTTTACTTACCTGGTTATTTATTCACCTACAAACTTAATCTTTTGCTTATAGCCACCTAAACCAAAATGAACCAACATTTCACTAACCTTCAATATTGTCGATCCATACCCTTCATACCTACTCAAGATTTTTTTCCCTCCTTTATTGATTCTTATGAACTCACCATTATCCTTATCGTCATCATCTTACCTCCCCACATTCTTGACTGATTTCGAAACTAAAATCCTAACAATGATGCCTTTATAACATCATCATCAAGGAAAACAGTCGAAGGCGATCTCTCACAAGTCCCCCTTAAATGTCGACAGTGACACACCCTTTTCTATAAATCCACATCATCACCCAAAGTGTGTGATAGGATTGGCTCATAATCCTGTGTTGACACATTCTTCTATCAACCATTCCTAAAATCTTTTTCCCATCACCCAGATCCCTCGCATTGAACCATCTAAACTACTCTAAAAATCCTTCAAAATGTTTTTGTAGAAAAATTCAATAAAGTTTCTTAGCTCTTCATATGTGTTCATATGACTCTGAAGTATATCGCCGACACCCAATTCATGAAGCACACATCCTTTTGAATTTAAAATTTTCGACGATGACATCTTTACGTAATCATTGTCGAGAAAATTATTGTGTGAGATTTACCTATAATCAAACTATCTTGATGATGACCACAACCATGTGGTTGAGTCCTAAAGTTTCAATATATGATTTTTCTGAGACCCACCACGCAGACCAACTGGGTCCTACCTTCCACAAGCTTTTGAAAACAGTGTGAAACAACCATATGGGGTTATGTAGTGATATATTATTGGCCTATATCACTCGAAGGGTCTCGTCGTCATCAGAGGATGATATGGAGAGGCTATACACATATTTTTGCAATCACTGACGACGATAAGTTCAAGGAATTACCTCCTATGTATGACACATCCTGATTAATTTTCCCAACTGATATTTTTCCCCTCATAAATCCATCGTTTCCAATATACGCTGACGACAATACATAATTAATCACCTCAAGAATAATTTAATGAAAAATGGTACACCCTTGACCTGGTCTTAGTTGTATAACTAATGACATTTATGGCTATATGGTATCATAGGGAAGTTAATAATAAAATGATATTGGCCACAAACAATAAGCATAAGCTCGATTGTGAAAAATACTAAGAGTTGAGAAATCACCTCTAAGGAGAAGAACTGAGAGAGATCTACTATGGGTTTTTGTTCTTAGGATAACATGTATATGTTGAAAAAGTTAGAAATTTGTTACTTTCTACATTTTAATCAAGGAAGTGATTCTATTTTGAATGCCTCTCTATGCATGCAACATATTATCCAAAATGCATACCCATAGAACAAAGGGCCAAGCCGTTGTTGGTCCTATCAATGTTCCAAGTGTAGAATCCTTCAACATCACAGACACAAACAACCATGATGGCATAGAACATTATGCCACATATCAAGAGATATATGAAATATTCTTTGATGACAAGTATCATATCGAGGATGAGGGCATTGAAGAATGCATGAATATCAAACTTAGCAGGATATATACAGTTGCATCTTTCCCAATCCTCTTCCCTTAAAATGACACTATGAGATGGTGCTTCACCCACATACAGAAAGAAACTGGGATGATAGTTAATGTTGTCGGTGCACCCATTTCATCTCTTAGAGAAGAATACCTGAGGATATGATATAAAACTCATGAACCTAATGTTTCCCTGGATGATTTGTTCTTAGAAAAGTTTGAGATAGATCACAATGACTTTGAGACATTGATCACAATGACTTTGAGACATTGATGGAAGATTGGTTCTTATATGAATAAGGACCAATTAGACGAGGAGAAAGAATTTTTACTGCTCTCTACTTCAAGGATCCCTACAAGATCTTGAACGTGATGATACGCAGACTCTATGGAGAAGAAACCAACACCCATTTTAGAAAAGGAATGGTTTTCGATGGCTTATACGGTAGTCAAAACTAGAAAAAAATTGAATTGGGCCAACATTTCATCATTCAACTTATCATCTTGAGTTTGGGAAGCTATAGGTATGAAAAAACCTGGATTTTATATGACAACTTATCTCATAGATGCAACCTGTACAACACATGTATTTACTTCTTTTAATTGGGTCTGGGATTTGAGCAAAGCTCCAATTCATGAATATTTCTCTCAGTTGTGGGAGGAAACTTTTAAGAACCATCTCTATGATATCTGTAATTATTTTCTAGCCCCCTTACACAAAGTCATTTTTGGGGTTCACCCTCATCGCATATCTCCTGGTGCCATCAAATATTTAAAAGGGATAGGGGACTGGTATGTGACCAAGTAATATGCATATGCTAGAATTTATGGAGCCACAGAGCCACCTCATCTTCTGCCCAAGTATGTACCTGATAAATTGTTGGCTAGGGAAGTGGCATATCAAACAGTAGACAAAGGGGTCACATCATATTTTTTAGAGAATAATAAGAGGTACTGGTCGATTTTCCCTATTCACATAGGGAAACACTCGCTCCTAAATAAAAATACATGCATAAAAGGAAGCAACATCCCTGGAAGAAATATGCTTATGCACTGAAGAAAAGAAGGGACACGACCCTCAGAATCTACTGTATGATCACTTGAAAGTTTTCAATTGACATTGTAGACACCTCATCAAGTGAGATATGAAGAAAATATTTTTAAAGGAGATGCACATTTCGAAGAAGTATTGAACAAGCTCCCCAGTGACTTGGTCAAGGAACAAGTCAATAAAGATGAAGATGCAAATACAATTTTGAGAATAGAATAGTTTAATACATTGCTTCAGTTAGATAAGGAGAAATGTGGAGCCTTGGAACTAGATAGAAGAAAAAAAAGGATGCAGAATTGTCTAGGAAGGTAGAAAAAGGTGAAGATAGGTACCAACAATAGAAGAAGGTCAAATCTCAACACAAGAAGTCATATACAAGCACAATACAAAGTTTGGCTGATCAAAACAAGAAAGGAAACAAAAAATATGCCAAATAGCCTAGGGAAGAGCATGAACAAGCTAATATTGAAAAAAAACCCCAACACCAGTATGGTTACAATTCCCTTGGAAGAATGCACTCCCTTGGAATCCATACCAGGAAGCTTCTCACTCACATCACCTAGACTAGGTGTTGAATGTGTAGTTGTAGCGATGGGAGAATATCACTATAGCCATAAGACTAAATATATTGAGAAAAGAGTTGTCAAAAGGAAAAGAGGAGGAGTAAACATAGATATGGTTGAAAGGAATATCAAATATAAAGCAAGCCCAGAACCAAAAGAGAGTTATATCCAAACAACATCGATCCTAAATGATTTTGTTGGCGCTAACTCTATGTCAGTTTATGAAATGGATGAAGCACTAGATGTGGCTAAACTGAAAATAACAGAACTGGAAAATGTTATAGGAAGAGTAAAAAACTCTGTCTCCAATGAATTTAGGGAAAAATCTGTAGAAATAGAGTGTATTCATAGAGAAAAAATGCAGAGAAAGATCCATCTCCGAGAACAGGAATTAACTGCAAAATTTGAGAAAAGTATCGAAATAGATCAAAAGACACATCAAGATGAGATATAAAATATCAGAAGCATACACTCCCAAGAGGTAACTAGACTTAGAGGAGAAGAGATAGAGATAAAAAAATAAAATGAAACAATCGAAGGTCAAGTTAGGAAACTACAAGAGGCCATCAAGAAAAATGAAGAACTCTGAGACTCATAAAAGAAACTCTTCTACACACTCAATAAAATACTAAAGGCCAAATCTGATTAAGTGAGATTGAGTATGCAAGTGAAATATATGCATGAAAAATATCAAAGATCCCAAGAACCCTATAGTAGGGTCACAAAATGGTAGGATATCCATCAAAACTCCCTCGAGAACCTACCTGTGTATTCAGATAAGAAGAGAATTATATAGCTCTAATTGTTGAATGCAGGGATGGAAACAATCAAGGATATCAAGAGAACATAGGGGTGTATCATTACAACAATAAATGAGCTATGGACGTTTTCTGACAGACTACTCGCATAGTTTGAGATGGATCCCTTGAGGGATTTATAAAAAGCATCATCGGACTCAAACAATGGTCAAAGATGTGGAAACGAAAAAGGAATATCAATATGAAATTCATTGAAGCAATCATAAAAAATAGAAAGGAAGTTATAGAGGCATTATTAATATAGCTCTCTAGATTAATTTCGCTAATTGAATATTTTGTGCAATGTGTTGATCATAATTTGAAGACTAAATTATTATTCCCATTTGCAACAATGAAACATGCCTAGAAATAACACAACTATGTCAGGTGCACACCATAATTGAAGACTTCAAAACATGGAAGAACTTCATAAATACAAAATTTTAACTGCCAAGGCCCACTTGATTATCTCATTGTAACCAATTTTTTGTAGAAAAATCATAGACTTGTAATTATTATAATATCTTAATCAAGAAAGAGAACCAAAGCGTCGCTTCAGTCCTCTGGCCATTTGACAATTAGAGGAATGCGAAAAAATTCTCCCCACATTCTATAAGGCATATGAATGTAAAGGAAAATGGGGTTTTGTACTTTGGCCATTCGGATGGTATTACTAGTCTCATATGAATAAAGAGAAAGAGATTTTTTGGACACTGGTGAATGTGGTTGAGAATTTTCTGAATGCTTTTACTGTGTATTTGTGTCTTGTGAGTTCATTTGTATTAACTAATTCTACAATTTTATCTTGAGCATAGATTATCACTAGTTTCCTTTATTAAATGCAATCATAATCCTATTAAAACAGGGCACAATTTCTTGTTAACTTTTTTGGTTTCATTACATTTTTATTCCTCTTTTGAATGTATTAACTATTTCTTATTTGGACGATATCATTCCTAACTATATCTGTTCTTAATTAGGTAGATTTTGATCATGATAGGCTTATTTAGTATAGAACTACATCTTAGTTAGTTTTAGTTAGCATCATAGTTATTTAATTTCATATTTTAATTCATCTAAGAACATATGGTTCTCATATTCATATTTAGTTAGTTAGTTAATTAATTTGGTAACCAGACCAACAATCTGGTCGAAAATGATACTCCAAATGAGAGTGGGTCTAATTGGGACCTTCGATTGGGTGTTTTCCCTTACTTGCTTGAATGGGTCACTTTGGACTGTCAACATAAATGACACTAGAAGGAGGGCCATAGAACTAAATGGATGCAAATAAAATCATAAACCCTTCCCATTATATTCCACAAATAATCACTTTCTTATCTAGTGATTCCCATCAATCTCATTTTCAGCACACTACACTTCCCTCATTGTATTTTTTGAACACACTGGCTCATGCCACTAACCAACATGTCTCCACCCATCCTAAATCCACTTTCTCCTCACCAAAACCCTGCATATTAACCCTCCTATAGGTTGATACCATTTTGCGGTAGTCTCGTGAGTGAGTGAACCATCCCCTAACTAGATAATTGAGTAGACAGACATGACAACTTCCCATTGACTATTCACTACCTCAATTACAGGAGGATCCTCACAGTGAAGATCCATTATTTACTGACCCTTATGCATATCAAGAAAATCTTTCTATAAGAACCCCAAAGTATCACCTACCTCCAGACACATCAGACTTTTCTAAAAATTATGATTTTGAACTTGAATGTTACTTGTTAGTTCACGGTGTCGGTGGTAGACCTCCCTCTCCTCTTGAATCCCCACCTTATACACCAATAAATGAGCCGCAAGAAGACTTTGAGGAGAAATAAGGACATGAGGGTGAACCAAAAAATAACCCACTTCAAATTGTATTATATCAACCCCCAAATATGGCTTGAGTTAATGTGAATCAGAAATATCCCTATTAGTCGTGGCTTGTTCTTGATGCAGTCAAAGTTCCTAGAATTCTTCATAACATGACCAAACATCCCGAGAATTTTTTGTCTAAGTTTGACCCTAACAGGAAATATTTGGTTGAAGACCACATAAAGAAGTTCTTTCTTTCTATAGGATTACAAGGAATTCAACATGAATATGTCATTTTTTAGTTGTTCCCCCTTACATTTTACAATAGATCTTTGAATTGGTTCTTCTATCTAGAAGAAGCATCCATTACTAACTAGAGAAAGTTTGAAACTATATTTCTTGGGAAATTTAGGGAAAATAAGACACTATAAACTCTAGTCCTAGAACTTTCAAGAGTTGAAATGGATTCCAAGGAACAAGTAAATGATTACAATCAATGCTTACTTATACTACTAAAACGAATTCCACAATCCTCTAAGCCTATTGAAGACGCTGCCATTGAATTCTATACCTATGGTCTACCCATGTCTATGGTGATTTTTTTTAAGAATGCTGAGAAGACCACTCTTGAAGTAACTTTTCAAGAAGCTCTTAAAGTTGAAAAGAACATGATGAGTTTAAAAGGGAATCTAGGGTCAGAACCCTCCAAAGACAAGGGTAAAAACAAAGATACTATGTACAACCCTCAGAAGAGAAGAAAATTTGTAATTCCATGTATATGGAAGCTCTCTAGAGGATTGTTAAGAAACTCTCCAACGAGATGATAGATTTGAAGAAGAGCGGTGGAGAAGGATATTCAAGCTCAAAGAATTTTTTTTGATTTCCTCCCAAGAAAGACAAGAGTACTCATCCAACCAATAAAACCAACCCTTCTTTGGCATATGGGATTAACATGGAATACATGTTCAACCCTTACAAACTTGGGAAATATAAAACATGACTAAGGTCAAAGAGGAAGGAGAGAAAAACTAGGAGTAACAAGAATAGCCTCAGGAGTCTCAAGAAACTGAAGAAAAACAATTAATTTCCTTTTGGGATTACTTATGGTGGAGAAGAAGAAGAGATAGAGAAAATATACATATCCAAAAATGTTATAACTACTAGAAGTGAAAGAAAGAACACATTGTTTGATACCCCAAACACTTCCAATCCTCCTACAACTACCACTTCTAGTACCAAACAAGCCTCATCTCCAACCAACACCACTTCTCCCAATCTTCCTAAAACAATGCCCTCCAACCATAAATAAGTTGATCAAACACCTAATATGAATGATTCATCCTTGCCCCCAACAAGATTGGAATATGATTTCTTAAAAGATCTCAAGAAAACTAAAGCCAATATTTATATATTTGATATTATTAAAATCCCACAAATTCAAGAAAAATTTATTAAAACTCTGCAAGGACAGGCTTCCACGGGCACTAAAGAAGTTAATGTTGGGACCAAGAAAGAAACAACCAAAAAAATATCATCTAGAAAATATAATTCATCTAAGAGTTAGGTAGCTACAAACACATCATTAACTAGAGAGAGGTCAATATCTACTACCCCACCTTTCCTAATTACCTTTGAAATATTTAATAGGAATGTTCATAGCTGCATGGTAGACTCGAGAGCCTCTTCTAATGTTATGTCTCTAAAATTTTGTGAAAATATTAATGTTAAACCTGAAGCATCTGATATTAATATTATTCAGTTAGATAGAACTCGAGTCAAAGCAATTGGGGAACTAAAGAATGTTTTAATCAGGATGTCTGCTAATTCTAAAGTTCATCAAACGATTGACATTAATGTGGTGGACATACCTAATAATTATGGCATGCTTCTAAGTAGATATTTTTCTTCTATGTTGAATGGATATTTTTCTATCGACTAGCCACAATTATGGCTTTGTTTCAATGGAAAAATTAATTAGATAATAATTTATAGGGAAAGGTATATGAAAGATGTGGCTACTGATTTGAATGACCCAAATGAACCTATGATGTTTAACAATTCAATTTTGGGAAATTATTAATATGATACATTTTTCGGGAATCACACATCTAAAACATCTTCTTTTGCAGAATCTAATACACAATCTAAAATCCTTCATTGCACTCAGATTGTTGAGCTAAACTGTAATATAGAATATCATACCACAATTACTTCTAGTGTATAGTCTAACATAATTTCCAAGGATAAATTAGAGATGCTCACTAACTCTACTAACCCCACCATTAAAAAAAAGAGGATGAAAACTTGAAATTAGCTACTAAACCAAAAAAAGGGGATCCTAATATGTGGGTGTTATTTTTTGATGGATCCAAATCTCCATAAGGTGCAGGTGTTGGTTTCATACTCAAAGATCCATAAGGAAAAAAAACATTAATTGTTTGCAGACTAGAAATATAATGCACCAACAATATTTTCGAATATGAAGCTTTGCTACAAGGATTGAAAAAGGAAGTAGAATTGAAAGCGAAGAAAACTAAGGTATTTGGGGATTATGAAATTGTCATAAGACAAGTAAGGAACACCTTCCATTGTCTTTTAAGTCATCTCAAACATTATTGGTTGGAGGTATGGGAAGTAATCAAGTCCTTTTATGAATTTAATATCAGTCCTATTCCACATTCACTAAACAATTATGCAGACTTACTTACTAATGTTGCATCTAGATTAATACCTGTTATAGCAATATTTTCCTCACCCCATGCAATATTTCCCAAAAGGACTTTCTCCATTTCCCCATGTAGACTTATCATCCCTGTTTATAAAATCCATAAATAAAAATAAATATTTTTCCACATGTACGCATCTTGCCTACTATACAACATGTGTATACGCAAGATTCTCCACTACAACCCGTGTACATCGGGATTTGTGCCAGAAAATGAAAATTAATGTTGGGTTTCCATGTCACGATAGGAGATATATGATCCTTGGCCTTCCATATACTAGAAACGTTCTGACTCATACATTCAGTTCCATTTTGAAGGCTATAAATGGGGCAATTCCGAGCTATGAAAAGAAGTAAAAGAATTCAACTTTGAGAGAGAAGTTACTCTGGAGGAATTATTTACTTCATATTGAGTTTGCATCCCTTTGTCCTTTAAGTATGAACACAATGTTCAGCCCCCAAGATCTTCCCTTAATGATTGAGAACCTCATTGTTTCTCTCTTATGAGCTTGCCTTTGGTGGAGGATTGAAGTGGTGGAGGATAGCTGGAAGGAACTTAGTTTCTCGGTTCTGAACTGTGGAAAAACAAAAGTCTGTAACATTTTTCAGTTTTGCTGATCATATATTAATAGAAATACTCTTTTCCCATCTAATTGATATCTTGCAAATATTTGAATTATTATTCCATGGGAGTATTTGTCATGTTTATTAATGGTTTATGCTATTGAATGTGCTAACATTATATACTATCACCATATTCTTTCTTTGCTTGGTTGTTGAATACTAGTTGCAGGTATATTGCTTTGGGTCAAGTGCTCAATGGTGGACTTCATCGAATCTCTGGATGATGTAGGCCTTTTATCTTGTCTTTCTAGCATATTTTTTTTCATAGAATACTTGAGAAGAGAGTTGATTTCTGCAGTCATTTCCATATTTTGTGGTTTACCCTAGCCATAGAGAGATTTTCCTAGTAACAAAATTGGCAACCATAGGATTGACTCTTCTTTCTTAGGGTTTGGAGTAATTTTCTCCTTATATTTCTCTCGTTCCTATTATGTTTCTTGTCGCATCATTGTTTGACAGTCTCTGTTCACTCTGGGTCTGAGTTTTTAGCCTTCTCCCTTGACAACATATACACACTTTTTGACTTGACAATCACGTACATATGTAGGCTTCCCCTCTACAAGATACATATATACACTTTGTTTTCCTAAACAGTCACGTACATCAGTTTTCCTTGCTTGTTTTCTTGGTATGGTGGTTGATGGGTGGGATTTGATGTTTGTTGAGCCTTCTTGGGTCTCTGTAGTTCCTATTAAGTGCTTGTGGGATGATAGGAAACCTATCTTTGGTTGAATTTTTGGGTGGAGTCTTTCTCATCGTATTTTCATTTTGATTGTCCTTGTACATTGGGCTGGGTTCTTTGTTTCTTGGTATCCTTCTTGAGTTATCTCTTTCTATACATGCAATTATTGGTCTAATTATTAAGTGCAGACACAAATCAATCCCCCTATCTTCACTACAAAACTATAACAAAATGAGACTGTACACTACTCTTTCCTTAGATATCAATTATCAAATGAGAAATGGATATTAGAACATACCTTTGAAATATTGAATATCCGACTTCGCCAATGCAATCCAAGCTCCGTCACGAGGTTTATGGAGAAATATCTGCAAAAGAAAACAATCTAATGAAGACAAGAATAACAGAGTCTATTTGATATGAAACTATGTACGTGATCAAGGAATCATACAATATGAATAAATAACATTCATATAGGAAAGAAAAGTATATATGTATTAAAGAATGTGGAAGAAATATACAACTAGATGCCTTGATGTTGTTAGGTTCATTCCAACAGTTCATTTCTTCCCACACACTTCTAATCCATGGATTCTGATACTGTAGATATGATAGCTACTCACAATCTATCTTGACAAAGAAAAGCTCAAAGACAATATACAAGCTCCAAAGAATCAAAGCTACAAAACCCAAGCTAAATTCCCAATCTCAAAAGCTTAATCCCAAGCCAAGCTAACTTTCTCCATGAGAGTTCCTCTCCTTTTATAAGTTGAAGAGGATAAGGTGAGGAGGTTAGGATGATCCCACTAAATCATGAAAGTGAGTAAGATCCAAACCTTTCGGAGGCCACCTCACCATAGAAGCTTCTCATTCTAGAAGCATCGAGAAGATGCCCATTTTTCCCACGTACAGGAATCGTCGCACCCTAGCTATAGTGCAGCCTACGGAAATTCCACAGTCTATCTTTAGAGTAGGGTGTGGAAATCAAGCATCACCACACCTTGCGACAATCTTCCTTAATAGGGTTTTTTACAAAGGAAAATACAACTTCTTCTCTCAGGCAAAGTTCTTCTCCCTTCTTTCTTCAGGAATTCAAGCCACTGATCATTCTAAAGACAAATGATAGGTTTACATCATTAATGGTCATGAGGGTAACGAAAATAATGTGTAACAGAGAGCCCCCCAAATTATGAAGTTAGAATAGAGTGATAGCTGAAATACTTTGTCAAGTGTGTGTAGGGAACAAGGAACAGTCAGTCAGAAACCTTCCAACAAACAAGGAAATACAGTACAATAATATATCATCACTGAGGTAGGAATTCCCATACTCAAAATAAAAATGACTCAAATCATAAATGCCAACATGCGAATATCCATGTCAAGTAAGACAAGTCATGGCCACCAAACATACACTGTGGATCCATGCCAATATGACTCAAATCTGAACATAGCCACCAAAAACACACTATGGATCTATGTGTTAAAGGCTCAAATTTGAACATAGCCATGAGACATACAATGTGGATCTATGCAGCAATACAAACTGAATATACTCTGATGCAACCTGAATCTATCAGAAAAGATCCAGGGTCTCCATCTCCACCACTCTATAGTACAAATCTCACCATGTGAATACATGTGTTGAATTCAAACATGGTAGAAACCACTTGATTACCAGTCATTAATGAATACCGTTAACAAGTGCAAGGGAAATCACCATTAATGTCAATGACTCCCAAGGTACTCTAGTGCAATCCAACGAATGTGAATTAATGAGATGAAGTTATACACTTGACGGAATCTCTCGATCAGGGGTCAATAATGAAAACCCACTATTGAAAGTGAGGAAACTTTCCATTGAGGCATGCAATTTCCAAGGTACCAATTAGTTTCTAAGTCTAATTCCTGGATAATGAGTTGAATTCGACAGGAAAAGACTCATCAGAGGAGGGCCTTAATGTATCCCACATCAATGACACGAAACAGGTAACAAGATTTGAAGTAGATCAAAGTAACAAGTGATTCAAGACTGACTCACGGATGGTTGATGCAATAGAAGGCTTAAGGACTACAGAAATGGTCGACGCAATAGAAGGCTTTCTAGGTTGAACTTCTCTTTGAACATATTGACAACACGAAAACTATCTTGGAAAAACTGACTCAACAACATCGATCACAGATCAATTTGTAATCTTGTAAAGGAGTATGATCAAGATACAAGCGGATTTTCCAACCTAGACACAAAGCGAGTGAAAGGGTGTCATGTTCAAAAGCAACTTTTCCATAGAATACAGGTTTAGACACATTTCTTTCCCAATCTTTCCCCCACCATTTCTGGCAAGTACCTCTTTATTTTTACACAATCTTGAGGAGGATAAAATATGCTTGTAATGTAATCTCATCCTTTGGATGAGCCCCTCAAAGTATGTTTAACGAACCCTAGGAAGTATTGGTGCGGTCCCATATGGGCTTTTCGATGTTTGTTTTACGAGTCTAAAGAAAGTAAACTCAAGGGTTTTTCATATTTAGAGAGTCTGAAAAACACTTAAAGGAGACTCCAAAATGTCATTTTTCATAAAGTAGTCTAATGAGACTGAAAAAGAGATAAACTACTGCTCAATAGACATTTTATTCAAATAATTTTATGAGCGTGAAAAGAACAAGGTTGCACAAGA
Source organism: Picea engelmannii (assembly GCA_009831015.1). NCBI lineage: Eukaryota > Viridiplantae > Streptophyta > Pinopsida > Pinales > Pinaceae > Picea > Picea engelmannii. The sequence goes on from ML778848.1 coordinate 503,647, forward strand.
ATCTTTTCATGTCTAGAGAGTCTGAAAAGATCTTAAAGGGAACTCCAAGGGGTTCCTTTTTCGTATAACCTTTACGAGTCCGAAAAAGTGATAAAATTTTACTCGATTACATTCTCAGGTATTTACAAGCAGGAGAAAGAACAATGACTGAGCTCGGGATTATTTTCATTTTTATGCAATCTTAAAACAAAACAAAACTATGCTTGGGATAGATTTTATTTTTACACAAGCTTAAAAACTAAACTAAACTGTGTTTGGACCTAGTTTCATTTCTACACAAGCTTGAACCAGAAGAAACTATGCTTGAGGTAGGTGGTTTCATTTTTACAAAAGTTTGAACCATAGAAAACTATGCTTGGACTTCCCAACGCATAACACAAAGATGGTTGGTAATTAGCCCCCAACTTAAGAAACTAGTGGCATAACTTCAGCATGAAGTCCAAAGGCTAGAAGCATTGCCCCCCAAGATTCGGTTTGTCCAACATCATAGGAGGATGAAAAGAAGCTTCAAATACTATACATAACGGAGTACTTGACTCAAATATAGAGGGGGAAAACTATTTCATTTTTTAACGAGCTTGACACAGGAATAGGAACTATGCTCGAGAAACTAGGTTTAATCCCCATACCTCTGTTTCATTTTTTAACGAGATTGACACAGAAACATGAACTATGCTCGTAAGATCTATTTAATTTTTTAACAAGGTTGCTACAGATAAGCAAAAACTATCCTCACAATTGGTTTCATTTTTTAACGAGATTGAAATCAGAAAACCATGCTCAAGGTTGCTTTCATTTTTTAATGATATTGAAATCAGAAAACCATGCTCTTAACTCTCTTCTTGATCACAGATTCCAAGAGGACAGTGCTCTGGAAGGACACCATGTCAAGGGACAAAACTCGGAAATGGATTCCAAGAGATATTCACTCGATGAAAGAAACACATGTCGAGGGCCACGATAGGGGTAAGGATATCAGGCTCCAATAGCCCTACTGAAGAGATCACCATGTCAACTACCGAATCCAAATCATAAGGGAGTGAACTTAGAGTGAGAGGCTCATCTACATCGGCAACTAAATGCATGGGAGACAATGCCACATAATTGAGCTATGGAAGGGGTGATACCGACTGCATATATGAACTATTTAGGGAGTTCATTGAGTTGATGGTCAAGTCAGGGCCAACAAACGAAATTTGATCAATAGTCACCATTCTTCAATCATGCGGGAAATATATCACACGAAAAAGAGTGGAAATGATAGCTTTCATGGCATAGACATAATCTCACCCAAGGAGTAAATTTAAATCCAAGGGGTCTTGGACCACCATGACATCAACAAAGACAGTTTTCCCTCCCAAAGTTACGAGAAACTGAGGAAGGATCCCTAAAGGGTGACTGGTTCTTTTGTTAAAAGAAAACATAGTTTGGGTAACCGACACAAGCTAAGGATAACCCAAATCTTGTCAAGAAAGAGAGGACAAAATACTAACGGACGAACCTTTTTCTATCATCATCTGAGGAACGTCCCGACCACAAACTTGTACTGTAATCTTGAAAGGAATGTGAGAGGGAAGATGATGTCTAGTTAGCAAACCCCAATTAAAAAGGATGGCCTCATTACTTGGAGGTAGTTCCACGGGAGAAGGTGGAATGGACCCTAGCATGGTAGATTATGTATCAACGAGAAAAATGTGGGGAGCATCGGTTTTATGCTCTAATGGGAGAGTAGGATCGACTGATAACGAGATTGGACAGACCACTTGGGTTGCATTCTCCAAGGAGAGAATGGGGTCGACAGGTGGAAACGGATAGACTTCTTGGGTAACACTCTCTAATGGGAGAGTGGGATTGACCGAATATGAGATCTGATCGACTAATTTTTCAACTGGTTCAACTAAGGACATGACCATATTGACTGCATGATCAACCAGATTGATCGACGAAGGGACCAAATTGATCATTCCATCAACTATAGGTGGGTCAAGAGTAATCTTGTGATAAGAAGCTGGAAGTTGAGGCTGTGAAACAGTCATGTCTTCCAAGAATTTTGAGGCTTCATCCATATGAGGGTAAACATGAGTTATATGACTCCCTTTGCATAACATACATGGAAACTGGACTCTAATTTTCTTTTTCGAAACTGGATCATGACTAGTTGACGGGAGGTCATTAACATGTTGTTCAAAGGCTGACGATGTGGGTTGGCGAGGGTGTGTATACCATGCTTCTATAACCTTGGATAGACTAGGGAAATCCTTAAGAAGATGGCTACCCTTACAAATCCTGCAAGGGTATCTGGGCTTACGGGTCGTTTGGGTGATATTGGCATGATCAACACTCCCAGTACATCTATCAGTAACTAGTTTTTTTCCAACATGTTTGGAAGTGGTTGGAAGTTTGGACCCTTTATTATTTTTATTATTTTTATTCTTCCTTTTCTTCTTCTTCTTATCCACCGAGTTACTAGCTGTAGATATTTCACTCGGTGAAGAAGATGAAATGGAAGAAGACCTTGCAAGTGAAGACGGTGAAGAATATCTTACCAGTGATGATGGTGAAGGATCAACATGAGATTGATGTTCTTGGGGGGAAGTTCTTACAACCGAAGCACTAGCTGCATTTGGGATTACCTGAGTGGAAAACAACCATACCGATAATCCAATTGTGAGACCTGGAAGGCTCAAAGTAGCGATGTGAGGAGGACCAATGTTTCCATAAGAAGGAAAAACAAAAGGATCCCCTGGAATAGGGGTTCCCTCATTGGTCGTTCCAGGAACTGACGCCATTAAATAAATATCAAACCTAGAGTCTACTAGGGAAAACAAACAGCACACACTAAAAATCTAGGGAGCAAACAAGAAAACAAAACCCTCTTATAATGAACGTACTAGTTGGTGATGAAATCCAACGTCGCGAGGACAATGTAAGAAGGAGATGAGATAGAGCGGGCGGAAAAGTTAAGTTGACGAACTGCTTAATAGACTTACACCCTGGTGTAAGCTCCCACACATAAACATGGGTATACCCTCCAAGGATCCCAAGTGAGTTTGGCCAACGTTGATTCTAGGGACAGTGACAACTTTCCCCTCCACAGTCACCTCGTGTAAATACCCTAAAGAGATAGGCCACTAAGGTTACCAATTACTACAATGATGCATGGGGAAATATTTGGCAGTTTGATCCACATGCAAAGGTAGGGTATATAGCCCGAAATCAACTTGAAAGGCTTCCACTCATCATTGTGGGCATACCTTCAAGTGACCCCTGTAATATGCGCAATCTCTACATGAATACCAACAAAGCAGGGTGAGTAACTCTGTCGGCCTTAATACGACCTCAGGTTTGACCCTTGTGTGAGAAGGGCTTCCCAGGACAAAATGTAGCAAGTGGATTTAAACTCTCCCTATCACAAGATTATATGTTTGTTTACAGCTTTGGAAAGTTATCTTTCACACCTATTCCAAATCCCTACAACTAATATAATGTAGGTTTTCTACCAGAAAATATAAAAATGTCTAATCAATTTTTATAAGCGCTTTATTTTAAGGTTGTTGGTACTCAAGAGGAAAATGGCATGGACTAAATGATGTATTGACCGACTCTAAACAATGCAAAGAAATGATAATGCAAGTATTTCATTTCGGTGAAAGCTATATTACGAGAAGGAGAAAATGTTTATCATTCCCATATGCACAATGTCACAAAATTTTTAAACTCATCAATATTAAGAAATTCAAGAAATGAGCCAAAGAGACTGTACACCAATACACAATTCTTCGCCCCCCCCAGCCATGAGGGGGAATTGTTTTTTAGAATTCAAGACCAAAAAATGCCAAAAACCATGAAATTTCACTACTTCAAATGCAAGATTGAAAATTGTGAAGAAGACTGTAAACAAACTATAATCAAACCCAAAAACTCACCCGGCCAGAACCTATATCACAAATCTAAGCAAGAAAAACCAACACAAATCAATTTTTCACAATCACTGCAGGCTATCAGACTAACGCAATGCAACGATCCTAGGTCGCTGCAGGCTAGACAAAAAATACAGTGTGGAAACGCCGCACTATGTCAAACAGAAAGGTGCAGCGATCCTAGATCATCGCACTGTCCCTCAAAGCAGGGTGTGGCGATCAAATAAAAAATGAAAAAATAACAAGCATCAAGGTTTTTCCAGTGAATTTTAATAGTCAAAGAGTCAATTTGGATCTCCTAGTGACTCAGAAAATAGAACCCAGGAAATCAAAAAAAAAAATTAAGAAAAACTAGGAAAATAATTTGTTTTCCCCATCGAAGTCACCAATTTTTTACTGGGCTACTTGTTAAGTGCGGACACAAATCAATCCCCCTAGATTCACTGTGAAACTAGAACAAAATGAGATAGTACACTACTCTTTCCTTAGATTTCAATTATCAAATGAGAAATGGATCTTAGAACATACCTTTTAAATATCGAAGATTCGACTTCACCAATGCAGTCCAAGCTCCGTCACGAGGCTTATGGAGAAATATCTGCAAAAGAACACAATCCAACAAAGACAAGAATAATAGAATCTATTTGATATGAAACTATGTACATGATCAAGGAATCATACAATATGAACAAATAACGTTCATATAGGAAATAAAAGTATATTTGTATTAAAGAATGTGGAATAAAGATACAACCAGATGCCTTGATGTTGTCAGGTTCCTTCCAACAGTTCCTTTCTTCCCACACACTTATAATCCACGTATTCTGGGACTGTATATCTGAACTCACAATATATCTTGACAAAGAAAAGCTCAAAGCCAATATACAAGATCCAAAGAATCCAAGCTACAAAACCCAAGCTAAATTCCCAATATCAAAAGCTTAATCCCAAGCCAAGCTAACTTTCTCCATGAGAGTTCCTTTCCTTTTATAAGTTGAAGAGGATAAGGTGAGGAGGTTAGGATGATCCCACTAAATCATGAAAGCGAGTAAGATCCAAACTGTTCGGAGGCCACCTCACCATAGAAGATTCTCCTTCTAGAAGCATCGAGAAGATGCCCATTTTTCCCACGTAAAGGAATCGACGCACCCTAGCTATAGTGTAGCCTACGGAAACATTGCAGTCTATATTTAGATTAGGGTGTGGAAATCAGGTATCGTCGCACCCTACGTATAGTGCAGCCTGCAGCGATCTTCCTTTATCGAGTTTTTTATGAATGAAAATACAACTTATTCTCTCAGGCAAAGTTCTTCTCCCTTATTTCTTCAGGAATTCAGGCCACTGATCCTTCTAAAGAAAAAGGATAGGTTTACATCATTAACGGACATGAGGGTGACAAAACTAATGTGTAACAATACACAGTAGAGTTTATATATCAAGTTTCTTTTCAGTCCATGAATTTTCACTTTTATTATCTTGAAAATACAAAAAATATTAGGCATTTTGCATTGCTTGGAAGTTTGGGTCTTTTTTTAGTCCTTGTCATTAGCTTAGTGCATGTAGTGAAAGATTGCATTTTTACTTCAGAATTGCAAAGTTGAAATTGAAAATTGCATTGGTTTTTAGAAGCATATCATTAATTGAAAGTTAAAGTTAGGACTTTGCATCATTTACATATTTACTTTTCTTGTAGAGTCATAAAATCATGAGTTTAACTACCATACATTTTTTAGTAATCACGACCACTAAAATTAACGCTATAATTTAAAATTGATTAGTCATGATTTTATTTTCTAGGGTGCACAAACTAGCTTAGGATTTAGTGTCTTGGAATAGGATTTTGTGAGTAAACTTCTCCAAGGCAATTAAATCAACATATGTGTCTGAGAAAGGGAGTGAAGAAATCCATTGTATAATTGGTAATATCAAGAGGCTCCACTCACACCAGATTTAATCACGAGGTCATGCAAAGTTGGTTGAAGGGATATCCCCCCAATACTCTCTTAGCGTTAGAGATATTTCTGGGGATATTAATAGTGCCTTTACCTCCATGAGAGGTGGTACTTTAAAGGTTTCGGGCTTTGCTACCCTGCCCATATGGTGGACCTAACTTACGACTGCTCGCTTGTGCATCGGTTATACAGTGGTTTATTAGTTGCTTGACTTAGGTGCCACATAGGTTACTTGCAGGGGTTATTCTACAGGTACCCTGGGTCAAAAATGGGTCAGACAACACACATCCTTTAGGGAGGATTACCTCTACGGAGGGATCTAACTGACTGGTTGTTAAGCCCACGAGGGCCCTTATAACTGATTATGTTACCTCTAATCTTTAGTAGGGAGTCTCAGGCCCCTCTTAGGCAAGACATACCTTCTTTAGGGAGGGAGGCCACTCTCAAACACTTTACCCTGTTTGTATGCATTTTGGTCGTTTGAATTTTGGTGTGCTCTTTGATTACTAGTTGGCCTTAGGAGTGATTTTTCGTCTTTAGAGTCTTAAGTCATCGTGGAGTCAGACCAGCGTCCCCGCTGGTCCCATCGATTGTTACAGTTACCACCAGATTTCGAGTCTTTGCCTTCTAAAATGCATAGAGTTATTAGGCATGGTACACACACATCCACCATTCAGACTTGTGATTCTACAAGGATGAGTATTGAACCTAGTCTTCAGAACATTGGGAGACCTTCGACTCCCACACCCACTATAGTTAATGGCACCCCTTCGACTCCTGCAACCTCAATGGTTGTAGTGTCGGAGGAACCTATCATTACTATGGCTCGACCTATAGTGAATTCTCAAGCTACCACCTTGACCCTTTTGGGTCTCTTGGTCACTCACCAGGCTATAATGTTCAGTCCATCTCTATGGATTCTAGACCTTTTTCCTATGGTATGCCCAGCTTTACTTCGTAGTTTTCAAACACCATCCGAGCCACTAGACCTAATGCTAGCATTGGTCTTGGGGGCACTACACCTTCTTATACTTCATTTTCATTTGGTGGTTCTCAAATCCCTCAAACAACTCCTAATATGGGAGGCATTCATGCTTTTAACCCTGAGTCTAATCCTCTTGCTTCTGGGTGGAACAACCAACCTGGCAGACAAGCTTCTACTCAAGTTCTGTTCTACACCCCTAACTCCTCGGTGTTGATTCTGACCAATACGTTTGGCATGACAAAAACACCTCTATCCTTCGGATTCATAGCGAGAGGAGGTCAGTTTCACGCTTTGGGAAACCCCCCACCTGGATCCAATCCAGCTAGGGCAAATTTTTATAACCCCCAAAAGAACATTCCTACTGGAATGATGCCCAACCAACCTTTTATGAATCATCCCAGAGGAGGGCCTTATAATCCCAAACAGGGCCATGGTGCTTACCAGAACCCTATATGGGTTGTAGTTCCTCAAGCACAATCTTTCCCAGGAGCTTGGGTCTAGATGTCGCAACCCCGTCTCCCTTTTCTGGCCATGCTTAATCTGCTAGACTTGCCTAAGGTGATGAACAACCCTATGCATCATGATCCTACATGGCCCCCCGTCCCCACCAATCTTCCTTCAGACATTCTTAATTTTGAAGGTAAGAATGGTGAGGATCCTAGTGATCACATTACTACCTTTCACCTTTGGTCCTCCTCGAACTCCCTTAATGACGATTATATTCGATTAAGATTATTTCAACACACCCTCATTGGGGTCACTGTGAAATGGAATATCAAGCTACCTAGGGGGGCATATGGGACCTTTAGTCAGATGGTATTGGTATTCCTTAACCACTTCCAATTGTTGGTTCATTACAATGTTGGCCTATAACTTCTGTTGACTTTACACCATGACACTGCCACTCATATCTTGGATCATATCCAAGAGTGGCATAGACGGTAGAGGTTGATTAAGACTCCCATACCCCCGACCTTTATTTTATAATGGTTCCTTAAGTCTTTGCACCCTCCTATATCAAAGGATGTTGCTATTGTCAAGGTTACCACTGAGGAAGACATGATTTTTAAATCCCAACAGCTAGATTTGATATACACTCAGTCTGAGATGTTATAAAACATTCTTTCGAATGCACCACGGTCAACTTATGACCCTAGACAAAATCCTGGACCTCATGATGATGGAATTGTAGGTACCACAAATGTAAAATCCGTAGACTCGATGACAATCCATTTGAAAGATTTGTCTCTAAACCAGTCTGCAGGGGGGGCAACTTCGTCTATGTCTTCCAACTGCACTCAGTTGATGGATGTAGAGTCTGTGCAATCATAGACCAACCCAAATGGTATCCAGCAACCAGGTGGGAATAAGAAGAAAGGACATAATAATTGTAAGGGTGGGAAAAATAATAACAAACCCAAGGACAATGGTAATAATGAGAAGATGAATAATAATGTTGGAGAGGGAAAATGAGAAAGACGTAAGGTGAAGTTTCCCTGTAATATTTGCACAGATGATCACTTTACCCATTTATGCCCCAAACTTGTGGAAGCTGCAAGGATATTATCTCTACCGCCCATCGTGCTGACAAATCCATTCCCACATAATCAACACATGGCCTCGAGATCCTCAAACGCCGGAAATGCGGCTGGTGGGAGTCAAAACCTGTTGTTGCAAGATGGAAACCATTTGTGTATCAATATGGTCGATGCGAAAGTTAATGTAGCCACTTGACCTCAAGATTATATCTCTTCACAAGCTATTCCTGGTCTAGAATCTCCTCCTCCTTCTCTGGAGATGAATTTACAGATTGAAAAACTAGAGCCACCACCTCGTATTCCGAAAGGAGTACTCAAGTGCTCTACCCACAATACAAATTCTAGAGTCGCCCATAACTACTCTATTTTTCAGGACCTGGGTCAAACCCCTTGTGCGATGTTGGCTTTGCAGGTACTCCAGACATGTCCTTCACAGAGGAATGCCTTACTATCTGCTTTAGGAGCTCTAGAACCAAGTGGCTCAAAAGTTATCAAGTTTGATGTCATAGATGTGAAGCCTCACTTGCCTTACCATGTGGCATTCCAAATCCATGTGGAGTACTCAAAGTATATGTTGGACCTTGACCAATTTTTGAGGATCCTTGGTCATGTTTGACCTATTTTGGAACTTCGATAGGCTGTCAAAGGAAAAGCACAATTCAAAGAGGATATCATGGGATCTCAGTCCCTTGTTTAGGGATTTTTGGGTTTTGGGCTTATGTAACGGGCATGAGGATGTCAGGCCATGGGTTTACCCATGTTTAGGCCCATTTTGTAATGTATAAATAGAAATATAGGCAATGTAAGTAGGTGGTGTATGCGATACTAAGTGCAAATGTGCAAGTATGTGATACCAAGTGTTAAGTGCAAGTGACAGTTGTACATGATTTGTGCATACTATGTGAGACTTGCAACGCTAAGTGAAAGTGACTGTAAGGGATTGAGTAGAAGCTTTGTGTTGTAACCTAACTCAGGGAAGGAGGATCTGGCGAGGTGCATGCAGATCTCTTGTCCTATGCGGAGTAGGATCTTGTGGCTCTGTGCATGTAGAATATTGACAGAAGATAATAAAAGAGAAGAAGAGTTGGTGGACGTAGCCCCAGGCTGGGGGTGAACCACGCATATCCTATGTTGTTATGATTTGTGCGATGTATTGATGTGTTTATGTGTTTACTTGTTTAGTTCTTTGGCATAGATAATTTATAGATAGATATGTTTATGTTTTGTGATTAATAATATGAATAAGTTCTATATCTAACCCATGTGAATGTGCTTAGTGATCGACTATTCTAGATCTAGGTGAATACTACAGTGCTCTGTGATTAGGGTTTTTACTGCAAAGTAGATACTAGTTAAATACTAATGAACTGCAACTGTTAAGTGCTTTGATAGAATATTGTAATCACATATCTGTGTCCCAACTAAGGTTGGAGACACTGGAGTCCTGCAACCACCCCTACCTCTACCTCGGGTGAGACTGCATCTGCTTCGCAGGTGTTTCTGAAAGGGCCCGTAGTTAGGGTTTTGTTGGTGCACCCTTGAGCATTGACACTGGGGTCTACCCCTGTGCCAACAAATGGTTATGTTTTCGGGACTGAAACTGTGATTGTTGGGAACTAAAGTAAAGAAAAAGAGAAGCTTCGTGTGTAGATATGATGTTGAAGTGTGCAGTATTCTACCTGAAACTGTGATTGCTGGGAACTGAAGAAAAGAAAAAGCTCCATGTGTATATCTATTGCCCAAATGCGCAATATTATACTTGACATGTAAATCTCTGTGGTAAGAAGAGAAGTCAGATCTGAAGAAAAGAGGTAATATCTTTAAGCTTTGTGCTCTGATAAAGGTAAGAATAGTGAAAATTTTTGACTGAAAAGGTAAGATAAGCGGAAATTTTTATTTTGAAAGTATGGATCTAGGTATGTTTGATAAATTTTGTCCTAGCCTGAAAACTAGGGCACAACTAGAAGAAAGAAGATTTGATATGAGTAGATATGATAGAAATGATGAAAGATATGTTATTCCTATGCATAGAAATAATGTTTGGACTAACAAATGGATGCAGGATCCTAGAAAGAATTTTTTGCAGGTTAGTTACTGTGACCCTAGTGCGCAGTATAGGAAAGGTTGGGGATCGTTTAAAAGAAAGAGAGGATTAACTCTTTGCTATAGTTGTAGAAGACCGAGACATCTTGCTAAGGAATGCCCTGGTAGAAGACCTAGTTGTCTTTGTTGTAAAGCTATGGACCATGAAGTTTTGTATTGCCCTAGAATGATTGCTAAGGTTGAAAGAATGAATATGAGACAAGAAAACTCTAAGGAAGATCAAGAAAATAAGACCATGGCAGAACCCCAAAAAGAATCAGATAATGTATTTCTACAAATGAAGGAAACCCTGAATGATCACAAAAGTGTCAACTTATCAAATATCTTCAAAGAAAAAGAATGCATAGAAGCAAGAATAGGAGACTTCGACATTTACTGTGTTCTGGATGAAGAAACACAGGTGAACATCATGACAGAAAGAACTTGGGAAATTTTAGGAAAGATTGCTATGATTCCTTCATTGGGAGGAATAGGATTATTCAGAGGAAAGTTGATAACCCTATGTGGAAGAATCACCCATATGTCTATGAGTGCTCATGGAACTTCGACAGAGGGATATTTTGAGGTTGTTAAATTTATTGAGAATGGCACCCCATTTGCTACGTTACTAGGAAAAACCTGGATTGAGAAGGATCGGGCCAGAAGAAAAGAAGAGAAAGTCTTAGAACATAAGAAGAAAGAATTAAAATATTTCATGACTAGGAGGATAGCGCACTTGATTGAAGAACAAGAGAACAGATCGAAGCTATTTATAACTAGAAAGTTGGATGCTGAAGTTGAAAGAACACAAGAAGACTCACAGAAGAGTGGAGAACTACCCCAGATAGAGAAGAAGTATTGCCCTTGAACCCTATGAAAGAATATCAATAGCATGAAGTTACTATGCCAAAAGGGGATAAGAATCAGAATGGAAAGAGGAATACTAAGACGAATATCATAGGAAAGAAGGCTAGAAATCTCAATAAGAAGAGAGAAAAGTTGCAGAATGTTACAAAGGGGACTTCGCAAAAGGAAGATTTGCAAAACTGGAACTTCGTCAGTATATCAGAACAGGGCAACATGGCACTTCGCCATGGTGAATCAATATAATCGTTGGAGGCATTATGACCGTTAGACCGACACCCCCAAATGGTTATAACAACAGTTATGACCAGAAATATCGTCATCAGACCGTTGGGACTACGACGCAACGGACATAACCGCATTGATGAAGGCCTCTTGTCCGTTGGAGAAGACCTATTACATCGTTGTCTACTTACTCCGTCAACTATTGCACTAAGAACAATTTTTCGAATTGTATCCAAGCCAACTCATTGACATCGCACTACATTTAATAAGATTGAAACATGTTCTATTGATTTGAGCACCCATTCATCAATCTGAGTTATCTGATCTCGAGCGTGTATGTTGGACAAACTCATCTCAGCTGAAAAGTGTTTCGAAGAAGTTCTAATCGATTTGATGGTTGAGAAATTAATGTCCGCATGTATTCAGGCCTCATCGACGTGAGGAGTGCAAGTCTCCCCATCGACTGCTCATGGATCTAGACCATCCTGAGCTACAACAGAGAAGAGAACCAAGCATCGAGATGACTTGGTGAATGCGAAGTTGATCCCGACTACATCCTACCTTTGGCTGGCGTGGTGAGTCGTGAAAGTGTCCCAAGGGATTTCGATTATACCTTGGTTACTGCATACCTCCCGAAGGGGATACGTATAGTTAGAACACAGCAAGATAATATCCCGACATTAAAATTTAGTGACTTCAACCTAGGGTACCACAATAACCATATTATGCTTGCTCCTCATAGGTACTTGACTAGGATGAAGGGGAATAACTCGAGGATAATCCCCGAACCATGGACTATGAACCTTGTGCAGTCCACCATCCTGAATGTGATGAAGATTCCACATTTTGGAAGGCACCAGGAAGTTAACATGTGTGTTAAGCTCCTACTATCGTGCTACCATGAAAACTATCTATGGCTAGACAGATGCATCATAGTCGATCCAACGCTAATCCATAGGATCACCAGATTGACCATGCATGGACCCGACCCACAGGACTTCTACCCACAGAAGGCTGTAGATTGTGCACTGGAACAGAGGATTAAAGACACATATGGTGATGTAGAAAAGGGGATGCAAAGCTACAAGTTAGCTTCCATCCAGAATGGAAAAGTGTGCCTGGCCTTCCCGCTGATCGCATGAAATCTAGTGAGAAAGAATAGACCTATGCAGGTCACAGGGTTCATTGTTGACCTCGTCGAAAAATGTGTAGAAGGACTCCAAATGAACTGGGTGAAGTACTTAGTAAACCAACTTGAATTGGATTTCCGCGAAACTCAGGATCAGGGCTATGAGTTCCATTTTAGTTGGTTGTTGATCCTCATAGCGTTCACTACTTGGGAGATGCTGGAAGGTGCAACCTTTCGAGACATTGAGCCATTTGAACCACTCCCTTCGAAGTTCACCATGCTCTGGTACTCGAGCGATATGGGAAAACAATGGCAGTCGAACACATTATTTCACACATACTATCTCTAGTTGAAGAGAGATATTTGGGTTGTCCCTCACATGACACCAAACACCCTGCACCAGTTCAGACCCCTCATGAAGTTTCATGCAGATCGACACTTTATTTATATCACTGCGCATGCAGATGAGCATAAAGAAGAGCTTCAGTCATACTATAAGATCATAGAGGAGGACCTCAAGGAGATAAATAAGGACTCGTTTGCAGAGCTCCTTATCCCTGTTGAACCCACAGAAATGTCTGATCCCGAACTAATTGGCAGCTCAGTGGCCACTCACGATACACCTGGAACCAACAGAAGGAAGAAGACCAAAGATGTACAAAACCTGAGTAGCACATTAGGAGAAACCACTTCAGAATCACCGGGATGAGGATGTGATGATGATGTAGATAAAGAAGAGACCAATGGAAAATATGATCAGCAAAATCCAAGTGACATAACACCACATAGGGATCTTGTTGATGAGGTTGATCCCTCTAAGAAAAGAAAGGATTCCCCCACGAAACCTACCTTGAGGAAGAAATCTAGAGCTAGTAAGACCAAGTTGCAGACTGTGCTCATGCTCGATGACTTCGACTTCATCATTGCAGCCGTATCAGACGCTTCACAGGATATTATGCAGAACATAGAAGCCAAGCAAGCAACCCTGTATGATAGTATTGAGACAAAAGTTAGAGGAGTACAACATTCCCTTCAATCCAGCCGTGCAGTATCCGTTGTGCCCCTTCCATCCAAAGAACCAGAGTTGGGAGATGAGCCTTCTCAACTCTGCAGAATAGTTAACACAACCAAAGCTCGCCTTTGTCGAGTGCAAGAAGAAAAGTAACAGGCTACAGTGGCCTTGAAGTAAGTACAATAGGAAATGGTAGAACAATGTTGAGTTGCGCAACAGCAGAAGGATGAACTCCACGCCAAGTTTGAAGAGGAGAGATTGTAGGTCAAACAAAAGAGAGAGAAGTTTCTCATAGAACAACTCGAAGTCAAAGAAGTAGTTAGCAGAGCACTTCACTCTATGACAGGCTTAGAGAAAAAGGCAGAAGAAACAGTGGAGCAGCAAGTAGCATAGCTTGCGGAAGCTATCCAGTAGCTTCAATAGAGAATTGCAGACCTAGAGCTACGAACAGTGCCAATTCTTCTGCAGGATGTGTGAGATCAAAGAGAAGCCACTGCCTGGAGCATAGTTGATAGGATCAGAGCATTTGCTCTAGAATGTAAACTTAGCAGTAGAAGTGCACAAACCCACAAGCGACTTACTGAATACCCTGAACTAAATCCATTGGAGTCACAAATCCAAGAGGCAAAGAAGTAATCAGCAATAGTGTAGGCACAGTTGAAGCTCCTGTCAACAGTTGAAAGGATGAAGTGATCCTAGGAACAAAGCACTGCTCAACAAAAGGTCCACACCATACAGAGAAAAGTCATGGAAGCAACTCAGAGGCTCCAACCAGTCTAGGACGAAGCGTCCCAACTATTTGAGGAGATTGAAGGCCGAGGAGATGAGCTGGAACAAATAGTTACCACAGTCGAACAACGCTTGGAGGGACCTGTCAACGAAGTAGTTATCCAAGAGTTCGTCAAGTAGGAGGCCTTGGAGCAGCAACAGGTTGAAGCAGCTCAAGGATTTTGAAGTAGACCTACCCAGACCAGAGTGACTTGGGATGAGTCATAGGTGAGTGTTGGGGGCTTGTTGGCCCTTAACCAATTTTTGAGGATCCTTGGTCATGTTTGACCTATTTTGGAACTTCGACATGCTTTCGAAGGCGAAGCGGAGATTGCGGGATCTTAGCCCCTTGTTTAGGGATTTTTGGGTTTCAGGCTTATGTAACGGGTATGAGGATGTCGGTCCATGGGTTTACCCATGTTTAGGCCCATTTTGTAATGTATAAATAGAAAGTTAGGCGATGTAAGTTGGTGGTGTATGTGATGCTAAGTGCAGAGGTGCAAGTATGTGATACCAAGTGCTAAGTGCAAGTGATAGTTGTACATACTTTGTGCATGTTGTGTGAGACTTGCAAGGCTAAGTGCAAGTGACTGTAAGGGATTGAGTAGAAGCTTTGTGTTGTAACCTAACTCGAGGAAGGAGGATCTTGCGAGGTGCATGCAGATCTCCTGTCCTATGCAGAGTAGGATCTTGTGGCTCTGTGCATGTAGAAGATTGACATAAGATAATAAAAGAGAATAAGAGTTGGTGGACATAGCCCCAGGCTGGGGGTGAACCACATATATCCTGTGTTGTTATGCTTTGTGCGATGTATTGATGTGTCTATGTGTTTACTTTCTTAGTGCTTTGGCATAGATAATTGATAGATATATATGTTGATGTTTTGTGCTTAATAATATGAATAAGTGATAGATATAACCCATGTGAATGTGCTTAGTGCTCGACTATACTAGATCTAGGTGAATAGTGCGATGCTTTGTGATTAGGGTTTTTACTGCGAAGTAGATACTGGTTAAATACTAATGAACTGTAACTGCTAAGTGATTTGATAGAATATTGTAATCATAGATCTGTGTCCTAGCTAAGGTTGTAGACACTGGAGTCCTGCAACCACCCCTGCCTCTACCTTGGGTGATACTGCATCTGCTTCACATGTGTTATCGAAAGGGCCGGTAGTTAGGGTTTTGTTGGTGCGCTCTTGAGTGTTGAACCCGGGGTCTGTCCCTGTACCAACAGTATACCATCAAATGTGTGTTTTTGATGAAGGCGTTTCCACTTGTGTGATGTCCCTGATCTATTTGAAAGATCTCGGTTCTTTGACTCTTTCTAAGTCATCGAACATGTTGACTTCTTTTGACGGTCATTCCTTCCACCCTCACGGTATTCTTCCTGCCTTTCCGATATAGTTAGGTGGGAATATGGTAGAGGTGGAGGTTGAGGTAGTTGATGCGCTTCTTGATTATAACTTGTTACTAGGACACAATTGTACCTATGCTATGGTCGTCTTTATATCATCCGTCTTCCATACTCTTTGTTTTCCTCATGAAGGGAAGATTGTGACGATCGACCAGTTATCCTTTGTGTACTCTATTCCTAAGGCATATATTGGACTGTCGATCCCTGTGATCGATAATTCTCAGCCAACAACTGAGAATATCGGTGTCGGAATGTATTCTTCCCTTATGTGTACTTTCGACTTCACGACACCAAGTCACCATGTTTACGCTATGTCTAGTAGGCCCATCTCGACAGGGAGGTACATTCCTTTATGCACTTCCTATTTTAGTCATATGTGGAACCTACCTCCCCCAACTTTGTCTTGTGAAGGTCAGTTGCATGCTGGAATGGCCATGCCACTATCGACAACATATGTTGTGTATCAAGTTGTTCTTGACTCTTCCGACGATCCCGATCCTATTACCTCACCGACGGAAAAGGAGGATCCCATTCTCAGGCCCATGTGGGCCACTTTGTTTTCTTCTTCACATGATTTCCTTGATGAGACTTTTCCTTCAAATGAATCTATCATCAAATCCATGAATGGTTCTGACAAACCTTGGGATGATATGCATCAACGCTCTTATTTTCTCCTAGAGCTTGAAAGAATTGAACAAGATGACTTTCGATCTACTTTGAGTGAGATAGTCGATCACGTCATAGTTCCACTTGATATGCACGAAATTTATGTCAAAGGAAACATGAAGATTATTTATCTTACCAACACGATCGATATCTCTCGTACCCTTGGCAAGATTGAAAATGTACATATCGGTGCGGATTGTTCGATAGATGAAATCCTGATCTACACCGAACTCTTCAAGGAATTCTGAGATGTATTTTCTTGGTCATATGAAGAGATTCCAGGAATCAACCCTCGTATTGTTGAGCATGAGATTAGAACGTATCCATATGTTAAACTCGTTCGACAATGTATTAGAGCTGCCAATCCCCGGAAGGCCCTTGTTATTAAGGTAGAGGTGGAGAAGCTACTTAATGTTGGCTTCATCTATTTGATTCCCTTGACTGAATGGGTATCCAATCCCTTTCCCGTGAATAAGAAGCAAGGAAATATCCACGTATGTATGGAATTTCGTGACCTGAACAAGGCCTATCCTAAAGATAAATTCCCGACACCTTTCATCAATCAGATTCTCGACGAGTGTGCAGGAAGCGATGTATTTTATTTATGGATGGATTTTTAGGGTATAACCAAATTCAAATTAAACCTAAGTATCAACACAAGATGACATTTATTTTTCCTTGGGGTACTTTCGCATACCGTAAAATTCCTTTCGTCCTTAAAAATGCTAGAGAAACCTTTCAACGTGCCATGACTTTTTCTTTTCACGATCTTAAGAACATAGTCGAAGCTTACCTTGATGATCTTCCTGCTCGCTCTCGCAAGAGAGCGGATCATGCTATGCACCTTCGACTGGTTTTTGAAAGATGTCGTTACTATAGAATCTGGTTGAACCCTCACAAGTGCATCTTTTGTGTCAAGTTTGGTTGTCTTTTGGGTTTTCTAGTTTCTAAGACCGGGATCATGGTGGATCCATTAAAGGTTGAGAAAATACTTCGATTGCCTCCCCTGTGCACTATTAGTCAACTTCAAGGTTTACAAGGGAAATCTAACTTTCTACATCAGTTTATAGTCAATTATGCCAATATCACTAATGGTTTCATGTGCATTTTGAAGAAGGACACCCCTTTTATCTGGGATGAGCAAGCCTAGGAGTCCTTCGATGATTTGAAGAAAGCCTTAGTATCAATGCCTATGTTGAAGTCTCTTGACTACAATAGGGACTACTTATTGTATATCGTCGCATATGAAGAGACGATTGGTATGGTTCTGGTTTAGGAGGATGATGAGATCTGCGAGCACGTCATCTACTATATTAGTCAAAAATTACTCAGTCCTGAGCTTAATTATTCTCACGTTGAAAATATAGCTTTGGTTGTCGTGCACGCAATCCAACGTTTGTGTCATTATATATTACTTTTCAAGACTATTGTGGTTACCGATGTCAATCCATTTCAATACATCCTTACCAGGCATATCATAGGGGGGGAATATAATAAATGGATCATCATTTTACAAGAGTTTGATCTTGATTTCGCTTCTGCGAAATCGAAGAAATCATTAGTCTTCGCGGAGTTAATATCTGAATTTCCACGATTATATGAGGATGTTATCCATGTTGATTCATTTGTGGATGAACACATTTTTCTTGTCTCATCGTCCGACCCCTGGTATGGATACATTGTTCTCTATCTTCAAACTTTCAAGTTCCCTCAGCATCTCTCACGAGATGCCCGATGGCATGTAAGGTACCAAGCTAAGAAATATACTATCGTCGGTGACACTTTATATCGCAGAGGAATAGACAATATCTTGCATTGTTGTTTAACTCATGGAGAGGCCGAGTCAGTCCTGAACGATTGCCACAGTGGGGCTTGTGGTGGTCATCTATCCGGGCTTGCGACAACCCAAAAATTTTTGCGAGCCAGTTATTTATGGCCTACTATATTTAAATATTGTATTAAAGAGGTTAAGAAGTGTCACCCTTGCCAGTTTTTCACTCAGAAAATGTTCTCACATCCATCCTCTCTTCACCCAGTCATTACCATCAGTCCCTTCACCAAGTGGGGGGTGGACTTCGTGGATTGCAAACCAACTTCGGCTGACGGGCATCAACACATTATTGTGGTCATCGACTACTTTACTAAGTGGGACGAGGCCATGCCTATAGTTAAATCCAATGGGAAGAATGCAACCTTCTTCGTATTCAATCAAATTATCGTCCGGTTCAGTATCCCGATTGATATTTTCACTAATCATGGCAGTCATTTTCAGAATGAAATGATGGAAGAGATAGCATCTAAGCTGGGATTTAGACATGGTCATTCTTCTCCTTATTACCCCCAGGAAAATGGACAAGTAGAGGTCATCAACAAGTCAAGACCACTTCGTAAAAAACTGTCAGCCAGAGTAAATCCGGCTAGCACATTATACTATATCCCGCGATATGGGCATACCGAACCTTGGTCAAGACTGTTGTCACTCCAAGAAAATCCTTAGGGTTGTAGACTAAGGATGCTTGGTAACTTAAAAATAATGTGTAGATATGCTTGGAACAATGGGGTTTTTAATAATTAGTGTAATAGACAACTCATCATACCTCTAAAGAAATAGTGCTTTCAGGAAACAATAATTAGATCAAGTCAATTGAAAGGAGAGGACGAAGAACACTATTCTTGATTGCCAAATACAATTGAATGTAGGGCTTAATGCAAGATAGAAAGAAATCCTTTACTTCAAGTCTATGAGCTCAATAAAGAGATAACAGTCTTCATAAGCTAAAATAAATTGAAACAAAGTACAGAAAGTGAAAGATGGATATTTTTTATATTGAAAATGAAAGGAAACTGAACTTTATTTCTGTAAATAAGAGTCTATACAGTAGCACAAAATATATCCTAGTTTGAACCCTTGTCTCTTAGAAAAGATAGGCATTTATAGCCTTTTACAATCAATTTTTAAGATCCTAAAAACTTGGATCTGTATCTAAAAATAGCAATTCGAATCTACCTAAGCAACTTGATAACAAAGACTTAATGACTAGACTAGCATTCGAATTGTCTTCAATCTCAAAATTTGACATCTGTATTCTTCAGCTTCTGGAATTTGTGGTGTCATGAAACATGGCAAAGGCACCTATCTTGGCAGCTGGATTTCTTTAGTTGTTCATAGTCGATACTTTAGGAGATCAGTTTAGCATGTGGTTCTCAAAAAATCCCATGAATCTCTGATGCAAAGTATTTTTGATCAAGTTGTTAACCCTTTAATACTCTAGAACCTCTTTAAAACCTGTGAAAAATGACCTGCTCTATCCTTATCTTTCAAAAATGTTTTTTCTTCTTTCACCAGCTAACTCGCCTTATGATTTGCTGGTTAGCTGGTGAAAGCACTGCCTTTCACCAACTAACTGGTTGTAAAATTGTCCTGTGCGCTGGTGAAAGCTCTGCCTTAGCCCAAAATGAACTTTCACCTCCAAAACTGTGATTCCATCAAAAACTCAATGTGTCTCTACTTTATCCCCTTGCATGTTCACAACAACCTGAGATAACACTTGGAAATTTGGGTGTGACTTTTGCTTTTGCTTCAATTTTATGATTTTCCTTTTAAGGCGCTTTGCTAACCACCATAGACTGTTATAGTCTTTAGTGATTTTTTGTTTCCTCTTCTTTTCCTTGACACTTTCACAAGCCAAATTTTCAAATGCAGCATTTGTTTCTGCAAAATTATCAGACAACTTCTTGTATCTTTCCTTTATTACTCTCTCTAAGACCTCCTGCTGAGTGATCACTTCTTTGAGTTGCTTGATTTTTTGTGTTTTCTTCGACTTAGTGCTCTTTGATGTTTCCCCTTCCTCGGTGTGAGTAAAGGTCTCACAATTCTGTGAAAACTCAATGGAATGTTCAGGACTTTTGATGGCAGGGCTCTCATCTTCTTGCTCTGGTTCTGAGTCTGTATATGGCAGGTTTAAGATGTTTGTTCTCCTTTCTGTAGGCTGCTCTGTAGTAGTTTCAAAATCCAATTTTTTCTTTGACCTGTGATATTTCACACCAGAGATTCTATCTTCTGGAGGTCTTGGAAGGGTTCTCCTCTTCCTCGAGCTGCTTTGAGGAGTCAATTGCCTCTTTCCAGCTTTCTTCTGTTCATTCATGGGCTAAGTTTGAGTTTCAAAGCCCTCCCAAAAAAGAAAATGTTGCCAAGTCCTCCCTTTCTGTCTTAGCTCCTCCAGGATTATCAATTTAATAAGGCCAAAGTGGCAAAGAGTGTTCTTCATGCTTAGAGGTTCATCTCTAATCTTTTTACAGACCTTAGTTAAGCTCTTGTGCAAGAAGAAATCTAGATTTAGGAGAGTTTTACCTGTGAAATGGTCTAAGAGCTTGAAATGATACAACATCAGTTTGTCATACCTGCCTTCTGAAGTTATGTAGAGTTGGATTCCCTTAAACAAATCTTGCCACTCATCTTCTAAATGGGAAACTGGGATGCTCTTCTTCCATGCATTATGTCTGAATTCTTCCTTCAAATATGCTCTCAAATTTAGGTTCTTGGTGGTATTCGTTTTGAACCAACTCTGGCCTGATCTTGGTAAACTGGTCGCTGTAGTGATGGCAGATTCATCCACAATGATCTCTAAGGACCCAACACAAGATTTATTTCCATCAAATGTTTTAGCAAATGCCTCTGTTGTTGATTAGTGACAGCCATTATGTAGCCTTTCAACATACTCCATATAGCCTGCGTTTAAGAAGTGTTTTTGCACTTCTGGGTGCGCCTATAGGAAGGACAGACTGTCCAATTCTTTTCTCAATAAAGAGCCACTGCATCTCCTTTCCATTTGCGATTCAAAACCCCAAACGATTATGCACATCAAACACTGCAATCTGTTGTTCAGGCTGAGGCCTTGCCCTGGTGAAAACACTCAGCTCTATCTTTCAACATTAAAAACTTAGCATACATTTGTGGGTGATGCGTGTTGAGGAAACGATGGGCTGATTTGATGTTACCAGTGAGGTAGTATTGCTCCTGCACCTATGATGATGGATTCAAATTCGCCATTTCCAACACCATGATTTTGAAGCATGTATTACTGAACGAGATCCGATTTGCAATCCGATTTAGACGTGCAAACCCGAGTCTCCATCATTATCCACTTTCACCAGTGCATTATAATGATGGCATGATGTGGGCTGAGCATGTCCTCATTTGATTTTTTAAAAACATGGATAAAACACACGTGATCCCCGCTTTCACCAACTAATGGCCCGTAAGAAGCGTTCCTCGGCTGTTGAAAATTGTCGCTTTCACCAGCTAACGACCCGTGAGAAATACTCCTTAGCTGTTGAAAATCACCACTTTCACCAGCTAACCATCATCTTTAAAACATGCGTTAGATGTTGAAAGCATTTTATGAAAATTTTAAAGAGAAGACCTTTATGGGTCATCTTATTTCTAAGACAAAAATCAAAACCTAAGTCTTGCTACTAGAAAACTCAAAACCAAATTTGAGAAAACTACCAATAGCCACGCTATCAACCACAAAATGAAACCATAGTGACGGATTCATTTTGGGAGCTAATAAAGACTACCACAGGTTTTTCCCCTTTCCAGTTAGTACATGGTGTGGAGTTGATATAACCTATTGAATGCAAAATCCCTTCTCTTAGGTTGGAATTCGTGCTCCTACTTGACACTTCTAATCTCAATCGACATCTTGTACACCTAGAGAGTCTTAACGAGTAGCGCCAAGACACCTCTACGACTATCGAGGTGAACAAAAGACATGTCAAGGTCCAATATGATAAGTCTATCTATCCTCGGTTGTACACTGAGGGTGACTTGGTCCTCTTGTATGATCAAGCCAAGGAACCATTGGGGGCAGGAAAGTTTAAACCCATGTGGTACGGTCCTTATATTGTGCGACGTGTTCTAGAAAAAGGAGCCTATGAGTTAGAAGATTATGAAGGGAATATGTTGGACGAGCCCAGAAATGGGATCTATTTGAAAATATATTACGCTTGAGACCCAATCTTGGGTGGAACTCTTTGTATACTAATGTAATTTAGTGTATATACCTTTTCCTTTTCTTTTCGTCTTCATCTTGCATATCGAGTTTTCACTTGGTTGGTAGATTTCAACATAGTCTTCGGTCTACCTAGGATTCACAAATGGAGCCAGTCATCATACAAAGAACTTGGCTTCTATCGCTTGGGTGGTTTACTCACCCGAGGGTCTACTGGTGCCTTCAGGTGGCATATGCCTAGGGCCATCCACGAATAATGTGGTCAAATATAACGTCGTTATATAAATTTTACATGATGCTATCTCACATGGTATTCACTCGTTAGAGGTTCACTTGGATTCCCAGTTAGTAGTATGTCAGTTGAACGGAAGTTACTGCATGCGTGATCCTACTTTACTTCGACAATTCCTACGAGTACGTCTTTTAAGACGACAGATTGATTTTATTACTTATGATCACATTCCTAGGAGTTCTAATCATGTATCCAATGCTTATGCTAATTTCATTTTAGATTGGCATTTGTCACAGAACTAAAGCAAAGAAAACCATTTGATCAATGTACACATTGTAAAATATAAGTAAATCCAAAGATCTGTTTTTATATATTTCAAAAAATATGGTGTTTATAGTAAAACATTGGGGCTAATACCCTCAATACATATACAACCGGCACTACAGTATCCACGACATCTATGCCTATGGTGCTAGATGTGTTTCATGGTAACAAACTACGATGTTTGTGAGGCACTAAAAGATTCGTACCCAATCTTTGGGTACACCAACCACCTATCGTTGCATGGCTTCAGGCAGATCCTCTACCTGAACCATGGGAATCCTCTAAGTCAAACGAGACAGGTTTCCCTGCATGTTTTGTAGGACTTTCTCAGTTTCTCCTCCCACTTCCTCGTCTCCCCAGTTCCTCCGTCGATTTCGATGAAATCATTCCAACCGTCATAGACCGATGTCTTCGTTACACAAGTGTCTAGTTAATACTTAAGCACCATCCAAAAATATTTTTTTTCTATTATACAAAAATACAAAAAAAAATGAAATATTAAAAACGTTTCGACATACCTATGTCACCATAGGCGTTCCCTGGTGGGATTGCCATGTCCTGTCCCCTCTAAAGTTGATCCCTACATAGGGATAGTCATCTAGGGAGATGACCTATCACTGCCACCAGAAGAAGAAATCCTCATTCTAGGGTGTGGGCACCCTACCTCCCCCCTTCCGCCTCATTACCTCGGTCCACCATGCCATGGCTAGATTGAAAAGTACTCTAGGAATAATCTTGAGTCTAGGTCCCAAACCTAGAACCTGCTCAAAGAAGAAAATGCATAGGATAGAGGCAAACCCAAAATTTTTCTTACTCCCCTATTTGTAATCTATCAACTCGCTCTTCATATTTTCCAGTAGTGAGGTACACCAGTCATATACTGTGGGTATCATACACTATACTGCATATAAAATGAATGACCTTGATGCCTAGTGCAACATGCCTGAACCTGTGATGTTGGTCAATACAAGGACAACAATCTTCAAGATGAGATTGTTTATCGCCCGGATAGGGAGTTGACTCCTGACCTTCAGAGTCCCTGCTACACAATGAGAGTCGATGTACTCCTCTATTTTCATTCCACTCCCTTCTCCCCATAATTTGAGGTTTACAACCTCTCCCCAACGTGATAATCCAGTCAAAAAGTAGATATCCTCTACTTCAATCCTCAATGGTTTCCCATCGAAGTTGAAGCTTTCACTCTCAGGGTCCCAGTAACCCACAAGCATATCGAGAAACCTCACCTGGGACCTCATTCCTTTGAGTGCCCAAAATTTATATAAGCCACATCTCTTTAAGGCCATTTGGGCCCCTGGATCTCGATCCATAGCAGCATCGACCTCCTCATTCTCTCTTTCTCTCCATTCAAGAACCATCCTGCCAAGGAAAAGTCAAAATTTGAGTTATCATCCTTAGAATACATTGTTTACGTGCTTGTACGTGAGTTTCTTCACTTAAAATCACATATAGGGTTGGGTATACGTGCCCTGTAGTTTTCACAGGCACATATAACCCATCGTATACGCGACCCGATAAGGGACAACCCACATACACCGAATTTCACATTTTACGCCCTAAATTATTCAAAATTTGGAGCATAAATTGAAAATTTAATCTACTGGAAATGAAGAGGAAGGGAAGAAGATTTACCTGGTCTAGACGGTTTCTGATTTTGTTTCCTGACGCTCCCACAATCATTGTTTGAATCTCAAAGGTATCTTGGTCCAATTTGCACTATTTGGGTAAAAAATCAAAATGGTATAGTATTTTTTGTTTTTGTTACTATTTATAAACAATTTTTACCCACTTTCTATAGTTTTGAGTCATTTTGTCACCTAATGGACTAATAAAAAGGTGGATTGAGTTGGTTTTTGTAGCTTTAACCATGGATTCTTGTAGATTTCGACAATATGTTGGTCGTTTGTCACCGCGGGTAGGTATTTTCACTACCCAACATATAGGATAGGTATCCATTCCATCGTGCATTTTCTCATCATCCTATAACTGTCACTTTTTATGCCTTAGGTACGAACCCATTTGTTGCGACACAGAACCTTCCATCTGCTATAAGGCATGTCGTTATCAAGTGGTCGAGACTTACCGAACATGGGTGCCCTAGTTAGATCCCCTGCTCCATTTGGTGCCCATGCATAGATTTTTTCCTTAGGACCGAGAGTCCCTCATAGCTAATACATGACTTTATGTTGAGCCTCATTTCTCACTCATAAACATGTTTACTTATACCCCGAATACTCCCAATCAAGTTTAATTTAAGCTCTTTTCCAACTCATTTTCAAAAAGAGAAAATATTGTCGAGTGAACTTGTCTCTTTCACACTCATAAATTGGATTTGAAAGGACGTCTATTTGGCACAAGTTTATCCCTTTTTCACACCAAGTATACTAAAATTCATAAAAAAGGAAATTTTTTGGCGTTAAGTTGTGATTGCATCTCATGCCCTTGTTTGCAGTATTGAGCCTATCGCCGGTTCTCGCTTTGCATTGTAAACCGTTTTCCTCAACAGTTTTTTCATCCTCAACCAAGCAGAGGATTGTTTATATCCTTCTATATTTGACACCCTATACCTAGGAGGGAACATACCCCCGAGTGTCCATCTCCCACATGCATCTCCCTACATTGAGCATAGGTACGTTCCACTGCTGGAACTAGTTTTGCTTACTTATGACACTCGTTTCCTCCTTTGTATCATAGCATTCATTTGTCTATGAAAAAACAAAAAAAGACAGGCGGGAAGGGAGTATCATCTTGTCTTGGCAGCAGTTGTGTCGCCTTTGAACATAGCACAAAGTTATTGAGTCCATTTATCATCATAATTTTGGGATTAGCAGGGCCTTAGGAAGCTGAGATCGTTATAGAGTCTTCTCTACCGAATGGTTACTCTTCTAGTCCCTATAGAGAATGTCATTGATGCCTCCTACATATCATAGTTTCATCATTGGGTCTATGATGCCAGATTCTTCCATATATCTCATTCTCTTGTTCAAAGGAATTATATCAACCTTTGTCATCCACTTCTCAAAACTATTGACTTTGCATGTCGGCCATACCCTCAGTTTGTCTCAGAATCACATGATATTGTAGTCCTATTGTGCACCCCGACCCTACTTTCATCATTGGTAGGTAACCTTGAACCCAATAGTCGACACTTCATCATTGGTCGTTGACTGGGTGGTTTCTCTTGTTTTCAATGACAAGACATCTATTCACACATTGGGATTCATGCAGTGTCTTGGATGCCATTATCCTTATTCGTTTGTTCCTCACCTTTGTCAGCAATTTTCATCATTTGCTTCTATTCAGAGAGTATTTATCATGTACCTCTTGCACTTGGAACACACGAAAGATGCACAGGGTCATTGGTTCGTGAACATGTTCTTCATCCGATTTCCACCAATGACCTACTCTCATTATCGATAGGTTTTCTCGCGTTTGTTAATGGTATACATCAATGACCGATAATCAAACGATGTCTCATTGTGTTCGACCTCAAATCCTTTATTCACATAACATAGACTTGCACCCTTGGCGGATTGTGTAGAATACTTGAAGACATCAATATGTTGCCACAACGTTCTTGAGTTGTTGCTTTATTTTCATTGGACCAATACCTATATGACTTCAGTGATCATGGGAGATCAGATTGTATTCCATTGTATACATATATCTTCAGATTTATTTTGAGACTGGTTCTACAGGGCCTTTTTCGTGACTATGACAACTATTGGCATGTAACCTCATTTTTATTTGACTATTCATGGCCACGGACACTTCTTTGGTATATTTTCACATGGATATGAAGTGTAATTCTATTGGCATCCATGTATGCAAAGTTAGTGCAAAATGTAATGAGCAACTAGTTCTTCCAATTGGTTTTCCATCACTCCACTTCTTGGTTGTTTTTAATGTATTTCGGCCATCGCAGATACTCCTCTGACCTCACACATTAGGGGGCATATGTTATAGAAATATTTTCCTCACCCTATGCAATATTGCCCAGAAGACCTTTCTCCATTTCCCCATGCAGACTTATCATCTTTGTTTATAAAATCCAGATCTAAAAATAAATATTCTTCCACATGTACGCATCTTGCCTACTATACAACATGTGTATATGCAGGCTGCTCCACTATAACCCTTGTACATCAGGATTTGTGCTAGAAAATGAAAATTAATGTCGGGTTTCCATGTCATGATAGGAGATCTATGATCCTTATCCTTCCATATACTGGAAACATTCTAAATCGTCCCTTCAGTTCTATTTTGAAGGCTATAAATGGGCCAATTCCGAGCTATGGAAAGAAGGAAAAGAATTCAACTTTGAGAGCGAAGTTACTCTAGAGGAATTGTTTACTTCATATTGAGTCTACATCCCTTTGTCCTTTAAGTCTGAACACAGTGTTCAACCCCCAAGCTCTTCCCTTATTGAATGAAAACCTCATTGTTTCTCTCTTGTGAGATTTCCTTTGGTGGAGGATTGAAGTGGTGGAGGCCCAGCTGGAAGGAACTTAGTTTCTCGGTTTCGAACCGTGCCAACACGAAAGTTTGTAACATTTTCACTTATATTGATCATATATTAATAGAAATACTCCTTTCACGTCCAATTGATATCTTGAAAATATTTGAATTAATATTCCATGGTATATGTTGGACACACAATTTAGATGAAAGTTTGAGAAATATCCTAAGGGTTGAGGATATGCGCAATAACAGAGGAAAGAAGATAAGGCGGGATCTTAGTGTGTAGTAAAGGTGCATTCAGGATCAGAGTGTGCAGTAAATGCGCATTCAGGATTGGAGTTCACAATAAAGGTGCATTCAAGAATGGATTGCATATTAAAATCGAATTTGGAAGCACATAAGAAGATAAAGAAAGGAAATAAAGTGAGGAGATAAGGAAGGAAAATAAGCATGCATGAAAAAAGGAAGAGAAAGAGGCGTGTGGGAAAAAAGGAAGGAAAATCATCATGCAGGTGTGAAGGTAGGAAAATCATGCATGGACTATGTGTTGTCATGAGTGGTAATTAGTCCTAATGAGTTATCATAGGGTTTTGGGATAAGCTAGTATGGTTTTGAGCTGTAAACTTTGTGTATAAATATGTAATGGGTTGGGAAGAATAGGTTGTTGGGAGAACAGGCTAAGAATGAGAGAGATTCTATGTCTGAAGTTTTAGGGAATATTTTGCAGAGAGAGAGGCTTGCACTGTAGAGTGGCTAGGAAGAATGGGGAATTATATCATGATGTATCTATTGTAGTGCAATGTGCAAGCCTGAGATGATTGCACACATAATAATAAAGAAGCCAGTTGTTGTGGACCAGGGATGATTTTAAGGATGGAAATTTATTTTTAAATGTTGAAACCTTGGCGAATCTTACTAATCCTTCATATGCCAACTATAAATGATTTGCGATATGTTTGTAAAAATATTCAAATTTCTAAGGATTTAATATAGTTTTTATAAAATTTTGGCGATTTTTAAGGTAAAATAATGTTATCCTATAGAATTTGGGAGAATCATTTTTAAAATAGCGAATCTCATTTTTGGAAAAACCATGAAAAATTAGCCCATGAACGAAATTTATCCCCTAAAATCATCCATGTTGTGGTCGTAGCCCAATGATTGGATGACCACGTTAAATTTTGTGTCTGAATGTGTCTTTTTATGTGATTGTTCATGGATGTTATTTTTATGCATGATTAGATATATATTTTTTTGTTATATGAGAGATGCGCAATAATTATGAATGTTCCAATGAATGGTCTATGTCGCAATCTATGTTATAAGGGTTATGCATAATAGATTTTTTTAACTAATCAAAGGATATGAATAAATATATTGCGCACAGAGTGGATAGTTGCTAATAATGATGTTGATGGCCTCACATCCCCTCATCCCTACAAAAACTTGGTTCTTCCAGCCCTAGTAGATACCTCAGGTCAGACTTCACTTGCATGCAAGTGATGTTGAAAGGGTCGATGTATAGAGGGTTTGTTTGTTGAATACCTTGAACCTAGGGTTTTATAACTGTGCACCAACAAATGGTTCCATTATCAGGACCTAGAATCTATAATTGAGGGAATGTTTTGGAGGCCGACTAAGAAAGAGATCGTCGAATGGTTGGAAAGTAAGGAATGATAAATTTTTTGAGGAGATAATAGAAACCCTCGGATAAGTGATGAACAATGGTTGCAAAGGTATGTGTTCACAGAGCATTATGATATTTTCTTTGGTGAATTTATGATTATTTTTAGTGAATGGTTAGAAATATTAGTGGAGAATACTAGAAGATACTATACCGCAGCACTGAGGAACTGGACCCCTGAGTTTGTAAGACAACTAAATTCCATAAGTAATAAGACTTTGCATGTCGTTGATTTCTGGTTGAATAGCATACTGGGGGATATATTATGGAATTTTCATTGGATTGTACCCAGTCATATAGTGTTGTAGAAAGGTATTTCTTTAAGGGTATGTGCCAAAGGTTTATGAAAGAATTAGGTACCTAGATAAATATGTTGTTGTGTGACAAATATGTGACGACGA
This sequence comes from Picea engelmannii, assembly GCA_009831015.1. NCBI lineage: Eukaryota > Viridiplantae > Streptophyta > Pinopsida > Pinales > Pinaceae > Picea > Picea engelmannii. Next base: position 533,338 of record ML778848.1, read on the forward strand.
TGGAATATGAATTCTAAGTGGATTCACACACATGGGCATTCTAAGGGATGACAAGGGGATAGCCTGAAGTTAGGAAGAATGAAGAAATAAATGAAGAAGGAAGGGAGGGATTGAGGATGTAGAGAAATGAGGAAGGTATATATGAAGAAGAAGATGATTTTGGAGTACTACACAGTGGAAGAAGGTATAAGAGGTTGAATATTGGGGCTGAGAAAGGAGAGTCGTGTAGTGAGTTTGAGAGGAGAGAACCATGTGAAATATTCTAGATCGTAGAAATACCGCACACAAAAAGAGAGGAAGAGGATTTCCAGTTCAGTCCTATAATAGAATATTTGTTAAGTCCTACTCAGAATGGGTCCTGTGTCGATTCCACGACCCTGTGTGCATCACCTATATCTGAGATAACATTCAAGGATTTGTCGAAAGCACCTATAGTTAGCAGAGGGAAACATAGTAGTAGTATCCAGAGAAGTGGAAGTAATGCGTCAAGTCAGAGTCATCCAACATCACCAGGGGGAGGTAATACACAAAAAACCATGGCAGGTTTAGAAAACACATTGAGAATGCCTTAATTCTAGGGATTTGGATCGGAGGACCCATAACAACATTTATTTGTACGTGAGACAATTTGGGCTGCAAAGAATGTCCAGGATGAGTCCATAAATATATTTCAATTGGAAACAATGTTTAGAGGTCGTGCATTAGTATGGTACATGAAACTATAGAGTAGTACACCTACAGGTCAAATAGGGACACTGTTAAAAATTAGACAAGCATTATTGAAAGATTTTAAGAAGTCGAAGTCTGAGTCGCAATACATTACAGAGTTCAAGGAAATCAAACAGGTGTAGACTGAATCAGATTAGGACTATGATCAGAGATTTAAACATGTGATGGGTAGGTTGACATTCTAGATTCCTAATCAAGAACATCGAGAATGATTTATTGTAGGATTATTGCCACACATTCACTTCCCATTGATACAACAGAAGTTTGTGTTGCAGCCTGAAGCATTGGATATTGCAATGAATATGGAATCATCTTCTATAGGAGATGGTGGGGGGATGGATCAAGTATAGACACAATTATTTTCCTTGACCATTCAATTAGCAGAGCTTACAAAAGGGAAGGAGAAGTAGGAACTAGTCTGGTGTATCAAGTGTGGGAATGAAGGCCACCATAAGGATGAATTCTCCGCTTTTGCACAGAATTTGGTAACTAGAAAACCAAATCCATTACCATGAGGAGGGTACTATGGGGAAATCATCCATCTGATTATCCATTGCTGCAGAAATATCAGAGTACGCCAAGGAATTTATTTTGTAAATTTTGCAAGTCAGTCAGGCACAAAGAGAAGGATTGTTGTGCATTCGATTTGATGAGAGAGCACACTTCATATATGTATAAGGTTTAAGAGAAGAATTCTAATATAGAAGGAGGTGGTCCATAGTATCATAATCAAAGAGGCTTTAATATAGGAAGTCGAGGAGGATTTGGTAGAGATCAAGGCAGAGGGAATCTTGACAGAGGAGGTAGAGGGCCAATAATATGATACAATTATAATCAATTGGGGAAATTAGTGCATGGACACTTGAATCCTCATACAACCTACACATATTTTATATCACTGGATCATACGATAGAATAATTTACTCAACTACTTGCAAAGTGGTAGGAAAGAGGAAATCAAAACCAAAACCCAAATCAGAACGTACAAAAGATATCAGTCGAGAAAAGAAATGAAGGACATAGAATATAAATTGTCATGCGCGGGCGGAGATAGAACGGGGGCTGATGTGATGAATGGAGGGAGGTAGGTTGAGAAATGGGTGAGGAAATCAGCAGGACATATGTGTCGACATTTGACCCTTAGTAAGAAAAGGACATGTATCATAGGACAAGAAAAGAGATACTAGGACCATATTGGGTAGAATCAACATCATGTGTGTCTCTTATGGTCAACATGCCTCCGGTCAGTGATTTCACTATACCAGAAAAGTTACTTCAAAAGGTAAGCACTCTAAAAGAGTTTCTAAGAAGTTGCATAGAATTGATGAAAGATGAAACTGTGTTGAATGCATTATGTGAAATTATTGATCATTGCGCACAAGAAAGGGAAATTCCTATCACATAGAGGGTAGTGAATCAAGTAATACACAAAAAGAGGACCAACATAGAGTTCATACTAAGTTTGAAGAATGGAGAATATGATGTGGACAATGTCATTTTAGACTTGGGTTCCAATGTAAATGTGTTACCAAATAAAACATGGGAAATGATGAGGAAACCCAATTTAATCTGGTCTCTAGTCCAGTTAAGATTGGAAAAAAAATAGAAGATAGTACCAATTATCCTATTGAAAGGGATAACTATGAATATAGATGGGGTGCACAGTAAATAAGAATTCAAAGTCATCGAAATCATGGATGATAGTCAACCATATCTATCACTAATGGGGTTAGAATGGGCCTTTGAAAATCAGGAAATTATCAATCTGAAGAGGAGGGAAATGATATTTGAGGTAGGAGACTTAAAATTTATCGCATCACTAGATTTGAAAGAAGGAACGACGTACATAGAGCCAGCGAAAGGGAACGAAATTGACAAATTGTATAATATGACTACATGAATGGATGACTATGTTAACCCCACAAAAAATGGTGCACTAAGTTGGAGAAGAATTAGATCATGTGCGTAGGACTCAGAGGAAGTTCTGGAACATTGGCAACAAAGGATGCATGATGTATCCACCAAATAGTGTGCTTGCATTACTTGATCGTTATGCTGGATTGGAACAGAGCTATGTGACCCACCCAAGTATGATGGTTTGAATGAAAAAATATTTTTTATAGGATTTTGAGTTGCAGATACCCTAATAGAAAAGATTGTTGGAATTATATGTTTTCTTGAAGGCCACTCTATCTAGATGGTGGGCTTCACATAAAGAAGGAATAGAAAATTTGAAAAAGTGTAGAATATTGATGCAAGTTAGATTCGGTACCGAGGTGGAGTATATAGCGTAGAAGTATATAGAGGTAGGTGATCCAACATATCATGTTGAGAAGTGCATAAACATATGGAGATCGATACCAAAGAAGGAATGGACACACATGTTTATACATACATTGGATACAATTCCTAAGAACTGGTACCTATAACTAGAAATGTGCAGAGAAACAATGAATTCAGACCAGATAATTCAAAGGTTTAAGGTAAAATTTACATTTTAACATGAATTTCCATTACTACATGCATATTTGTAGGCCATTAGAACTAATATATTTTTAGAATAAGGGCCAATGGAGGTAGTACCTATGTGTAGTGCACACAGAGCTTCTATGATTGTTCATGAATTACTGGAATGTTATAATGTTGCTAAAGAAGAACAAGATGAGGAAGATCCAAGGAATATACAAGTACCTGAAACATAGAGGGAACATGTAGTAGAAGGACCAAATATTGAATCTATTGTGTATGCACAACCACTAAAGACACTGAAGGTAAATATTGGGACAAAATAAAATCCAAAGTTTGAGCAGATAGGAAATTACTAGAATGGTGAAACTATGGAGAAGATTCCAGATTTACTACATGAGTATCGGGATCTATTCCAAAATACATTCTCAGAAATGAAAGAGATAGATGGGGAGTCAGGAGAAATGAAGATCCCTTTGTAACCAAGTGTTGAGTCAGTAATACAGAGACCTTACAGACTGAATTTGAAATATAAAGAGAAGGTAAAGGTAGAGATAGACCAAATGTTAGAAGCCATAATCATTGAACCAATGGTGGAATCATAATTTATAAATCCAATGGTAGTGAAAGATAATAAAACAAGGGGAATCAGGATTTGTGTAGACCTAAGGAAGCTAAATGATGCATGTCTACATGATCCATTTCCAACACCTTTTATAGATGAAGTGCTAGAGAATGTAGGAGGGCAGGAGGCCTATTCTTTCGCAAATGGATTTCCAGGATATCACCAGATTAAGATTGCATAAAAAGACATACATAAGAATAAATTTGTGATAGAGTTGGGAATCTATCAGTACACAGTAATTCCTTTTGGGCTGAAGAATGCACCTGCAGCTTTTTCAAGAGCAGTTGTCGCAACTTTTAAGGAATTTATTCATAAGTTCCTTGAATTTTACTTAGATTATTGGACTGTGTTTAGTCTATTGTAATATCACATAGGATTACTTAGGTTAATTTTGGATAGGTGTATACAATGTCATATTTCACTGAATTTGAAGAAATGTATTTTCTGCGCAACTTTTAGAATTTTTTTGGCCAAGTGGCATATAAGAAGGGATTATTAGTGGATCCTTCCAAGGTTGCAGTGATTTTGGACTTACAACCACCAACATCAATCATACAGTTGAGAGAAAACCTAGGTCCTACATGATACTATAGAAATTTCATTAAGGGTTATTCACAAATTGTAGCACCTATGGATAAGTTGTTGAAGAAAGAAGTTAAGTTCCAGTGGAATGAAGATTGTTAGAAATATTTGGATACATTGAAGCAGAAATTAGTGACCGCGACAATTTTGATATTTCCAAATTGGGGAAAAAAATTTCATGTTCACGTGGACGTGTCATTCATAACTTTAGGCACAATATTATCTCAGTCATGAGAATGAGACATATACCATCCAATTGCATTTGCAAGCAGGAAGCTGTCAACAACAGAAAATAATTACACTACCACAGAACGAGAAGGATTGGAAATGGTATATGCGTTGCAAAAGTTTAGACATTATTTGTTGGGTTCTCATTTTAATATGTATACATACCATTATGCACTAAGATACTTAGTGAATAAGACAGTGTTGGGGGGAGAATATGAATATGGTTATTTTTGTTCTAGGAATATGATTTTGAGTTGGTTGTGAAACTAGGGATGTTGAATGCAATACCAAATCACTTATCACACATACTATCAAGAGAATATACAAGTAATATAGATGACAACTTGAAGGATGTGCATTTATTTGCAGTTAAAATGGTGGATGACTACTTCACAGACATTGTGTAGTTTTTAAGTACAAGAATGGCCTCGTTAGAATGACAGTTGCATAGAAGAAATAGTTAGTGGGTAAAAATGCAGACTACCAACTAATTGTAGGGAACTTATACAAGATAGGTGCATATGGAATATTAAGATGGTGTGTGTTAGATATTGAAAGGCCAATGATACTCTCAAAAGCACATGAAGGAATTGCAGGAGGAAACTACACAAGTAAAGAAACCGTGCAAAATATTTTGTGTGCAGGGCTCTGGTGGCCCACACTTCACAAGGATGCTAAAGAATATTGTCAGGCATGTGATGTTTGTTAAAGGGTGGGAAATCCATCTAGAAGGGATGAGATACATTTTCACCCACAAGTTACGTTGCAGGCATTTGATAAATGGAAAATAGACTTTGAGGAGATAGGTATATAATCATTGTGATAGAGTATTTGACCAGATGGGAAGAAGCAATACCATTCATAGACTACACCACAAATACTGTTGAATGGTTTCTATTTTAGACTGTAGTTACATAATTTGGATTCCTGCACAGTCTACTGAGAAATCAGGGGACACACTTCCTGAATAAGATGATTGCATCATTGACAATAGAATTTCAAATTCATTATTAGAGGAGTACGTTGTATCACCCTCAGTCCAATGGGACAATATAATATTTTAATAAAATTCTAGAGAATTCTTTGAAAAAGATATGCAACGTAGGAAGGGGTGATTGGGACTTGATCATCCCTGCAGTACTATGGGCATATAGGACTACAAGTAAAAATTTGAACGGATAGACACCTTTTAGGTTGGTCTATGGGAAATAATCAAGAATTTTGATGGAGTCTATTGTTCCTAGCCTATGCATTGCAATGATTATTGATCGTTTGGAATCTGGAAAGGTAGAGGAGAGATTGTCACATTTTCTACAGCTTGAGGAAGACCGATTTTTCACAAGGTTCCATCAACAAGTTTAGAAGGCAAGAGAAAAGGCATGGAATGATAGACAGAATGAACATAAAAAGTTTCAAGTGGAAAATTAGTATTACTATATGGAAAAATATTTATGAAGCATCCATGAAATTTTTGAATGCATTGGTTAGGACCATACATAATTAAGTATGTGATAGAGGCAGGTGTTGTGCAGCTAGAAACATTTAATGGTGAAGTTCTAGGAGGAATGGTGAATGGAAATCGGCCAAAAAATTATAGGGACAACCAACCTCTTGTGCACTAGAATGAATGTACTATAGTAGTGTATTATAGTAGGAAAAAGAGAAAAAGAAATAAAAAGTGGAAAAATAAAATGAACATAAAGTAAAAAAATAAGGGCATGTAAGAACTAGGAAGTATGAAGTTTTAACCTGAGTTCTAAGGTGAAATACTAAAACATGCGTATGTAAGTGCGCAAAAGAAGTGAGTGTTGCATAGATGGATGAAACTATGTCAAGCAGGGAGATTACATGCATAAGCAAAGAAATGTGCAGTGAATGAACAAGTAAATCATACTTCTTCCTTCTAGTTGTGATTACACCATGAGGATCATAATTCCAAGATTTTGTAAACTCAATCCCCATTTATTTTAGACGTTCCTCTACTTCTTGAAATGTTGACTTATATTTAACAATAAATGGGCCTACTCCTTTCTTCAATTTGAAAGAAGATTTCTTCTTGTTAGCCAAGAAATTAACATGATCGGAATTTAAACGATGTCTAATAAATTAAAATGAGAAGAATATCAAGGTAAGGAACCTAGGAAATAGATAAGGTTGTAGCTCAGACCCATATGCCTTGATTACAGTATGATTTTCAGATAAAAACTAGTCACTTGTTCTCTTATCTTGGATTAACTACAACATTGTATGAATTACTCGAAAAATTCTAGGAGGGTATTGGCAATATATGATTTCATAGGTTTGAGACATGAATATATTTTCAAAGTCATAAAATTGAGAATTATGTACTTTATTCCTAATGATTGAAGTCCAGTGAATGAATGAATTTGGGTTACCCATTCCATCCTCTATCTGCAACTGCGGGTGTTGAAATCTTAAAGATTGAGAATACAGGAATAAATGAACCAGGTAAGACTAATATATGAAGTAATGGGTATTATTGAATTCCATTAGTTGAATATGTATGCTATTGGCTAGAAATATGGTATAATCAAACTTGGTTAATGGCTTAAGGGTAGTAGAGAAAATTTAAGCCATAACACCAAGAATATACGAATCAATGGTTTCCTCACTATCGTACCATAGGAAAAAGGCTATCATGAAAATTATATGTCTGGATATCTGGGGAAAAAGATCACTCTGAATGGTTATGTTGTTTGATGGTGGACTCAAATATCTACATAAATATCCTTGCAACAAAGTAATCTTATCCTATGAATTCAGAGTTAAACATTGACTGTTAAGCTTTGTTATGTCTAACTCTTCAACATTGGGATCTGCAAATAATTTAAGCATGTCAAGGATTGACTATGAATAAATCGTACAAAGCACAGAACCATCGTTACTAACAATAACTCTTTTACTTGAGGTATAGGAAACAACACACTAAGAAACAAATTCGGGGAAATTGTAAACTTGGGGAATGGCAAATTTAGCCATGTTGGACTCCCAGAAATGGTAATGATCAATAGAATTACCAAAGTTCAGTAAATAATCTGTATGAAGTTCTAGAAGGTCAAAGGAAAGATTTTATTTGAAGGTATCATTATAACTGTCGAGTAATTATTTGTCTTCTATGCTAATTAGGGATTTATTCTTGCTTGATTGGTTGGTTTGTTCAGAATCCATACTAAATCAAGATAAAAAAAAAATTGAGATAAGGATTCGAAGAATTACAAGTTCAAATGATAGATGGTGCAAAATAGGGCTAAAAGCTTCGATGGAGCTGCAGTAAGGAGAAATTAACCTTCAAAGTTGTAAAAATAACAATAAACAAAGCACTTTTACCTTTTATTATTTACCTTGGATGCATGGCGGGTGCTTATTCGTTTTCACATTCAATACAGAGGATTTGAAATGGCCCCAAGGAGAAATGTGATTAAACTTTGTGTTGACACATGGCTTGTACAAATTTAACCTATAAAATTTTCTCATCCACGCCTTCCCATTATTCCTCATGAAAGTTGAAGCATGAAATGGATTATGATCATCGATTTGAGATTATGTCCGATCTGATCCTATATATATATATATATATTATTAATAACCAATTTAATAAAGTTAAAACTATAATACACACGATAAAACTATATAATTAATTATATATATATATATATATATATATATATATATATATATATATATATATAAAATTTAAACTACAAAATTTTATTTACAATAATATAATAACTAATATATGTACAAAATTAATATAATACACTATTAATAAATAAAATAAAACCTATTCGAATATAAAATAAAACCTAATTTAAATATAAAATTAACAGTTATCTAACTATAACTATAATTTAATACTTAAAGTTTATATATTTACAAGACCTAATCTTATCTTTACACACAAATTAAATTATATTAAAATCTAACTAAGGAAAAAACTTAATATATCTAGTATAAGACCCAAAAAAAACTAAAAAATTTGAATTCTACCTAGAATTTAACCTATGTTACAACAACCATCTTGGTTAAACTTTTCAGTAAAAAGAAAGTTAGGTCCATTTTGCTATTCCCATTCAAATGTAAGAGAAACCTCATATGATAACGATAAATAGTAGCAAACTTACCTTCACATGTTATATACTTTTGAACCACTCGTAGAGTATTTTTCCACTATTCCTTCAACCACTTACTCATAATTCTCTTGCTCCATTCTAGATTTTGATGATCTTCATTGAGAAACTGATTGTGGAGTTATTTTTTAATGTCTTTTTTCTTGAACCACATTTCACCATCGATAGGCAAACTGAAAGCTGAGGAGACAGAATTTTTTAAAAATTGAATAGTAAGGTTCCCAACCTAAGTCTGGAATCCATCAAATCCCTTAGCAAATGTCATAGCGACTTCTATATGATGACCCTGAAATGCGTTGAAAAATCCATACCATCCTGCATGAGTGAATTTCTCTCCAATTTTTGGCAGAGCCTCCAAAAGCTTGATCCCATTTGGTTCCAAGTGAAGGAGGTGACCACTTCTATGACATGCCATTCTGCAATAACAAACCATAGCTCCTATACCAATCAAAGGTTTATTTTCTGCAAATTAGGGTTAGAAAATAATTATGCAAGGCAATAGTAATACAAACAGGATTTGATGCAATCAAAGATGTTTATAATAGTTACTCTTATTCACCTTAAGCATGACGTGTGAAATAATGACAATGAATTTTCAAGATTATAACACGGTCACTAAAATCCTTGTTGGATCCAGTTGGAATTAACCTGTACTCTTCACGATCTCTGGTTACATCATACTAAGACTACCATATTTGATAAGACAATGTTTCTATTTGAAAAGGGGGAATAATTACCGAAAATTCCAAATGAGTAATGCACCTAAATGATGTTTTCAAAACGCATTGTCAAAATATATGAGTTTTTGTATCCCACTTTTAGAAATGATGTTATTTTTGTGCTACAAAAACTACATTATTTCTACAACAAATAAAGTTTGAACATTACAACCTTAGGGAAGCCTTGCAGATGAGAAATTAAACCAATCCATCCATTATGTGACAAATAAAGACCTATGTAATCACTTTTGAGCATGCCTTATAAAGAAATAATAAAAATTAAATTAAAGAAAAGAACACAAAACCAAAGGTGAACTGGGAATAAAAAAATATAAATTAGATAGAAAGGATTATTTTGGAGAAAAATTATGGATTGGCAGGCTAGGATTAGAGGAGCACTTATGCATGTAGGTTTAGGTACTAACTTTGGCTCCATCTGGGGGTGATGTTCTCCTTGTGAGGCATCAAGAACTGTAGATCTTGTGCCTCCAATGTTTCTGACTTTCCACTATCCTTCCATAAATCTTCTTGAAATGCACTTGTTCTGTTTATTTCTGTTGAAGTGAACCACACTAAAACACTATCAAACCAACTGAAAATCATACACAATCTGATAACTAATCAAATTTCATCAAGTTCCTTCCATTGGGCTATCGAGTCTTATTCTTTCTACCCTATATTACACCAATCTGAAAACCAATATGTCCATTTTCAAAGCCATTGTTGACTTTATAAACCAAAAAGTGATTTAGAAAATGCCCATTAACTAGGCCTCCAACCAACTCATCATCATCCAAATTATACAAAATAAAGGTGTTTTTGTTCAAATCTCTAGCTACTCGGAATGGACCAAACCATATATTATCAAACTTACCATGCCTTGATTTATCTTTTATTCTAGCATCCCACCTTAGAAATAGGTCCCCTAGTTGAAAACTATCTTCCTTATTTTTCTTAACAAATACTACTTTAACCTTGTTTTGATAGGTCTGAGATTTTTCATTTAATATATTCTTGTTTTGTTGCATCTCAATTAGCTGAAAAATCCTCCTTTGTACATCATTAGGCTCTTCCAGTTCATCTTGTAAGACTTTCATCATAGAAAAACCAAGTTGGATAAGGAATACAACATCTATTCCATAAACCAATTGAAAGGGGGAAGTACCAATGGATTTTTTAGTACTATTCTTGTCAACCCACAAACCATACTTCAATTTAGAATTCCATCCTCTTTTGTTTTCTTCTAACAATTTTTTGATAATCCTGATCAGACTCTCATTTGAAGACTTTGCTAACATTTTTCCCTTTGGATAATATGGAGTAGAGTGTGCCAAATTAATATTGTATCTTTCACAAAATTCAACCATAGAAGCAGACTTAAATTCTTGAGCATTATCTGTGATCAATTTTCTAGGACAACCAAATCTAGAAAAAATGTTTTCTTATAGAAAATTCATAATTACCTTGTAAGTTTCATTTATGGTAGGGATGGCTTCAATCTATTTTGTGAAATAGTCAGTGGTTTTAAGGATCAATTTGTGTTTTCCAATGGAAGGTGGATGTATCTCTCCTATGAATTCCAAGCCCCACTGCTGCAAAGGACCATTTGCAATAATTGTATTTAAATACAAAGAGAGTAATTTTATTTTTCCAGTAAACATTTGACACTTCTCGCATGCTTTGATATTAGCAAATACATCATAAAATGTAGTGGGTCAGTAATACCCAACTCTCAAGATTTTGAATGTTGTTTCTTTCCAATACTGATGTCCACCACAAACACCTTTATGCAAGTCATTCATAACCCTATTTGATTCATCCTTATCAATATATTTCAGCAAGATACCACAAGGATCCTTCCAAAATAGACCTTGGTTTATAATGTAGTATTTTACAGCTTTAAGTTTAAGAGATTTGACTCTAGACTTATCAAAATTTGGTGGGCACTAAAAATTCTAAAAAAAAAACAATTATATCCTTATACCAAGGTGAGTAGTAATGCTTATCCAATACCTTCAAACTTACATCTTCATTCTGTGGTGTTGGAACAAATGATTGATTTTGAATATAGTTCATCCCAAGAGCTCTGCAATTTGAATCAACAAGTAATCTTTCCAGACCCTTTCCTTTAATCAATTTAGTAGGTTTGAGGTCTACATCATACCCTAAGAGTTTTTCTATCCACTTACCCCTCCTTCCTTCACTGTCAAGTTGTACAAGCTTATCCTTTACAACACTACTTGGAACATAGGGAATTATTTTGGAATGCAGAATATAATCTCTAAAAGATTTTAATGCCTTCACTGAGGAATAAGCCTGTTTTCCATTATACTATATTTTAGCTATGCATCCCTAAGATATTTACTGAAAAAGGAAATGGGTTGTTCATATCTATCTTCATTTCTCTACAGTAGTACATCAACAATAGTTTCTTCAAAGGAAAAAGAAACGATCAAGAAATATTTAGAATATTTTGGGATAATAAGAACAAGAACTTCAATAAAAGCTTGTTTGATTCTTTCAAAGGATAACTTAGCTTCCTAGGTCCATTTAATCTCAACATCCATCTTCAACATATTTGTAATAAGCTTTATAATATCAACAAAATTAGGTATGAATCTTCTCAAGAAGTTGATTCTACCTATGAATGATTGTATGGCCTTTTTTAGTCTAGGAATATTAATTTTATGAATAACATTCATTCTTTTAGGATCTATCTTAATCCCATCAAAAGTTACAATGTGGCCTAAAATATTTCCCTCATGCATAGAAAAATGAAATTTCTTAGGATTTAATGATACACCATACCTTATGAATTTTTGAAATGTTTGTTTAAGGTGCTTCAGATGTTCATCATCTAATTTTGAGAATACAATGATGTCATCAAGGTATATCACCATGAACTTATCCTTTTCTCTAATGAATACAATGTCTATGGCCCTTTGAATGGTAACACATGCATTCATCAAACCAAAAGGCATTTTTTCATACATGGAATTGTCCCATGGAGTAGTGAAGGAATTATTCTTTATGTCTTCCTCAAAAAATGTTATCTGATTATATCCAAAATACCCATCAAGCATGGAAATCATTTGAGCACCCACCACTTTTTGTATAATTTGATCCATATTTGGAAATGGATAGTTTTCCTTAAGTGAACACCGATTCAAGTTTCTGAATTCCACACATAATCTTATCTTGCCACTTCTCTTTATGACTAGTACCAAATTAGCCACCCATTCTAAATACCTTAAAGGTACTATGATCTTAGCATCCAACATTTTTTTCAATTTGTTTTCAATGATAGGAAACAATATGGGATTATACTGTCTTAATGTTTTCCTAAAAGGTTTGGTGTATTTTTTCAAAGGAATTTTGTGATGAATTATTTTGGTGTCAAATATTTTAATATCTTCATACAACCGTGCAAAAATGTTAAAAAAATCCTTCATAAGATCAATATACCTACTCCTTTGTTCCTTTGTCAACGCTTTGGACAATTTTATAATCTTTGGATGAGAAGCAGTCCCAATATTGCAATCAACAACATCATTTTCATAACTTTTAATTGAAGGTTTTGTGGAAACATCATTATTGTCAACACTTTTCATAGCAAGCTGAGACAATGTCACAACCAAATCTATAATAACCCCTAAACATTTGAAAGGTGTTGAATATTCATATTTTTCCTTAATATGTGGGCCCATTGTGATAGTAGTATTTTCATCCTGTAGATTTATTGTATCTGAGGAGATGGCATATATAGGGGGTTGCAATAGCTTCAAAATAGAATCCTTAAAAGAACCATTCTTCATTAATTCTACCAAAGGGACATGAATTTAATTTCACTTATCTCATGTTTCAAATTAAAAGGAACCAACTACCTTTATGTCTCCCTCACCTCTGGAACACCAGTCTTGATGACCTATTAATGTGATTTATTTCTCATGTCTTTGCTTGGCCCCTTCTTAACTGGAAGATTTGTTTTCTTATTCTGAATTTGTGCATTGGGCTTTGGTGCATTTTTCCTAGGTCTTAAATCACATCTCATGTGAGGCACATTTTGAAAACTTTATTCCTCCTCTTTATTCTCATCAAACCGATTCAATACCAAAGAGTCCTCATAATCATGTTGAGTTAAGTGGGTAGAAGGAAGCCTTATTTAATTAAAAAAAACTGTAGGATTTCTCTCAGTATCATCATTTTCATCAATCTCCTCAATAGCATTGTTATGGAAAGGGGAAGGATTCTTTGATCCTCATGATTTCTTATTTCTCTTTGCAAGAGCTGAGGGGTATCATTTGGTGTCATTTATTTATTTGGATTTATGTTCCCAGCATCCTGAGCAGGTCTATTTGTTTTCTTTCCTTCCAATTTCAATCTAGCGAATTCAGATGTTAAAGTTTTGAGCATTTTAGACATTTATTCTATTTTTGGATCAGTTGTTGGAGAATTAGAAGAATATGGAGTATCATTCTTTTGTTTATTTATATCTATGTCATATATGTTCTTAATTTTTTCATCTGCTAAAATGTTTTCTTCCACTTCAACAACTGCATCTTTCATAAGACTCAAAGTAGTAGATATTATTTCTCTCAGTGAAAGAGAAAACTCGGCATCAAATGCATAAGAAAACGTGATTTTGGTAGAAGTCTTAGTGCACTTGATCTCAGTAGGGATTTTATTGCACATCTTGTTGAATAGTTAGTGAAATATAACACAAACTCACTAGTTTTCCGCTTCAAGGCTCCAAACTCAGTAATATAGTAAAAATAATATTGTTTTATCTCCCCACTGTCTAAGAAAGGTTTCATCTAAAACATCAATATCTACTATAGAACCTACAGGAAGACCTATGAACCATTTTCTTTCTTCTCCCTCTATACTTCGCACAAACACTCTCATCCAAACATTTGAATGCTCTATGTTGAAATTATCAACAAAACTATAATAAGATGATAAATGTTCATCAATAGTAACACTTCTCTCTCCATTGAATTTGGGAAAGTATTTCATATAATCTATAGTTGGAAAACAATTCAAGTTATGAGGTAAAACCAGGGGTGCATATCTAGAAGCAATGACAACATCCATTATGTTTACAACCATGGTTGGGAAAGTTGGAATTTGAAATATAGGAGGAGATGATGGGAGAGATGAAGAATATGAAGATGGTTGAGGATGATTTTGTTCATACTTCATAAATACTTCTATGGAAAGAATATTATCAAAGACATGTATTTCAGGTTTAGCCTCTTAATATATGCTCAACTGAGGAATCACTGAGGCTAGGATCTATTCTATTTCCTCTTTTGAATACTTAGGAAAATTTCTTAGGGCTTCTGATGTAAATAGAGAATCTTGATCGTCTTTTTCTTTAATAAGATAAGAAAAAGAGTTCCATTCTCCCACTATTTGTTCACCCAATCAAATAGCTATCTGTGCTTCTAAAGGAACAGTTTCAGGTAGAACTTTTTCTTCAACTATTTATGGAGGAACAATTTATGTTAAAAAAATTTCACTAACTGCTTCTAAAGGAAAAACAATGGGATTTTCTTCAAGAGAGGGATTTGTTTCTTCAGAGGAATACTTTCCTTTAGATGATGAGGATTGACACTGAATAAGCTTGGGTTTCCTCAATAGACTCTAGAGTTTATAGTGTTGGAACTAGCATGGGATCTGGATTCGTTCTGGTTGTTCTTTTTCTTGAAGATGAAGATGATGTTAGAGCTTTGGTCGGCTCAGAATTTGGTCCTCTTACTTCTCTTTTAGGAGCCATAACTTCTTTAATGGATTCACCAGGTAAAAAGTAAGAAGTAAAAGTTATGTTTCTAACTCTTTTTCACCATCAAGAGATAGCTCTATTCAATTTTCTACACCCAGGGAAGACAATTTGTACCTATGTCCCCAACAACAATGCCAAAATATGTTATCCCTAAATTTCTCACTAGATTGTTATAGGGAAAAGCTAGGGCACCTCAGTTATTACAATAGTTGTTTTGGTTTGGATTATACATCAAGTGGTTTGGATAGGTTTGGATAGGTTGGAAGGTTATGGATCTGGTCATACACTTTCAATAAAATTATCAACCACACTTCACTTAGTCAAGGGCATTCACACTGGTAGGTCAGATAAATAAACAATTAAATGTAGAACATAGAGAATAAGTTAACAATTTGTTCACTTGTATTAAGAAGATTTTCAAGTTCAAAATGATATTTTAAAACCTAAAACAAGTACTTGAATGTAAATCCTCAAAATAGGTGATTTAACTGTAAATTATTCACTGGAATTATAGTTGAACCAAGAAAAAATCAATGCTTTGCATAAATTTCGATTGCATTCAAATAAGACAAACAAAGATGAAATACATAGATAACAGTTTAACCATCAGGATGTTTTATTCCTTGCGTATAAAATCTTGCAGGTTTTAATCTGTTTACATCTTTTTCAGACCTTCCCCTTCTTCTTAATCCCAAAAATCTCAACCCTTTACCCTCTCTTTTGATTTTCTTTTATAGACAGAGAGTAGATACAAGTTTAGATCCCAAATCCCAAAACATAGGTTCAATTATGATTTTATATTGATATGCCAAAATATTAGATAGAAACTATACTCCACTTACATCAAATTCGGGAAGATAAAAAAACCATGAATCCTAGGTAAAGATCCTTTATTTCAGGATCACATCTTTGACTCCTAACAAAATGTAATTCAAAATAACTATATTAGAGAAAAATATGTGGAAGAAGTAATATTTAGATCTCCATCTTGATTTGGTGTTCTATATCCATGGTCTTCAAACCTGTTTACAAAAAAATGAGCCTTCAAATTTCTTATAGTACCTTAACAGTCTTCAAAACAGGGCTGCTACAAAAATAACTTCCTTTTTGTGGCGGGAGTCAAAATTGATAAACCTGCACTTTTACAAAATTCCTAGATTTTCTTCATCCTTGGATAGGATTTTGATGTTTGAACTTCTCTTGAGCCACTTAGTTTTGAGCACTTTGTTATTCTAACACAATTTCTTGTTCTTCTCCATTAACGTCTGGGAAAAGTATTAGAGCTTGTTATGTTTTTCCCTTGGCTTAATCATTCTCTTATGTAACCTGGAGTTTTTCTTCTTAAGTTTTTTATTGTGTTTCTTAATATGCTTTATGACTTTTCTTTTCTTACCAGATTTCTTATTTTTTGTCGTTTCCCCTATTTCAAATATGTCTTCCCATAAATCGTCTTTAGGATATGGTTTATTTAGATCAATGTAAGGATTTTGACTATTGGGAATCCTCTCAATCCTTTCAATATCTGTAAATGGAATCCCAATAGTGTTTTCTTCTGCTAAACTCTCAACACTAAAATCTTGTAATTTAGACATTAAAGGGTTGAAAGTCTGTTTATGTCATGCTCTAGTATCCAATTCTGGAATTTAAATTGTAGAAGTTACCTTTTGTTTTTTTTGAACTGGCAATTCTGGTCTTCTTCATGGGAATATCTATAAGTTATTTTATGGTTGTATATTTCATGGATGTATCATATGGAATACCCTTAGGAGTATCATCATCAATGATGATTGGCTTATCATTCTTCAGGGAAGGACAAAAAAATGGTTTTGGCATTTAGCCTGAATTTGTTTGTAGGTCGAATTTTAAGTCTTCTTTGAGAACTTTTTGTTATTTCTCCTACTCTTTATTATATCTTAAGGGTCTTCATTTTCCATAGATACATTTTCTTCCATAGGCTTAATTATATTTTTTTCTAGGAGAAAAAATTGGCTCTATTGAAACCTTCCAGGTTATTTTTCTGGTGTAAACCTTCTTATATTTAGGACAACTCTATTTTATTGAGGGAGATATGAACCTTTATTCTGATGTGCTCCCTTCCTGAAAAATTAGCTTCTTTATGCTTGACCTTGTTTCCCTTGTAAAAGATGGGACATCTACTTGTGTAATTTTAGGCCTGTTTGTTAAGATATTGGTTTTCTTAGGAGCCTCCGACTTTGTAGTAGGAACACATTTATGAATCCCATGTGTTTCAAAACCAGATGCGACCAAAAAAATTTCCCATGGAGTTTGGGTTATGTTTAACTCTTGAATAACCAACACTTTGATAATTCCTTGGTGAAAAAGGTTGTACTGAGCATTTCTTGGATGAGTTTGAATCTTATTTGCCACCTTGGTTAAAAATTTCAATAAAAAGAAAGGTAGGTTCATTATGCTATTCCCATTCAAATGTAAGATAAACCTCATATGATAATGATAAATAGTAGCAAACCCACCTTCACATGTTATATAATTTTGAACCATTGGTAGAGTATTTTTCCATTCTTCCTTCAGCTACTTACTCAAAATTTCCTTGCTCCATTCTGAATTTTGATGATCTTCATTGAGAAACTGATTACAGAGGTCGTATGGAATGTATTTCTTATTGAACCACCTCTCACCATAGATAGTAAAATTGAAGGATGAGGAGATAGAATGTTCTGAAACTTGAATATGGAATCCATCAAAGCCCTTATCAAATGTCATAGCAACTTATGTATGATAACCCTGAAACACGCTAAAAAGTCCATACCATTCTACCTGAGTGAAATTCTCTCCAATTTCTGGAAGATCCTCCAAAATATCGATCCCATTTGGTTCCAAGCGAAGGAGGTGACCATTTCGATGACATACCATTATGCAATAATAATCCAATCGAAGGTTTCTTTTCTGCAAATTAGGGTTTGAAAATAATTCTACAATGAAATTATAATACAAGTGAGCTTTGATGCAATCAGAGATGTTTAGAATAGTTACTCTTATTCACCTTAAATAATATGTGTGAAATCATTACAATGAATTTTCAAGATTATAACATGGTCACTAGAATATTAGTAGGTACCAGTCGAAATTAAGTTGTACTCTTCACGATCTCTAGTTACATCATACTAAGACTACCATCTTTGATAAGACAATGTTTTCGATTTGAAAAAGGGGAATAATTACTGAAAATTCCAAATGAGTAATGCTCCTGAATGATATTTTCAAAATGTGTTGTCAGAATATACAGGTTTTTGTAGCGCACTTTGACAATGATGTTGTTTTTGCGCTACAAAAACTACATTATTTATGCAGTGAATAAAGTTTGAACCTTACAACCTTAGGGAAGCCTTGCATATGATAAATTGTACCAATCCATCCATTATGTGGAAAATAAAAACCTATGTAATCAATTTTGAACATGCCTTATAAAGAAACAAAAAAAAAAAAATTAAAGCAAAGAACACAAAACCAAAGGTGAACAAGGCATGAAAAATACAAAGCAGGTAGAAAGGATTATGTTGGAGAAGACTTATGGATTGGTAGGATACAATTATAGGAGCACTTATGCATGCAAGTTTAGGTAATAACACCCGTGTTGACACATTCTTCTATCAACCATGCTTAAAAACGTTTTCCCATCACCCAAATCCCTCGCATCGAACAATCTAAACTACTCTGAAAATCCTTCAAAACCTTTTTGCAAAAAATGACAAAAAATATTTTTAGCTCCTTGTCTTTGTTCATATGAATCTGAAGTATATCATCGGCATCCAGTTCATGAAGCGCACACTCTTTTGAATTTAAAATTTCTGATGACGACACCTTTACATAGTTGTCGTCAAGGAAATTACTGTGTGAGCTTTTACTGCAATAAAACTACCCCGATGACAACCACAACCATGTGGTTGAGTCCTCAAGTGTCAATATATGATTGGCTTGAGACCCACCACGAGGACCAACGAGATCCCACCTTCCAAAATATTTTGAAAATGGTGTGAAATGACCATATGAGGTTACATAGTGATATCCTATTGGCCTATCTCACTCGAACAGTCTCGTCATCATCGAAGGATGATATGGAGAGGCTATACATTTTTTTTTGCAATCACCATTAATGGTAACTTTGAGGAATTACCTTTTTTCGATGACTCACCTCAATTAATTTTCCCAACCAATATTTTTCTCTCCTAAATCCATCATTTCCAATATGGTGACGTCAATACGTCATTGATCACCTTGAGAACAATTTAATGAAAAATGGTACACCCTTGAACTAGTATTAGTTGTATCACTAATGAAATTTATGGATCTATGGTCTCAGTGGAAATTTAATAATAAAACTATCTTGGCCATAAAGTATAATCATGAGCTCAATTTTGAAAAATACTAAGAGTCGAGCAATCTCCTTTAAGGAGAAGAACTGAGAGAGATCTATTATGGGTTTTCCTTCTTAGGATAACAGGTAAATGTTGAATAAGTTAGAAATTTTTTCTTTTCTCCATTTTAATCGAAGAATTGATTCCATTTTGAATGGCTATTTATGAAGGCGACATATTATCCACGATGCATACCATAGAACAAAGGGCCAAGACGTTGTTCATCTTGTTAGTGTTCCAAGCGAATAATCCTTCAACATTACAGACACAACCAACCATGATGGCATAGAATATTATGCAACATATCAAGAGATATATGTTTTTTTTTGTGACGACAAGTATCTGATCGAGGACGAGGACATTGAACAATACAAGAATATAAAACTTATCAGGATATATATAGTTGCAGTTCACCAAATCCTCTTCCCTTACAACAAAACTATGAGATGGTGCTTCACCCACATACAAAAATACACCGGGATGATAGTCAATGTTGTTGGTTCACCCATTGCATCTCTTAGAGAAGAAGACCCGAGGATCTGATATAAAACTCCTAAAACTACTATTTCCCTGGATGAGTCATTCTTAGACAATATTGGGATAGATCACAATGAATTAGAGACATTGATGGAATATTGGTTTGTGGATGAAGAATGGCTAGTAAAATGAGGATAAATAAGTGTGCCCTCTCTCTACTTGAAGGATCCCTATAGGATCTTGAATGCGATGATATGAAAACTCTATGAAGAATAAACCAACACCCATTTAAGAATGGAATGGTTTATGATGGCTTATACAGTAGTCAAAATTGGGAAAACATTCAATTGGGCCAACATTTTATCATTCATCATATCATCTCAAGTTCAGGAAGCTATAGGTATGAAAAAACATGGACTTTATATGACAACATATCTCATAGATGAAATGTTTTCAACACACGTATTTCCTTCTTTTAATTGGGTCTAGGATTCAAGCAAAGCTCCAATTTATGAATATTTCTCTCAGTTATGGGAGGAAAATTTTTAAGAACCATCTTTATGATATTTGTGATTATTTTCTATCCCCCTTGCATAAATTCATTTTTGGGGTTCACCCTCACCGAATATCTCATGGTGCCATCAAATATTTAAAAGGGATAGGGGATAGGTATGTGACCAAGTATTATATTGTTAGGATTTACGGAGCTATGGAGCCACCTCATATGCTACCCAAGTATGTACCTGATAATTTTTTGGCCATAGAAGTGGCATATCAAACAATAGACAAAGGGGTCACAACATATCTGTCAGATAAGAATAAGATGTACTAGTCGATTTTCCCTATTCACATAGGGAAATAATTGCTCCTAAATAAAAGACATGCATAAAAGGAAGCAACATCCCTGAAAGAAATATTCCCATGCACTGAATAAAATAATAGACAAGAACCTCATAATGTAGTGTATGATCACTTGAAAGATGTCAAATTGACATTGCAGACACCTAATCAAGCCATATATGCAAAATATATTTTCAGAGGAGCTGCACATTTCAAAGAAGTATTGAACAAGCTCCCCAATGACTTGGTCAGGGAACAAGTCAACAAATATGAAGATGAAAACAAAGTTTTAAGAATAGAACAATTTAATACATTGCTTCGGCAAGATAAGGAGAAACATAAATCCATGGAATTGGCTAGAAAACAAAAGGATGCATAATTTTCTAGGAAGGAAGATGAAGTTGAAGAGAGGTACCAACAACAGAAGAAGGTCAAAGCTCAACAAAAGAAGTTAGATACAAGAAAAACACAAAGTTTTTCTGATCAGAAAAAGAAAGGAAACAAAAAAGATACCAAAAATCTTGGGGAAGAGAATGAACATACTAATACAAATGTCACAACAAACCCCGACACCAATATGGTTACAGTTCCAGACGAGTGGGAAGTTTCTTTGATAGCCTTCCAAATCTGTTGGAAAGGACATGACATATAATGGAATATCTAATATTACATTTTCCCATCCTTCAATCATCATCATACTCATTCCTAAGAAATGAAAAAGGTCAATAATCATCACCCCGACATGTAAATTCATGCGAGCTCGATATTTTCATAAATATCGTTGAGTATATCAAATCGTTGCTCCCGATTAGCTTCCTGCTAAAACACGTGTCAATCCCTTATAATATGAGGCGAGAGTTATCATCATCCATTGATTTGTTAATGGTTTGGGGTCCTAAATAAGAGTTACACAGATGACATGTGTTCTCGGTGATGACCCACCTGCGTCAGCTCCTTGCTCAAGAGTGGGTTATGAACCATATTGGCTACACATGTTGGGAGCGTGTTTTCTTTGTCTCATTTTGAAAAAAACTCCCTTATCTAGTATCATTAGCATGACATTGAAGGTGGATGGGAATTCGGGAGTCCACCCTAAAGAGTATCGACCAATCCTGCCAGTGCACTGGAGAAGCTTGAAGTAAAGGATACAAAGAGTTGGCAGATTGTATCTGATGTTGCCAAGACTTATCAGTTGGAAGGAAACATTTAGAATATTAGTATAGAAATTGAGATAAAAGGATTATGATAACATTATAGGAATCATTGATCCACCTGGACGTACTCAAGACAACTCTCAATTGGACTGGAAGAACACACCCAACAACAATATCAACAAGGCTCATATGATTGAACAAGTGGGTTTGTTCCTAGTAAAATCTGATAAAATTAGATGAAAGGATGAAATCAGTTAGGAAACCAGGTGTAGTATCAATATTATGACAAGTTGCAATCGATTTTCAAGAAGTAGTATTGGTCAGATCAAGTAGTTTTCCCTTTAAATAAGAGAATCTATAAATAGGTAGAGGAAGTGCATTTGTAGGGTTGACATTTTGGGGAATTGAAGAGTATATTATACTTGATTTTTCTTATCAAATACCCCCTCAGACACAAACCAATTTCCAGGGCTGTAGGTTGCAAGAGATTCATCCTCTGCATTATGCTTTAGTTAGTGCTTTTTTTGTGTATTTGCTCTTGTAAAATCCATTCCTCTCATTTCATGGATTCTTGTAACAGATCCCCATTAATAAAAGCTCGAGCATCAAGTTTTATGACATGTACAGTGTGACTGCATGTTGTATATCTTATGATGTTGAAGTTATTTCCTCTGAATGTATGACCACTTCATTTCATTGTTTCATGTGTTTAATGATGTGCAGAGGGTGCCTCCATGGATTTAAGTATATGAATATGTTCATTGTTTGATGCATATTTTAGTGATCTAATATATTTTTCAAAATTGTTGAATTCTTAATTACTAAGCACATTATTCTATCCATAGGTTCTGAGATTCACCTTAAAACTGCCTCATGTGTCTATCTTGTATTTCTTCTAAATATGCCCCTTCTCAAAATTAAATCAAATTGTATAAAGCACTCATGTAAATATTCCTATTCATGTTGAATGTCTTGGTATTGTTTTTGGTATTGTTTGAGGAGATGTATTTTTATAGGGGGGAGAGAGAGAGAGAGAGAGAGAGAGAGAGAGAGAGAAATCTTCCCAAAACATTTTGAATTTTTTTTGTTGTAAATCAACATGGTTTTAAGACTCATTCTAGGTATTATCCCCTGGGATACCTTGACATAGTTCCATTTACAGCATGAAACATCTCGAGGGATAACATCCGAAATGGTGTCATTTTTTAGCAACAAAATTTAAAATTATTTTTCCCTAAGGATATGCCATTGGAGATCTAGTACTCAAAGGTGAACGAGTTTCAAACACCTAGTTGTTAATTTATTTCACATGGAGACTCCACAAGAAGAATAGATGGCATCTAATAGAAGATATACCAAAATCAATCCAGATCATCAGTGTAGTCTAGTATACTCATACCCCGAGAAGATAGTGACCTGAAGAAATCTCAGAGAATATCAAGTATCTTCACCTCAAGGTAACCCTAATTTGGGAGCTTATCATTATGTTTTTCATGTAGGTAGTGATGTTTTGGAGCCTGTTGATATATCTATCAATTCTATTTCTAATTCCAAGCTACCTCATGAACCCTTAATAGATCTACAAAATTGTCCTTTAGAAATCAGTGAAGAAGCAAGCTCCTCCTTTGAACCCTTTCTGAAAAACTCTATTAGTCCTCCATCTATTGAATCCCATAACATTATCTTGCAGAACCTTATGGTTAATTTAGGAGGAGGAAGAGGCAGGGGGAACCAACCTCCCCCGCCACCTTTAAACCCTCGATCTATGGCCCAATTTGTCCCTCTAAATTTGTGGGCTCACATCCATGACCTACCTAAAAATTACCTAAAGTTGTTACCCAAATACAATGGTGAACCAACCCTTTTTGTTGAAGAACACCTAGTTTCCTTCCAAGATTTCAACGATAAAATGTTTGTGGAGCATGACGATGTCGTCATGAGGTTTTTTGTTCAAATGCTAGAGGGATATGTTTGTAAATAGTTTAGAGAACTCGTAACTTCCTTTATTGACAGTTGGTATGATCTTGAATAAGCATTCATGAAGTAGTAGGGGGAGAAGAGGGACAACCTATACTACCTGACTAAATTTGGCTCCCTTAAGAAGAAATCCAATGATTTTGTTGTTTAATTTAACATAAGGTTTAACAATATTTACAATAACATTCCAAGAGAAACAAAGCCTTTGCAAAAACCATCCAAAGTCACATATGTTGGGGATTTTGATGCATACTTTTCCATGGCATTAAGAGAAAGAAGAGATCCTGGATTTTTGATAATGTAGCATGATGCAATAGACATTGAGGGAAATATGATTGCATCAAGAAAAATGAATTAAAATTTCGATCAATCAAACAAGAAGAATATCAGAGAAGACCGTGACCCTATAAGCCCAGCCAAGGATGCTCACAAAGCTCGAATGGATGAAATGTCTAGACCAATAAGAAATATGAAAAAAAAGATGTATAGATTTGAAATGGACAATGGAAATGCTAATAAAGTCCCTCAATAAGGAAGGGTGAGGAGCCATAATCAGTTTAGTAGGCCTTTTAACCCTTAACACATGAGGAGAGAAAGAAGAAATGATGAGCATCTTGTTGTGAGAACACAACAGCCCCACCAAAAATATTAATTTTGGCGGAGGCCCATACTACCAAATTTTTTTGCAAGGAACTTATTTTTACATACTCAGTTAGTTATTCACCTACAAAATTAATCTTTCACATATGGCCACCTACAAAATGAACCAACTCTTCACTAACGTATGGAACCTACATACGTTGCTACTCGATCTTTATTCCATCCTTTATCGATTATTATGACATCATTATTCGCCTTATTATCGTCTCCTTACCTTCCCACATTGTTGAATTATTTCAACACTAAATTCTCGATGATGATGCCTTTATAACATCGTTGTCAAGGAAAATAGTCGAAGGTTATCTCTCACAAGTCCCCCTTAAAGGCTGACGAAGACACACCCTTGTCTATAAAGCCACATCATCACCCAAAGGGTGCGATAGGATTGGATCATAAGCCTGTGTTGACACATTATTCTATCAACCATGCTTAAAAACTTTTTCCCATCACCCAAATCCCTCACATCGAACCATATAAACTACTCTAAAAATTCTTCAAAACCTTTTTGTAGCAAAATCCAAAAAATATACTTAGATCCTTGTCTTTGTTCATATGACTCTGAAGTATATTTTTGACACCCAATTCATGAAGTGCATGCTCTTTTGAATTTAAAATTTTTGACAACGACACCTTTACGTAGTCGTCATCGGGGAAATTACTGTGTGATATTTAACTGTTGTCAAACTACCCCGATGACAACCACAATCACGTGGTTGAGTCCTAAAGTTCCAATATATGATTGGTTTGATACCCACCATAAAGATCAACTGGGTCCCACCTTCCACAATCTTTTAAAAATGGTGTGAAACAACCATATGGGGTTACATAGTGATATTATATTGGCCTATCTCATTCAAATAGTCTCATCATCATCGGAGGATGATATGAAGAGGCTATAAAAACAAAAATCAATCATTGATGATGATAATTTTGGGGAATTACCTCCTGTGGATGACCCATCTCGATTAATTTTCCCAACCGATATTTTCCCCCTCCTAAATCCATCGTTTCCAATGTACGTTGATGGAAATACATAATTGATCACCTCGAGAACAATTTAATGAAATGGTACAACCATGACTTGGTCTTAGCTGTATCACTAATGAAATTTATGGCTCTATAGTCTTAGTGGGAAGTTAATAATAAAATGATCTTGGCAACAAAAAATAAGCATAAGCTCGATTGTGAAAAATACTAAGAGCCAAGCAATCGCTTCTAAGGAGAAGAAATAAAAGAGATCTAATATGGGGTATCCTTCTCAAGCTAATAGGTGTATGTTGAATAAGTTAGAAATTTCTTCTTGTCTATAGTTTAATAGAAGAATTGATTCTATTTTGAATGGTTATTTATGTAGGAAACATATTATCCACAATGAAAACCTGTAGAACAACGGGCCAAGTCATTGATGGTTTTGTTAGTGTTCCAAGCGCAAAATCCTTATGGAAGAGAACATTATGTGACATATGAAATTTTATGTGATGACAAGTATCTGTTTGAGGATGAGGACATTGAAGAATACAGGAATGTCAATCTTAGCAGGATATATACAATTTCAACTTTCCCAAGCCTCTTCCCTTACAACTACATTGTGAGATGGTGTTTCACCCACATACAGAAAGAAAATAGGATGATAGTCAATGTTGTTGGTGCACCCATTGCATCTCTTAGAGAAGAATACCTGAGGATCCAATATAAAACTCTTGAAGCTACCGTTTCCATGGACAAGTCGTTCTTAAACAAGTTAGGGATAGATCACAATGACTTCAAGACACTAATGGAATATTGGTTCGTGGATGAAGAATGACTAGTAAAATGAGGAGAAAGAAGTGTGTTTTCTCTCTACTTGAAGGATCCCTACATGATCTTGAATGTGATGATATGCAGACTCTATGGAGAAGAAACCAACACCCATTTTAGAATGGAATTGTTTCTGATGGATTATACGATAGTCAAAACTGGGAAAACATTCAATTGGGCCAACATTTTATCCATCAGCATATCAACTCGAGTTCAGGAAGATACAAGTATGAAAAACCATGGATTTTATATGATATCTTATCCCATAGATCCAATCTATGAAGCACACATATTTCCTTCTTTTAATTGATTCTAGGATTTGAGAAAAGTTCCAATTCATGAATATTACTCTCGGTTATGGGAGGTGAATTTTAAGAACGATCTTTATGATATCTGTGATTATTTTCTGGCCCCCTTACACAAAGTCATATTTTGGGTTCACCCTCATCAAATATTTCCTGGTGTCATCAAAGATTTAAAAGGGGTAGGGTATTGGTATGTGACCAAGTATTATACATATGTTAGGATTTATGGATCTATAGGGCCACCTCATCTTCTGCCCAAGTATGTACCTAATAAATTGTTGTCCAGAGAAGTGGTGTATCAAACAGTAGACAAAGGGGTCACAACATATTTTTTAGAGAAGAATAAGAGGTACTAGTCGATTTCCCCTATTCTCATAGGGAAACACTCGTTCCTAAATAAAATACATGCATAAAAGGAAGCAAAAACCTTGGAAGAAACATGCATATGCACTAAAGAAAAGAAGGGACATGACCCTCAGAATGTAGTTTATTGTCACTTGAAAGATATCAAATTGACATTGCAGACACCTCATCGAGCCATATATGGAAAAGATGTTTTCATATGAGCTTCACATTTCGAAGAAGTATTGAACAAGCTCCCCAGTGACTTGGTCAGGGAATAAGCCAACAAAGACAAAGATGCAAATAGAGTTTTGAGAATAGAATAGTTTAATACATTTCTTTGGTAAGATACAAAGAAACATGAATCCATGGAACTGACTAGAAAACAAAAGGATGTAGAATTTTCTAGGAAGGTAGACGAAGTTGAAGAAGGGTACCAACAACAGAAGAATTACTATACAAGAAAAAGCCAAAGTTCGGTCGATCAAAACAAGAAAGGAAATGGAAAAGATGTCAAACAGTCTAGGAAAGAGAATGAACAAACTAATACAAATGTGACTACAAACCCCAACACTAGTATGGTTACAGTTCCCTTGGAATCCATACCAGGAATCTTCTCACTCACATCACATGGGCTAGGTGTTGAATGTGCAGTTTTAGAGGTGGGAGAATATGACTATAGCCATAAGACTAAATCTATTGAGAAAATAAATACCAAAAATAAAAGAGGAGGAGTAAGCACATATAAATTTGAAAGGAGCATTAAATGGAAAGCAGGCCCAACCCAAAAGAGAATGTTATCCAAACAACATCGATCCTGGATTCTTTTATTGTTGCTAACTCCATTTCAGTTTATGAAATGGTCGAAGCACTACATGTGGCTAAACTAAGAATAACAGAACTAGAAAATGCTATAGACATAGTAAAAATATCTGTCTCTAATGAATTTGGGGAAAAAACCATAGAAAAAGAGCATATTCATAGAGAATAAATGCAGAGACAGATCCAACTCCAGGAATAGGAATTGACTAAAAAATTGGAGAAAAGGATAGAGATAGATCAAAAGACACATCAAGATGAGATAGAAAAACTCAAAAGAGTACACGCCCAAGAGGTAACTAGAATCAAAGGAGAATAGTTAGATGTTAGGAAATAGAATCAAAGAATCAAAGATCAAGTCAGGAAGCTACAACAGGATAATCGAATTATGGAGAAAATTGTAGAGGAAAGTAATCCAAAAATGGTGTGTCTAGAAATCATCAGACGAGAGGCCATCAAGAAGAATGAAGAACTCCAAGACTCACAGAAGAAAATCTTCTAAGAACTCGATAAAATACTGAAGGCCAAATATGATCAAGTGAGATTGATTATGTAGGTGAAAGATATGTACGAAAAATATCAAATATCCCAAGAATCCTATAGCAGGTTCACAGAATGGCAAGATATCCATCAAAACTCCCCCGAGACCCTACGTGCGTATTCATACAAGAAGAGAATCATAGATATTCATACAAGAAGAGAATCATAGATCGCAGATATTGAGAGAACACAAGATCATATCATTACAACAAGCAAATAAATATGAAATTCTTTCAACAACCTAGTCACACAGTTTGGGATGTATCCACTAAGAGATTTAGAAAAAGCGTCATCGAATCAAACAATGGCCGAAGATGTGGAAATCAAATGGAATATAAATATGTAATCCATTGAAGCAATCAATGAAATTAGAGAGGTAGTTATAGAGGTAAGATTAATACAACCCACTAGATTAATTTCACTAACTGGAGATTATGTGCAACGTGTTGAGCATAAATTGAAGAAATAAATTATTAATTCCATTTGAAACAATGAAACAGACCTAGAAATAACACAGCTATACCAGGTGGACACCATACTCGAATACTTCAAAACATTGAAGAACTTCATAGATACAAAATTGCAACTGCCAAGGCCCACTTTATTATCTCATTGTAACCGAAGTTTTGAAGAAAAATCATAGTCTTGTAATTATTGTAATATTTTAATCGAAAAAGAGAAGTGAAGTGTTGCTTCATTCCTCTGACCATTTAACAGTTAGAGGAATGTGAAAAGTTTCTCCCTGCTCTCTATAAAGAAGGTGAATGTAAAGGAAAATGGGCTTTTGTACTTTGGCCATTTGGATGGTATTACTACTCTCGTATGAATAAAGAGAAAGAGAGATTTTGGAGACTGGTGACTATGGTGGATATGGTTGAGATTTTTTTTAATTATTTTATTGTGTATATGTGTCTTGTGATTTCATTTATGTGAACTAATTTTGTAGTTTTCTCTTGAGCATATATTATCACTAGTTTCCTTTGTTAAGTGTAGTCATAATGTTATTAAACCTGGGCGCAATTTCTTGTTAACTTGTTTGGTTGTGTTACATTTTTATTTCTCTTTTGACTGTATGAATTACTTCTTATTCGGGCGATATCATTATTGAATTTATTTATTCTTAATTAGCTATCTCATGATCAAGATAGGTTTAGTTAGTGTATAACTGCATGTTAGTTAGTTTCAGTTAGCATCATAGTTATTTAATTTCAGATTTTAATTCATCTGAGAACCTACGAGTCTCAGATTCATATTTAGATAGTTAGTTAATTAGTCCAGTAACCATGCCAATAATCTGGTCAGAAATGCTACTCCAAATGAGAGTGGGTCTAATTGGGACCTATCATCAGGTGGTTTTCCTTACCTGCTTGAACATGTCACTTTATCCTGTCAACATAGCCCATTCGGCCTCATGTTCAAACTAATGATCAAACTCCCCTTATTAATATTGACCTTTATTGTATGAAAACCCTAGCTTGGAGATTATTGTAACAGAGCATTGCTCGATTGGAGGTTGCCCCCTCGAAGAGGCCTATGAACATTGCTTTCTGAATCAAAGTGTTATTTCTGTTGTTGTTCTTATATCATTTATGTGTTATTGTGGAGATTATGTTGGATATATTACTATTATTCTTCCATTTCTAGCGTTTTATTTATGTTCTGCGTATTTATTATATCTGGTATCTTGCAAGTGGTATCAGAGCACTTTCCTTGGTAGAAATTGTGGGAATTTTTTTTCAGGGTAGAGACGTATTTCGACGTCTTTAAACCACAGAGATCTGTCATTATGCGCATAAACCCGCAGTTGAGGGATTCATACACGTAGGAAATACAAGTGGTTCTTAAGCACACATCTGTTGGCCACCCTTGTAACCCCTGTTGGTATCCCTTCAAGTGGTAGCGCATCAGACAACACCTGTGTATGGATCGGACTAGATTTCCTAAAGCCCTCTTTAGATAAATCTATCGGCCGCCGGACTACTATAGTGTCACCGAGCACATCACTCGGGAAGATACTCTCTAGTACCTAGGTAGTCGGGTAGCACGACTAAGGGTACGGTCTATCCTCCTTAGTTAGTGCCCTGAGATATTGGGCCGAGTACTATTGTTGGACCCTGCACGTATATCAGAGAGCTATAGCACAGGGAAAACCCTTGTCTGTAGAACCCTTGAATACCTAACCCTTGGGGGACAGAAACATAAACAAATCAAAACATACCAGATCTATTGTCACGCAACTATGTTCGGGTTGCCAAGTAAATACACATCTCTTTCTGGTTAAGCATTTGGGGATTTCATCACTGCAGTATTCTTGAGACCTATTCCATTGGATTCATCTCTCCTCCCTTATCACATTCATCCATATCATTTTTTTCGGAAAAATATTTGACCCCACCCGCTTCTTTTCAAGTTCACCCATCCTCATGGCCCATACCCATAGCCAAGACCTGGAAGCTCGCTTCAAAACCATACAATCTGGTTTCCTCAAAACCCAAAAAGAAGTGAAACAACTCAGTGCTACTGTTGCCTCCATCGATTGTCCATCAATGCTACCATAAATACAACCATGCAGTCCTCAATGGAGGAAGTCAAACAAGAACTGACCACCCATCTTGAATCTATCTTTGCATCACTCTGCACCAAAATGAAGATCTCTAAAGATGACCATTTATCTGAAGCACCTCCAAAGAATGAAGGTGAAACTTCCTCCGATTCCCATCACTTTCAACATGACATATGCCTTCCACGGGTGGACGTGACCAAATTTGATGGCTCGGACCCCACTAGTTGGGTAACCCAAATGGAACATTATTTCTCTTTATACGAAATTACAAATGACTTGGCCAAACTTTGGTATAGTGTTCTCTATCTAGATGAAGAACGTTGGCAATGGTGGCAATGGAGAAAAACTTCCCGTCAAGGATATATTGCTTGGACCCAATTTGTGACTGAGTTTTATGAACACTTTGACACAGACACCACCATTTGGACCATTTGACAAAGTTGAAACAATCCAGAACAGTAGAAGACTTCATAGCTACCTTTGAGTGGATTTTCGAACAGAGGGCATGACTGATGCTTTCTTTCAAGATTGTTTTGTTAGTGCCCTCAAGGAGGAGATTTAGGCCCATGTCCTCATGGCTCGCCCCTCAACTTGGGTGGAGGCTACTAAAAGAGCTAAAGAAGCAAAATAAGTTGTATCATCTCAAAACTGAAAACCCTCCTTTATCCCTCACCCTAAACCCGTCACTCCCACTACTCCCTACGCCCCATTAAAAATCCAAAAATTGACCAGGGCTGAAATGGATGAACGCCAACTCAAAGGCCTTTGTTATAATTGTGATGACAAATATTTCTCGGGCCACAAGTGTAAGGAACAAAATCTTTTTATGGCCATCTCTGAGGATATTTTAGAAGAGGATGTTGAAACTCCCCTTGTATCTGAGTCACCTGAAATCACTAACATAACCCCTCCCTCAGACCCTCCCGAAGTAGAACCTGTCATTTCCCTCAATGCTCTCACTAGATTTTCCGCTCCCCAAACCCTCAAGTTAATCAGTTACATCAAGCATCATAAGGTCATCATTCTGGTTGATAGTGGAAGCACCCATACTTTTATTCATCGCCGCATTGCCCAAGAAACTCATTGCTACATCCATGCTGTCAACAATTTCCAAATCATGATTGCCAATGGTGGTTCCGTGAAGTGTGGAGGGCATTGTGAAAATGTGCATCTCCAAATCGGTGACTACCACCTAAAATCCCATATGTTTTCTATCGACATGGGTGGTTGTGACTACCACCTAAAATCCCATATGTTTTCTATCAACATGGGTGGTTGTGACATTGTGTTGGGTGCAGACTGGCTAAGAACTTTGGGTCCCATTCTCATGGATTTTAAGGCATTAACCATGCAATTCGACTAGGAAGGCCACCAATATAAATTCCAAGGCATTACTGTTGGTTCACCTGAGGTCATTAGTTCCCATCGCATGGAAAAGATGCTCAAAAAAGGTCATTCTGGTGTCATTGCCCAACTCCATGCCATTCAAGCAACAGAGACACCCCCGGTGCCGCATGACCTCCAAGCTCTCCTTTCTAAACATCAAATGGTATTTTCCACTCCCCAAGGCCTCCCTCCTTCCTGCGATGTTCGTGATCATTCCATTCCCCTTGTACCCGGAAGACTTCCTCCCAATATCCGTCCATATCGCCACCCCTTCTCACAAAAAAATGAAATTGAGAAAATGGTCCAGGAACTCCTTAATGCAAGCATTATCCGCCCTAGTACGAGCCCTTACTCTTCTCCTGTAGTCATGGTCCTGAAGAAAGAAGGTTCTTGGAGAATGTGTCTTTACTTCCGTGCCCTCAACAAACTAACCATTAAACACAAATTTCCCATTCCTATCATTCATGACCTCCTGGATGAATTGAGTGGTGCCCAATTCTTTACTAAACTTGATCTTCGCTTGGGCTATCACCAGATACGTATGAAAGAGGCAGACATTCCCAAGACGGCCTTTCGCACTCATGAGGGCCACTTTGAGTTTTTGGTCATGCCCTTTGGCTTCTGTAATGCCCCCTCCACCTTCCAAAGCCTCATGAATCATGTCTTCCATCCCTTTCTCCATCATTTTGTCTTAGTTTTATTTGATGATATCCTCATCTATAGAAAAAACTGGACAAACCATCTTACTCATGTGGATCAAGTTCTCCATATCCTCTCCCAACACCAACTTTTCCTGAAACAGTCTAAATGTGATTTTGGTGCCTCAGAAGTAGAATACTTGGGTCATTTGGTTGGCAAGGATGGCATCAGGGTGGATCTGAAAAAGATTGAAGCTATGCAAGATTGGCCGCACCCAAAGACTCTCAAAATCTTGCGTGGATTTCTGGGCTTAACAAGGTATTATCGCAAGTTTGTTAAGAACTACAGAAATATTGCAGCACCTCTCACTGCTCTCCTCAAAAATAACTCTTTCACTTGGACTCCAGCCGCTTCTCAAGCTTTTCAAACCTTGAAGACGACCATGTGCACCACTCTGGTTCTGGCCCTTCCTGATTTCACAAAGACCTTTGTGTTGGAATGTCATGCCTTAGGGAAAGGAATTAGCGTTGTCCTTATGCAAGAGGGTCAACCTTTGGCCTTCACCAGTAAGCAACTGTCTGAAAGGAATCTGGACAAACCCATTTATGAAAAGGAAATGTTGGCTATTCTGCATGCCGTTGATCTGTGGTGCCCTTATCTCTTGGGGCAACGATTCCAAATCAAGACCGACCATCAAAGCCTCAAGTACTTTCTGGAACAACACATTTCCTCCTAGGAGCAACAAAAATGGGTGACTAAGCTCTTTGGTTATGATTATGAGATCATTTACAAGAATGGAAAAGACAATGTAGTGGTGGATGCACTGTCCTGAAAATATGAAGAAGAAGGATCCCTTTTTTCTCTTTCCTTCATTGTACCCGATTGGCTCCAAGCTGTGCACCAGGAATGGCTTCAAGATCCCAAAAGTTTGCATCTGATCCAACAATTGTAGACCAAGGCTCTGACTCCCCCAGGGTACTCTTGGCTCCAGGATGAGCTTCGATACAAAGGTCGTTTGTATTTAAGTAAACAATCAAAGCTTAAATCCACGGTACTTTCTGAGCTTCATGCTACACCCACAGCGGGGCACTCAGGGTTCACCAAAACATATGACAGAGTCAAACGTTCTTTTTTCTGGGATGGTATGAAACAGGACATCTGTAATTTTTTCACTAAATGTGAGGTGTGTCAACCCAACAAGGGAGAAACATTCAAATCTCCAGGCACACTACAACCGCTTCCGATCCCACCAGCTATTTGGAAGGATATCTCTATGGAATTTATTATCGGCTTACCCAAATCAGGGAATAAATTAGTCATAATGGTGGTTGTGGATCGCCTTTCCAAGTATTCTCATTTCTGCACTCTTCAACACCCATTTACTGCATCCACGGTGGCTCAACTTTTCATGGACCAGGTCTTCAAGCTTTATGGCATGCCACACTCT
This sequence comes from Picea engelmannii, assembly GCA_009831015.1. Classification (NCBI taxonomy): domain Eukaryota; kingdom Viridiplantae; phylum Streptophyta; class Pinopsida; order Pinales; family Pinaceae; genus Picea; species Picea engelmannii. Next base: position 567,960 of record ML778848.1, read on the forward strand.
ATTGTTTCTGATCATGACCCAACTTTCACAAGCAATTTTTGGCAAGAACTGTTTAAGCTCTAGGGCACCCAACTGCATCTCAGCACAGCTTATCATCCCCAGACTGATGGTCAAACAAAATTTGTCAACAAGTGTTTGGAAACATATTTGAGGTGTTTTGCCTCTGAAAAATAACATCAGTGGGCTCAATGGCTACCCCTATCCGAATGGTAGTACAACACTTCCTACCATACAGCTACTCGCATGACTCCTTTTGAAGCAGTATATGGATAGAAGCCACCTTCAGTTCTCTCATACTTACCAGGTACCTTGAAGGTCCAGGTGGTTGACCAAACACTTACAGTTCGAGAGGATATTCTTCGTACCCTTAAAGAGAACTTGGTCATGGCACAAAATCACATGAAGCAACAAGCAGATCAAGGTCACTCTGAACGTCAATTTGCAGAAGGGGATCAGGTGTTTCTACGACTGCAACCATACAAGAAAACTTCTCTCAAGGCCGAGCATTGTCAGAAGATAGCGCCCAAATTTTATGGTCCTTATACAATTCTCAAGCGTGTGGGACAAGTCGCATATCAGTTAGCTCTGCCCAGTCAGTCGAAGCTACATCCAGTTTTTCATGTTTCATGCTTAAAGAAGGTGATTGGAACTAGGTGCCAAATTCAAACCAACCTTCCCGAGTTAGTTGAAGAAGGATCCATTTGGATACAACCAAAAGTAGTTCTGGACCAACATGAGCATCGCCTACGTCAGAGAACCATCAAGGAAGTGCTAGTCCAGTGGAAAGATACAACTCCAACAGATGCCACTTGGGAACCAACTACCATTCTGCAGCAGTTTCCACATCTCAAGCCTGGAGGACAAGGCTATTTTTAAGGGGGCGGACATGTTAGGGTCCTAACCCACACATAGGTAGATCAATATATTCGGATGTAATAAAGTTCAATATTAATAAGGCCTTTCAATAAAATAGAATCAGGCGGATGTAAGAAGACCTAATAGAACCTTCCGCTTCTAGAAGGATCTTACTCTAGATGCTTCTCTTGATAGACATATTTAGTATAAATAAGGGTCAAGGGTATGAAAACCCTAGCTTGGATATTATTGTAACAGAGCGTTGCTCGATTGGAGGTTTCCCCCTCGAAGAGGCCTGTGAACATTGCTTTCTGAATCAAAGTGTTATTTCTATTGTTGTTCTTATATCATTTATGTGTTATTGTGGAGATTATGTTGGATATATTACTGTTATTCTGCCATTTCTAGCATTTTATTTCTTTTATGCATATTTATTATATCTGGTATCTTGTAGTCTAGTTGGGAGCTATCATCAGGTGGTTTCCCTTACCTGCTTGAACATGTCACTTTATCCTGTCATCATAGCCCATTTGGCCTCATGTTCGAACTAATGATCATAATAATTGAGTAGAAGAAGAAACATATGAAGGATACATTCATAATCCAAAAGACATACACATGTTGCAGGAGGAAAATAATATGATGCACCTAACTCATGATTATGAATACTCTCTCAACACTAGGAGACAAACCCCCCAAAATGAATCCAGTGAATAAGTATCATTCTCTTCTAAGTACATAATGTTTTTTGATGCAATAAAGGCCAAAATGAATAGGAAGTATGATATCATTCCTAGACAAAGAGTTTTTAAATAGGAAATCCAACCACATCCTAATAAGCTTAGTCCAAGTCTTCCTATGGATAAATTCAAAGAATCAAAAAACACCATCAATATTAAAGAAGTGGATGAAACTTCAAAAACAGAAAAAGAGGTAAAGGATATTGAGGAATTAGTTTCATCCTTCAATTTTGAGAAAGAACTTTCCGAAATCAAGATCCTAATCCCTCTTTTTTGGTCATATGAGGTCCATGTGTCCTAGTGCTAAGGGGCACACCTCCCGTAGCTAGAAAAGGTGCTTAAGTTTAAATTTATGAAAAGTGGATTTTTTTCTAAAGTACTAATTCGCCCTTTGTGGTTAGCTCATTGTGATTAAGTCATTTGAAGAGGAAGTTCATGGGATTGAATCCCATGGATTCCAACAATATAAATGTGTCCTTTTTAAGGCCTTGACCATGGTGACATGTGGCACCCTTGGATTGGACCATGTGTCAACCCATGGTTGGCCAATCTTTTTCCACATGGACTATCAAAACTTTGACACTTGTCATCATGAACCCTTGCCACTTGTCATGACCTAGTGATACCACATGTCATCACCTGATGGCTTCCATTTGTCTAATTTAGAAGCTTCCACATGTCATATTTTGAATATGCCATGTGTCCCTTGACCAATGGACTTTTTACCTGTTTGACCCAAACTTCAGATTGCGATAAATTTTGCATACATAATCTATTTTTCGATCCGTTTGCGCCACCGAAAAGATTGCGAAGATAACTTTACGACCATGTTGTTTTCTTGAGAATTTGAGAAATTTGAGTTTTTATCCTTTCAAGATCCATTTGGATCACACCTCCCCACTAATACCTTTTGGTCCTCCAAAAGGATATTAACCAGTCATCAAGTGCAGAATAGGCCACCCCACTTGTTCTTTGTATTTAAACCATGTCCTGTGCACCTGTCTCATCAAGATCAATTGCAAAACAACCATGACAACTGGAAACATATTGTTAGCCACTTTTACTCTTTCACATCTTACTAAATCCACTAACATCCATGTTGAAAAAATTAGCAACGACAACATCATAAATATGACTGCAAATGAGCTAATATGCTTGTAGTACTTGCACGACATTAACTTATCTTGAAGCAAAGTATGATTGAACTTCCATTCCACAACCATATCATGTTCATGCTTAAGATCATTTTTTTTATTTGGCACAATTATAGGTGTGTTTCTTCCATAAGCTTCCTTCCTTAATTGTTCCATTGTTTGAAGAGATCAATTTTCTTTTAAGTGATGAGCATGTACAACATATTCATTTCCTTATTTGATTAAGTGATATTGATTATGTTACCTGTAGAAGATTTATTTTCAATCATACAAATAAGGACTGCCTAAGACCATTCCACATTCATTGAGTGGCACCACATCACATGTTACCTCATCCACATATTTTGATGAAATTGCAAACTTTAAAGTGCATTTCTTTGTTATGTTCAATTTATGATTGTTGCTTATCCATTTAAGTGAGTAAGGTTTATGATGCATCTGAGTGTTTAATCCCAATTGTTTAACCACTTACTCTAAAATCAAGTTAGATTGAGATCCACTATCTATCAATATGTCGACCTTAGTATGCCTCATTACGACCCTTATGTGAAACAGTTTACTTCTAGAATCATATCCATCACCAATTTTACCTATCAAACGAACTGTTGTGATTTTAAACTCATCACCCGAATCTAATCCCAAGTCTGTTGGTCATGTTGATGTTGTAGTTGTTTGCCTCCTTTTCCTTTCTTTGAACCACTTTGGTCTCTTCTCAGGATGCAGTTGCCAGCAATGGTCATCATCATGCCCTTCTTTCTTGCAATGATTGTAAGAGAGCTTCTCTTCCTTTCTTGTCACTGAATTTTCTTTCTTTCCATCCCCCTTCCTTTTGTCTTCTTTTCTTGAAGACGATTCCCCTGATATACCAACTCTTGTTTTCCCTGCCTCAATGTATGTTTCTTGAACATAAACCTCATCAAGATTAGTATGTCCAAACATAAATACAGTGTTACAAATGTGTGCATGTAAACCTCATATATACTTCATAAGAGTTTCTTGGGTATGTAATGGAATGTCTAACATTAATGCCATCTTACGAAATTCATCTATGTATTCTTGCACTATTTGTCCCTTTCTTAGTTTAATACCTTGCCATTCAATTAAATCCTTCTCTTTATAACCCAAAGGATAAAATTTATTTTTAAGTGAAGAAACAAAAACTTGCCATGATGTAAATACATTACCCACTTGTTGTGTGCCATTTTGCAACTTTCTTTGCCACCAGAGGACTGTTGTACCTGCAAGTTGAAGCAATGTCAATTTGATTTGAGTTGCCTCATCTTTGATTTGTTGCACACTGCAATAAACTTCCATATGTCTGAACCATTTATCAAGCCTCTCTGCATTGACTTCACCATCATACATGGGTAATTCAAACTTCACATCAAGCTTAAGTAGGGGCATATCGTGTTTATGTTTATGGGAATGTTTTCTTGCGGTGGAAGAAGAAGTTGATGAAGAAGAAGGAGGTGAAGGAGGAGGTTTAGGAGGATCCTCTCCTTCTTCACTTTTGGCTTTCGAAGATTCACCTAGAATCGGTCTCTTCTACTCCAAGTAATCATCATATAAAACCTTTACCATCTCCAACATGGAGAATAAGGTCTTTCAAAACTCTATCTCGTCATGAGAAAGTCCCTCTTTCGATGCCATCTTCTCACTTTGAGAAGTTCTCTTTCTTGATCCAATCTCAAGATTCTCTTCAACAAGCTCACCTTCACCATGATTCATATTTTCCCTGGTAATCATGCAAACTCAATAACCAACTGTCAACCTTCTCTGATACCACTTGATCCAAAAATATATTTTAAGACAATGGTTAAGTTTTAAAAGCATGAGTTCAATAACCATTTAGGAATTGAAGAAAGAGGAAGAATTAATGATATAGCATTGCAGCCATAATAATAAATGCATATCTGAAAGTAAGTGCAAATAATCATAAAACCATAACAAAAAAGTTGTTAATGGAGTTCAACAAGATTGTCTACATCTTCGGGCCTTTGTCTCAGTGGGTGAGACTTTCTTATTTCTATTCAAAGCTTCAAAAGTACACCAAAAAAGTTTCATTTAGATTAGAAACTAGTCTATTGTTTTTATTCTCGACCTCAAGAACCAACACAACTAACGACACTGAAAACGGTTGAGCAAGGCTCCCGAAATTGGCCTGCCAAGTTCCTCTCCTCAATGGTGTAATGTCCCCATTTTGGGACATTATTACATTACAGAGTGTTATGCCTAACCGAGTAGCCAAATAGGGGTAAATGTGAGTTTGGAATATATTGAGGGGTTTTATTGGGCCTGACTTGCATCGTTCATCATATTTCATCATCGGTATCCATTCCTCACAGCTTGGCTTTAGTTCCATTGCATTCCGATGATTTCCATAATTTTGAGTTATTATGGGTCATATTTTAATTAAATTCACTAAGAGGGTCATAAAGGGAATATTACTTGGAGAAACCTCTTAGTGTAATAGCTCATCAGAATCGGGAGGAAGAGCACTACAGGATAAGATGATGAGAAGTGACTTTCAGTGGTCAAAGAAGCCATAAGAATGGATAAATCACTTTTTAGAGTTAAAATGGTTAATTAATTAATTAAGTGATTTAATCGAGGAATAATAAAATAAAGAAAAATTCACTTGGAGAGAAAAGGTGAACAAGGGGGTATAAAGGAGAGATAGGGGGCTCTATTCTCTCATTATGTTGATTGATTATTTTGTATTCGGCCTCTTGGCTTGGAGAACTATTAGAGCTTGGGGTTTTGAGGGTTTTGGTGACAAACCCTATGATTGGTTTCAGTGTTGCAACGATACACCCTAGCTAGTTAGATTTGAGGATGGGATCACTTAAAGTTTCATCGTTGTTCTTCATTTCTATGGAGCTTAATCTTATTACAATTGAATATCTTTGAGTATTGTCAGTTCCTTGTGTGAGGTGGCTGGGTTTTTCTAGTGTGGGATGATTTTTCCATTGTGGGGGAAATTTTCTCATTGTGATGGGCGTAATACTTATTGTGGAGATCGATCCATACATCCATTAAGCTTTCCCATCACGGGGGTTGAGTTTTATACATTTTTGGCATTGCATACTACATCCTAGGCATATTTATTGGGTTCTGGATGAGTTCTTATCTATTGTACGAATCTCTCTCTCTGCAGATCATTGTATTATGATAATGGGTCGTTGGGTTTACTTGAAGGGGCATGGAACCTTTTCTAAGAAATATATATAGCCAGGAGGTCAAACCCTTCCACTAGCTATGAGATATATCTATGGTTGACTGAAATATCAGTGTGGAGAGTCATATATTATCAAGACCAAGAACTAGGAGGGCGCCATATATTTTTTGGGCAATGTATAGCTTGTTGGAGGTCGTTCATTTGTTGGGAATGGTCAACTATTATGCTGGGAGAATTTGTATATTAGAAGTGTTGTTTATCCATCTTCCATTGGACTTCATTACAACACAAATATGCAACAAAGGCGTGTAGGTTGAAGAGGGCGCATTTCCCCTTCATTGTGATCAGCACTTGTCAAAGAATTCACACTTACTGTTTCTGATATTAGCGGGTTTCGTTAGGAGGAGATTTGGTTATCTTCTTGACATGTATTGATTGCATATTCCAGCTATTTATATCAGCTGCTCCAACTTATACAAATCTGGAATTTCCAGTGTACAGTGGTAGCCATATAATATCTAAATAAAAGTTGGGTTTGAAGGTATTTATGTGAGCTTCTTGAAGTAATCTTTGGGATCTTTCTTTAAGATTATTTTGATATATATTTCATGTTCTTATATGCTTCCCTAAACCAGAAAAACTCAGAAAAGATAACTAAAATGAAAGCTACAACAGTCTTTGACCAACTATTTGACGAAATGTCTACACTAGATATGCTATAGTAAGCATAACAGTTAATGCAAATCTATGACACACAACATGCAAAGAGATTATAAGGAGATGAAAACACTTTCGATGAAAACCCAAACACATTAGAAATCCTCCACTGATATTGGCTAAGCCAAATCAACTATTTGGTAAAGTCTTTGAATCTTATCTTCAAAGTGTTTGTCGAAACACCTCAATAAAAAAAAAGTTAAATTTTCTCCAGATTTAATTGGGGATCTTACAAATGGCTTCCCTGCATAAAAATGACTTTGGCTTCACAATTCTACAACATTTCTCATGTTATGAACTTGTCTGGACAGTCAAAAACCTCCGGTTTATATAGATTCTGAGTTGGGGGTCGAAATCCAACTTCCCCTGGAATTTTTGGTCTCAGATTGGGCTCAGATCCCCTTCAGAGAGCCAAAAATCCTCAAAAATCACTAAAAATCAACTAAAATCCACTAAAATAAGGTCAAAACCCAAAATTTGGCAAAAACTCTGCTTAAGCCCCTGGTTAGGGTGTGCGTTCCCCTTATGTGGTCATATGAGGGCCATGTGGCCTAGTGCTAAGCGGCGCACCTCCCTTAGCTGGAAAAGGTGCTTAAGTTTAAAATTATGAAAAGTGGGCTTTTTTTCTAAAGTACTCATTCACCCTTTATGGTTAGCTCATTGTGCTTAAGTCATTTGAAGAGGTAGGTCATGGGATCGAATCCCATGGAGTCCAACAATATAAATTTGACCTTTTTAAGGCCTTAACCATGGTGACATGTGGCACCCTTGGATTGGACCATGTGTCAACCCATGGTTGGCCAATATTTTACCACATGGACTATCAAAATTTTGACACTTGTCATCATGAACCCTTGCCACTTGTCATGACCTAGTGATACCACATGTCATCAACTTATGGTTGTCACTTGTCGAATTTAGAAGTTGCCACGTGTCACATGATGAATATGCCATGTGTCCCTTGACCAAATGAATTTTTACCTATTTGACTGATACAAGTGGATATCGGTGGCCACCCACCTTTTCCAACTGGCTCAAAACAGTTTTCTGGCAATTTTGGAAATTTACTATTTTTAGCAGTTTTAACTTTCGGGGCCATTTTGAGGGCCTAAATAAAGGTTTTTTGGGATCGAGCTTCTCAGTGATAGTTGAAGGCATATTGATCCCCCAAAATGAATCTCCTTGATGATACATTTCCAATGGGCTATCATACGCCTAAAACGAAGATCGTATGCAAAAGTTACGACCCCGGGAAGTTGATGTACTAACTTACCCAGACAGAGCCCACATGAATTTTGGCACTTCATCTCCTAGGGTTAGGTTTTTGGATGTCTAGGGTTTTTTGCATTCCTGTTTATTGTAAAAAGGCCTAGAAAGCCTCATTGTAATTATCTTCTTGCTAATGAGCACAACCGCCACATCTCTTCTTAGAGATAAACCGTCACCATTCAAGCAAGCTTGTTTCCGCTGCATTTTATAGTTTCAGCTTATTTCCTTATTGAATAGAAAACCAATTTTACTGTATCTCTATTATTGTGTGTTAAGCACCTGTTAATAATCTATATTCATTTTTTTCTTCTCATAAAATCCAGATTAGTGGTATCAGAGCAATTTGTTCCTTTTCGTCTTAATGCATGTCCCCAACGAGGTCGGAGTACAAAGACTTGGGTATCGAGCTTGTTTCTCTTGAAGAAAAAATTTCTCGCACGCCCAAGCGACCTATCATGGCAGGAGAAAATAAATATGACGGGACAGGATATCCTTTCAAACTGTTGATTGAGGAATCCCTCATGCAACAAAGGAACGAGATGATAGATAGTTTCGCGCAAATCCTTCAGCGGCTACCAATAGGCGATGCATCTTCTTCAAGCAGAGGTGTCGCCCTCGTCAAGGTACAAATAAACTTCGATATTCTTATATTTGAAGGTAACATAGACACAAATGTTGTAGACAAGTGGTTGAATCTACTAGAAGGGTATTTTTTTGTCCATAACTTTTCAAATATAGAAAAGATTACTTTTTCACTCCTCAAAGTCATTCCCCATGTCAAAGATTGGTGGGAAACTTTCCGTGAGAAAAAGGAAATAGAGGAACCCTCATTATTTATAGTCACATCCACCTAGGAATCCTTCAGGAATTCTATTAAGGAACAATACTACCCTTTCATAAGTTATGACGACTTGTATACCAAATGGACCACATTGCGGCAAGAAAGAGACCAAGCAGTGCTAGATTTCACAAATATCTTTCATACCTTGTGCACCAAGTTGGGTATCAAATATTCAGAGCGACATCTGGTGCTCAAGTATCGCGACGCTCTACATAGATACATCCATACCGAAATGTAATTTCTAGACATCTCATCCTTGGGCACAAGCTACCAATATGTCGTCAAAATCAAGAAGAATCTCAAACAAAAGATGCGAAAATTTGGGCCTGGGAACCCCTCACAACAAAATCTAGGAAAGGGAAGCCCCAACCCATAGAACAAAGGACAAAGAAAAGATGGATAGTATCAGAACAACTAGTCCAATACGTAAGAAAAGAAGGACACTGGAAAGACAAAGAAAGATACCGGGAAGTGGTGCGACTTCCATAAGAGCCCTTGGCATAACACTGTTGATTATCGCTCAAAGCAGTCACTGGTGGCCGAAGTGAAATCCTCTAAATCAGATGTGGGTTTAGACTTTGAGCCAAAAAAAAAAGGGGAATATGAATCATTGACACGGAACCCAGTGCCGCTGTTGCTACCACCAAGATCCAGCCTGGTGAACCAAATGATCCAGAAGAAGGAGAACGCCTCTTCCATTCACAGATGTGGGTAAAAGGCACCTCACTGCACTTCATTTTTTATAGCAGTAACCAGAAGAACCTCATCTCAACATAGTTCATCAAGCAACTAGCCTTGCCGACAACGCAGCACCCACAACCCTACACCATTGGATGGCTTCACCAAGGAAGTGATCTCTACGCAACCAACAGTGTTGACTGTCGTACGACATCAAGCCCTTCAAAGATGAGGTATTGTGTGATGTTTCTCCTCTCAAAATTTGTGATGTTCTTTTGGACCAAACTTATTTATGGAAATGTCATGTTGTATATGAGTCTAGGCCTCGTAGTGTTATTTTTACTTTGAACAAGAAATTGTACATGATACCCAAGGCAGTCCCACCTAATGTTATTTCCTTGATCTCTGCTAAGAAATGTAGGAAGGTCATCTCGCAGATGGGGAAGTTTGTCTTCTTCGTGATTCTCTCTTAGAATAAGTGAAAGATCACATCCACATCTAGGGTCTCTGTGGCCAACATCTCCACACATCATAATCAAGTAGATAAGGTCATGGAAGAATACTTAGATATATTCTCCTCACATACTGAGGTACCTCTACACTGCCAGGTCAAGCACCCCATCGATATGACCCCCAACGCACCGCTACCCAATGGGCCAGTCTATCGTCACTCTCTATTATAGAATGAGGAGATCAAGTGACAGATCCAAGAACTGCTCCACAAGGGACACATCCATCCTAGCTCATCACCTTGCAGGAGCCCAATTGTGTAGGTACAGAAGAAATATGGAACCTGGTGACTCTGCATTGATTATCAAGCTCTGAATAAAATCACAGTCAGAAACTGATACCTGATTCCCCGAATCAACGATCTCCTTGATCAACTCATGGGGTCCAAATACTTCAGTAAGATTGATATGAAGTATGGCTACCACCAGGTCCTAATAGAACAGACAGATGTTTGGAAAACTATCTTCAAGTCAAATAAGGCCTTTTTGAATGGTTGGTCATGCCCTTTGGTTTGATAAATGCTCCATCCACTTTCATGAGGATGATGGACAATATCCTGCGATCATTCACTAATACTTTTGTAGTGGTGTATTTGGATGACATTCTAATTTACAACAAGACTTGGGCTGAACACTTGCAGCATATTCAACAGGTTTTGCACACCCTGGGACAACACAAGATATATGCCAACTTGGAAAAATTATCCTTTGGCATGGACAGGGTCTATTACCTAGGCTACATAATTGATCAACATGGATTACATTTGGATCCAGCCAAGATCCAAGTCATCCGTGACTGGTTATCCCCAACCACACTCACTGAGCTTTGGATCTTCTTGGGCCTTGCCAATTTCTACCGTAGGTTCGTGTTGGGATTCTCCCATATTGCATGGGCCCTCAGCCAAATAACCAGGGGTGGTGGTAAGGATAAATTTGCATGGGGGTCCCAACAATAAGCATTCTACGATTTGAAGTAGTGCTTGTGCTCAACCCCAGTACTTTCACTACTAGACCTGCAACATCCCTTTGATATTGAGATAGATGCTTCAGACTATGTAGTGGGAATCATTCTCACTCAGCACGGCCACACTGTGGCCTATCATAGTGAGACACTATCATATGCTATCTATAAGTACCCTAATTACGAAAAAAAAATGTACTCCATTGTGTAAGCCTGTCGCCAGCAGAGAAATTACATTTTTGGGAAGGAGACAATCATCCACACTGATCATAAGCCACTGTAGTTCATGCAGACTCAAGGAAAATTGCAGAATGATCGCCATCAAAAGTGGTCCACATACTTGCAGCAATTCCACCTCAACATCAAGTATAAAACAGGAAGAACCAATCGCATCACTGATTTCCTTAGCATACCGCCAGTCGCGACACTTACCATGATGCTAGACTCCTACGGCCATGAGACCTCTTGATGGCCCCAATTCTATTAGACAGACCTGGAATTCACCACCACCTACAAATGTTGGGTGCAAACACAGTTGTCGATAATTTCCATATTCAATATGGGTTGTTGTGTCATATGGGCCATATCTATGTTCCATCAAGTGAGTGAGAAAAGATGATCTAGGAATCCCACTACAGTCAGGTGGAAGGACACTTCGATGTCTAAAATACAATGGTGATTCTATAGAAACATTTCTACTAGCCAAAACTTTGACAGGAGGTCAGCAAGTATATCAGGTCTTGCACTACCTGCACTATTGCCAAATCAACCACTAAAAAACAAGGCTTGTACACCCCTCTTCCTACTACTGACAGGCCATGGGAATCCATCTCAATAGACTACATGTCGGGCCTCCCGTCCACCAAGTGGGGAAATGACTGTGTTTTGTGGTTGTTGATCACTTTTCTAAGATGGCGATTCTAGTTGCCTGCAAGAAGAACATCACAGCAGAGGCCACTGCCAAGATCTTCTTTGAACGAGTCTGGGTACATTTTGGAATCCCACAAACCATTGTCTCAGATCGAGACAGTCAATTTCTCATCACATTCTGGTCGAGCCTCTGGTCACTATTGGACACCAAGCTCACCAAATCCACGGCCTTCCACCCCCATATAGATGGCCAAACCGAGGTCATAAATCGAATGATTGTGCATATCCTTCGCATGTATAATTCAAATCACCCTTGCACATGGGATGAGAGCCTTCCCTATGCCCAACATAGCTACAACTGATCCCTGCATAGCTCAACCAACCACAACCCCTTTCAGGTGGGGCTGGGATTCCAACCATTAGGTCCCATAGATGTTGCACTTCCCCTTGTGATCACCTTGACCGACTCATCTCCTACTCCAACTGAAGCTAACAAAGCCACCCGTTTCATTGAGCGGATCTATCACATCCACCAATAGGTTCAGGATATCCTACAAAAGTCCAATGATAAGTACAAGCAGCGCCATGATCAACATCGGGTGCCACATAAGTTTCAGGTGGGCGACAAAGTTTGGTTGCACTTGCAGAAAGAACGCCTTACAGGACCCCATCGGAAGATTTTCCCACTCCATTATGGGTCATACACCATCACTAAGGCCATGGGGGATAATTATTTTGAGCTCAACGTTACTCCTTTCCTTGGCCTGTACCTAGTGTTAAACGTGGATCTCCCTCGCCCTTATTTCCCACCATTATTGGACACCTCAGACGTAGCAGAACCACTGACACCAATAGAGATAAACCCCGACTTCATACAACAGGAATCCATATTTTTGACACATATATCAAGGGCACTCGACAATAAAGGATCCATCTTTATCGAGTCGTCAAAGTAGGGCAGTGCCTGCACCAAGGCAAGTGACTCACCCGGGGCCAAATTCAGCACAAATTTCCTCATCTGATGGGAGAAATCAACACAATGGATACCATTGCTTCCTAAGGAGGGAGGATTGATCCAGGTGGATATTGGTGGCCACCCACCTTTTCCAACTAGCTCAAAACAATTTTCTGGCAATTTTGGCAATTTACTATTTTTAGCAGTTTTAACTTCTGGGGCCATTTTGAGGGCCTAAATGAAGGTTTTTTGGGATAGATCTTATAAATGATAGTTGAATGCATGATTGAGCCCAAAAAATGAATCTCCTCGACGATACCTTTCCAATGGGCTATCATATTCCTAAAATGGATATTGTATGTAAAAGTTACAACCCTGGGATGTTAATGTACTAACTTACCCAGACAGGTCCCACATGACTTTTGGCGCTTCATCTCCTAGGGTTAGGTTTTTGGATGTCTAGGGTTTTTGGAATTCCTATTTATTGTAAAAATGCCTTCAAAGCCTCATTGTAATTATCTTGTTGTGAATGAGTGCACCGTCACATCTCTTCTCAGAGATAAACCGCCACCATTCCAGCAAGCTTGTTTCCGCTGCATTTTACAATTTCAGCTTATTTCCTTATTGAATAGAAAACCAATTTTACTGTATCTTTGTTATTGTGTGTTAAACACCTATTAATAATCTGTATTCATTTCATTCTTCTAATAAAATCCAGATCATTGACCCAAACTTCAGATTGAGATAAATTTTGCATACGTAATCTGTTTTTCGATCTATTTGCACCATCGGAAAGCTTGCAACGAGCACTTAGCGATCATGTCATTTTATTGAGAATTTGAGAAATTTTAATTTTGATCCTTTCAATATCCATTTGGATCATCCAAATTGGCTAAAAAACCATCATACCACAAGTAGATTGAAAAATCCATGCAAGGAAAGATCCCAACAAGTCCACCTGACAATGTGAATTTACAAGTTGAGTCCCCTACTATAGTATTTGGTTCTCATATATATGACAAAGAGGATTCAGTTGCACCTTTCTATGTGACCTTGAATATCCATGACAAGATGTTATACAATTGTATGCTCAACTCCAATGCATCTCATAACCTCATACCAAAGGTAGTAATGGAGAAGTTGGGGTTAGAAATAACCAATACCTACCATGATATATACTCCTTTGAAGCTAGGAAAGTGAAGTGTGATGGATTAATTAAAGACATGGTAGTCACTTTGGATCAACTGATTGTTAAGAGCATTATGATGGATGTGGTGGTAGCTGATGTACCTGCAAAATATGGGATGTTTCCATCCAGAAATTGGGCTAGAAATATAGGGGGTATAATGCATATGGACATGACCTATGCCATCGTTCCAGTCTTTGGAGTAGAAAATAGAATATTATACAGAGAAACAATGTTTTTGTATGTAGTCAGTGACCAAAATACCTCTATAAATCACCCCATATATGTTGTTGATGAAGACCTAGGTTGTTTCATCCTCTTATTAAATGAGGAGTATAAAGAATACCTAGCTCTGATAACTCATGTTCTGAGCCCCACCCAAGAGACACAAGGTATATGGAAAGTTTACTTTGATGTAGAATATTCAAAGGAAGGAGTGGGAGCCAGAGTAGTCCTCATTTCCCCCCAAAAAGAAGAAATTCATTTTTTCTAAAAATTGGAATTTGAAGCTACTAATAATGTAGTTGAATATGAAGCCTTGATTATGGGTTTGGAAGCAGCAAGGAAAATGCATATTACTGAGTTGGTATCCTTTGGAGATTCAGAACTAGTGGTTCAACAAATCAAAGGTGGCTATCAGATAAGGCACCCCGAGATGAGATCCTACAAAAATCAGGTATGGGATTTAATTGATAATTTTAACAAAGATTTTAATATCATTGTTGTCTCAAGAGAAGTTAACCAGCAAGTTGATTCCTTAGAAGTAGTATCCAATACTTTCAAAACCCATGTCATTCCTTAGATGAATTATGATATTGATATGAGGTAAAAACCTTCCATTCATGATAATATAAAGTAATAGCAAGTCTTTGAATGTGATCAATAGATCAAAATATTCCTAAAGGTCATAGACGAATATATTTGCCAACACATATGTAGATTTAGATGATGAAGAAAAAGGAAAAATTGTGGTCGAGGTAGAGATGCAAATGACCTATGAGTTCAATGAGTACATGGATGGTCACAAATTCCTCCAACTGAAGAATAATTTTATCCATAAAGGACTAGTTCCCCTGGAGTATATTTTTTATATAAATTATGTCCCCATAAAACCTACAACCATTCCCAAATATGATAATGTTGAAGAATGAAACATTGGGACAAAGTAGGAAGCAAAATTCATAAAATTGTCCAAAGAAATATCCACCAAGAACAAGGATGAATACTTGAAGTTGTTCAAGGAATACGTAGAAGTATTTTCTTGGAAATATGAAGAACTAAAGACATATGATAGCAACATCATACAACGCAAGATACCACTCAAGTCTAGTACTAATCCTTTTAGGTAGAAGTTAATACAAGTCAACCCCTTGTTGCTACCAACCATTGAGAAGGAGTTGAGAAGGTTACTCGATGCTTAAATCATAATTTCCCTTAGATATTTTTAATGGGTATCGAATTTGGTCCCAGTTAGGAAGAAGAGTGGAGAGATAAGGTTGTGTGTGGACTTCATGAACCTAAACAAATGCTCACTAAAATACAACTATCATTTTTCCAAAATGGATCATATACTTCATAAAGTGGTGGGAGAAAATAGAATCTCCATGATGGATGGTTTCTTAGGATGTAATTAGGTAGAAATGCATCTTGATGGCAGGGAAAAACCAACCTTCACCACCCCATGGGGACCTTTCATGTATGATAAAATTTCCTTTGGGTTGCTAAATGTAGGAGCTACATTTATGTGGGCCATGGATATAGATTTCGTAGGAGAAAAGGATATATTCATTTTCATATATCTAGATGACATGACTACCTTCTCCAAGACAGACGAGGAACACATTGAACACTTGAAGTAGAACTTTGTGAAATGCATAAAGTTTGGCTTATCCTTGAATCCAAAGAATTCCTACTTTTCCATGACAAAAGGTAAACTTTTGGTCCATATAGTGTCAAAAGTGGAGGTGAAAATAAACCCGAAGAGGGTAGAAAAAATAAAGCATATTTATATATGTAGAAATAGAAAGGAAGTACAAGATTTCCTAAGTAGAATCAACTTCCTGCGAAAATTTGTCCCAAACATTGTTGATATAGTCAGGCATATCACTAACATGTTAAGAAATATCATGAAGTAAATTGGACCCCTGAGGCCAGAGAATCCTTTCAGACAATCAAAGAATCCTTGGGAAAATCACCAATTTTAGCTAGCCCAAATTATGATAAGTACTTTTTCATGTTTTATTGTGCTTCTAAACACACCATAGTTGTTGTCTTGCTGCAAAAAAATGACGTAAGTTAGGAACAACCTATAGCCTTGTTCAATAGAGATTTGAGAGATGTCTAATTAAGATATAGTAAGTTGGAGAAAAAATCATATTCCATGGTTAAATCATTGAAATCCTTAAAAAATTATATCATGCACTCCAAAATGTTTGCCTATGTACCTAATAGTGCTATTAAATACATTCTCACACAACCTGACAATGAGGGAAGAAGAGGAAAATAGATTGCCAATATGCATGAGTATGATTTGGAGATAAAACCCACCAAGTTGGTAAAAAGACAAGGGATGGCTAAACTTATGGCTGGATCAAATTATCAAGCTATCTCTTTAAATATTATGACAACAAACATCATGGGAGCTGGACAAAAATAAGATGAAGCACAAGAGCCAATTTCTAAGGTTAGCCTCCAGTTCTATGAATTTGATTGGTACAAAGACATAATTTTCTACCTTCAACACCTAAGTTGCTCACCTTTATGGGACAAAGCCAAGGCTAGTTCCATCAATCTCAAAGATATGATGTACTGCATTGTGGGAGAATATTTTTTTTAGAAGGACCCAATAAGAATACTATTGAAATTCCTTATAGAAGAAGATATTATGGAGATTGTCACTGAATTTCATAAATGGATATGTGGATGTCACCATGCCTAGCTAGCCACTGCATACAAAGTCCTCAACATGGATGATTTTAGGGGCTAAATTTCTCTCATGGGCTATTTTTCCATGTTTTTTCCAAAAACGAGATTCATTATTTTAAAAATGATTCGCCCAAATTCTATAGGATAAAATTATTTTACCTTAAAAATTGCCAAAAATTTATAAAAATATATAAAATCCTTATAAATTTGAACATTTTTACAAAAATATCGCCAAACATTTATAGTTGGCATATGAAGGATTAGTAATATTCACTAAGGATTCTACATTTTAAAACAAAATTCCATCCTTAAAATCATCCCTGGTCCTTAGAATTGGTTATTATTGGCCCTCATTATTTTTTGATGTAAAATGTATGGTTAAAACTTGTGTAGAGTGTTATATGTTTGTAGGGAAGTATAAATCGCAACCTCTCCCCCTTAGACTTGTCAATGTAGAAAATCCTTTCCAACAGTGGGGCCTAGGTTTCATTGGTGAAATTCACCTAAATTTAAGTGGGCAGCATAAATGTATCCTAAAAACCATAGACTACTTCACCAAGTGGGTGGAAGCAATCCCCACCAGGGAAGAAATTGATTCGATCGTCATCAACTTACTAGAAGAGAACATTTTATCAATATTTTGATGCCCCAAGAAGATTATAATAGATAATGCCCAAGCTTTCCAATCTTCCAATTTTTTACAGTTTTGTCAAGGGTAAAACATAGAGTTGGGACATTCCACTGCATACTATCCAAAAGGGAATGGCCTAGTTGATTCATCCAACAAAAATCTCATAAATATCATCAAAAAGGTGTTGTCCCAAAACAAGAAAGTTTGGGATTCCCACCTTAAATATGTAGTCTAGGAAGATAGATTAAGCATCAAGAGGTCTTTTGGTACATCTCCATTTCAACTGGTATATGGGATGGAAGCTTTGTTTCCCATACAACTCATTCTTACCATGATGAATATGTTGCAATATGAAGAGGCAAAGCCAGATGATATGTAGATGAGAATCATCCAACTGATTGAAGTCCCACAAGTAAGGGATCAAGTACAACTTAGATCTCAAGCTCATCAAGCAAGAATTAAATAAATATTTGACGAGAGATCTAATGAGAGAAAAATTATTAAAGGAGATCTAGTCTTAAAGTGGGATGCCAGAAGAGAAACAAAAGGAAAGCATGGAAAATTATACAACCTATGGCTTGGACCTTTCTAGGCCATTGCAGTTCAATATAACAACACATATGATCTAGCGCAACTAGATGGTGAAGTATTTGGAGCTCCCTTTAATGAGAAGTTCCTCAGAAATTTCTTGCAGCACTAAATGTTGCAAACTTACTCACTATGTACATAAATAAATCTTTTTCCATTCATGTTATATTTTTTTAATTTTACTTCATTCACCATATTTCAAACAAGTAAGAATTAGGGTTTCAAAATTTAAGTAGTTGAGCAATTTCAATTTTTTTTCACCTCTCGAATCATTGTTTCAAGTGCACAAAGTATAGTTTTCTTGGAATAAAACTCCATAACCCAACAATAGAAGGAACTTGATCTACAATTCTCAATGGACCACAGGGGTATGTTGTCCCCACTGGAGTCGATGTTAGTATTGGTTTTGTTCCAGTCATTAACATGCATCAAGTGTTGATACTGAGAGGGGGGTGAATCAGTATCAAGTACAATTTAAAACCTTTTTCAACTTATACTTAAACCATTCAACTATATCCAATGAGCAATGAACAATAGTATACGAGTTACACCAATACACCACAATACACCATGCACAATATATGAGAAATAATCAATAGTTATTGTTCAAGGGAAGTAATGACTTCCAAAGGTAGCTACAACTTCCAACTATAAAGGGAGGGATAAACCTCCAAGAGGAATATACAATCCTCCAATATCAAGAGAGAGTTGAACTCTCCATCCTTGCCCCTTCCTTCCACCCAAGAATATATGAGAGATAATAAAACTTTACATTAAATCATCACCATCAACCAATCATCACATAGAACCCGATAATGCTTCCTGAGACTTCTTCAATTTTTGCAATTCTTTAATTCTTGGAGTAATATGATCTTGTAAATAATATTACTCAATGTATTCTCTGAAACTCCTCCAAGTTTGACTCCTTGAATCCTCCCCAAAAAGAAGTTATAGAAAGAATGGTAGACTTTATTCAATTCTGGCCTATTCAGGAGACCGAACTTGTACAGAATTCCCCACGCTCAATATTTAACATTCGATTCTAAGACTCGCACACAAGAAAATACAGTTTGTAATATTTCTAATTAAATTTTTCCCACATCATTTGGATTCTCTATGAATAAGTTATGATTGTTTTACTCAGAACACCTATTTATTGACTAGCTTTAGGACTGGTCACAAACCCTATATTCCACAACGTGTATCTACATAATTATAGCGAATCAAGAGCAGAAATTTTTACCAGAGGTACCTTGATATGTGTTCTCAATACCATAGCGATTTCACCATCTGAATCATTCTAGAAAAAAAAATTATAGCAAAAATGGTAAGATGACCTGAAAATAACATACCTTAGAACACATCACCAAAAGACTTCATCCTCCCTTGAAATCCGGCCTTCTTTACTTCTTATTTCCTCTTAAATTCAACTTGTATCAAAATGAATGTATAATGATGTTTAT
>ML778848.1:589777-609226 GCA_009831015.1 Picea engelmannii
GATACAATCCTCCAATATCAAGAGAGAGTTGAACTCTCCATCCTTGCCCCTTCCTTCCACCCAAGAATATATGAGAGATAATAAAACTTTACATTAAATCATCACCATCAACCAATCATCACATAGAACCTGATAATGCTTCTAGAGACTTCTTTAATTTCTGCAATTCTTCAATTCTTGGAGTACTCTGATCCTATATATAATATTACTCAATGTATTCTCTGAAACTCCTCCAAGTTTCACTCCATGAATCCTCCCCAAAAAGAAGTTATAGAAAGAATGGTAGACTTTATTCAATTCTGGTCTATTCAGGAGACCGAACTTGTACAGAATGCCCCACGCTCAATATTTAACATCTGATTTTGAAACTCACACACAAGAAACTAAAGTCTATACTCGTTCTAATGAAAATTTTCCCACGTTATTTGGATTCTCGATGAAGAAGTTATGACTTTTTTACCCAGAACACCTGTTTATTGACTAGCTTCAGGACTGGCCACAAACCCTATCTTCCACAGCGTGTATCTCCATAATTATAGCAAATAAAGAACTGAAATTTTTCCTATAGGTACCTTGATATGTCTTCTCAATACCATAGAGATTTCACCATATGAATCATTCTAGAAAAAAAGTTATAGAAAAAATGGTAAGATGACCTGAAAATAACATACCTTAGAACACATCACCAAAAGACTTCATCCTCCCTTGAAATCCGGCCTTTTTTACTTCTTATTTCCTCTGAAATTCAACTTGTATCAAAATGAATTTATAATGATGTTTATTTATACCATTTATGTCACTTCATTTTAACATTAGGGCCGACCTGACACTTTCTTATTTTGTAATTATTTTCTTTAATTATCTTCAGGGCCTACATGTACTTCCTTCTTCAATTCACTTTGTCATCTTCAAAAATTCATTTCTCCTCAACCATGAGGATTCATGTGACGTGCCACATACCACCAGAAACAACATGATGTATACTATCCATTCATGGGTGTTTTATATGCATGTGCATTGTCCTTCATGTCCAAATACCTTTATCAATCTTGCGATCCAAAACCCACGACTAGAGTTAACATCAATGACAACAACCAATCTTCCAACATCAAGATCGATATTAAAAGGGTAAAAGTTCAAGAGAAATATATTGAAAGAGATCTTGTAGAGCTCACACATCAAATAAACAAATCATATGATCAAGAACCAAGAAATATATAGTGAAAAAACAAGCCCTAAAGGCCTGATACTCACTTTCAATACTCAGGTGCTTATCGGGAGCACGAAAGGCATTTTTCTCACCCAAAATAAGGTTAATCCCCTGCCCAAGAGAATCCATATCATATAACCAAGGCATAAAAATCAAGCGCAGGGATAAGTGTGGGCTCGATCATCCAATAGTTGTAAGAGAGCCTGATTAACAACAGAGGACACATGTCACATCATAAAATAATCCATAAGTTAACATAACATCAGGGCACGATAACAGTTTTAGGTTTATATGTGTCAAAGAATAAAAGGTTCCACATGGTAAATCATGGAAAAGGAAACCACTCCTTTAGAGTCACAACAATGGTATTCATATCCCTCCAAGATTACACACCAGCCAACTCACCGCTTGTAGGACCGCTCGTTCAATGCCACCTAAACTCAACATGGTAGTCCACCTAGAAACCTAGAAAGTTGAAGAAGACTTAATAGGATAGCCATGTGTATTTCAAGCTTGTCATAGATCATCATCTGTGGGAAAGGTTCCCACCATTGTTCTCAGTTTCCATGTTAAATTCAACCATAGATATGTTGAGCCCAGAAAGACACTTCAGTGCCTACATGGACCAACCCCAATATGCCACACGTCCATGTATTCATGCTTATGTAAGCATGAAATCATCCAAGTTTCATGTGTTTTCCATATTTCAAAGGCTCTAAACCTTTGGGAAAAAGACACGTGTATGAAAGAAAAGGAAAGAGGAAAAATGTTTCAGGCGTGCGGTAAGATTTGTTGATATCCTGCCAAATCTATTGGAAAGGACATGACATACAACAGAACATCTAATATCACATTTTTCCATCCTTTGATTATCATCATATTCATTACTAAGAACTAAAAAGGTCAGTAATCATCATCTTGACATGCACATTCATGTGATCCCGAGAATTTTCAGAAATTTAGTTGAGTATAGCAAATTATTTCTCCTCATTAGCTACCTGATCAAATATGTGTCAAGGCCATATAATAGAAGGTGGCAGAGATCACCATCCATTCATCTACTAATGTTTTTGTTCCTAAAGAAGAGTTACTCGGATGACAGGTGCTCTCGATGATGACCCACCTGCATCAACTCCATGCTCAAGAGTGGGTTATGAACCATCTTGGCTACAGATGTTAGGAGCATGTTTTATTTTCCTAATTTTGAAAAAAATGTCCTTATCTAGTATTATTAGCATGATCTTGAAGGTGAACAGGAATTTGGGAGTCCACCCTAAAGAGTATCGGCCAATCCCATCATAGCACTAGAGAATCTTGAAGCAGAGGATATAATGAGTTGTCTCATTATATCTAATGTTTCCAAGCCTTTTCAGTTGGAAGGAAATGTTTAGCATATTAGTATAACAACTGAGATAAAAGGCTTATGATGAAATGATAGGAACCAATTGAGCCACATGTACTCAAGCCAAGGTTCAATTGGACTAGAATAACACACCCAATAACAATATCAACAAGGGTCACCTAATGGAACTAGTGGGCTTGTTCCGAGTAAACACCAATAAAATTAGTTGAAAGCCTAAAATAAGTTAGGAAACCAAGAGTGGTATCAATATTTTGACAAGATGGAATCGATTTTCAAGAAGTAGTATTGGTACGAGAAAGTGGTTTTCCCTTTAAATTATATCATCTATAAATTGACAGAGGAAGATCATTTGTAGGGTTAGCATTTTGGGGAATTGAAGAGTATCTTATACCCAAGCTATTTGATCAAAGACCCCCTCAGCGACAAACCAATTTGAAGAGATGTAGGCTGTAGGATATTCATCCCCTATGTTATGCTTTATTTTTTTTATTTTTTTTGTGTATGTGCTCTTGTAAAATCCATCCCTCTCATTTCATGGCTTCTTGTATCATATCCCCATTAATAAAATCCCGAGTAGAAAATTGTATGACATGTATAGTGTGATTGCAATTTTTATAGCTTATGATGTTTAAGTGATTTCCTCTTAATGTATGACCACTTCATTTCATTTTTTCATGTGTTTAAGGATGTGCAAAGGGTACCTCCATGGATTTAAGTATATGAAAATGTTCATTGTTTGATGCATATTTTAATGATCTGATATATTTGTCAAAAATGTTGAATTCTTAATTTCTCAACACATTATTTTGTCCATAGGCTGTGATGTTCACCTTAAATCTTCCTCACATGTCTATATTTTATTTCTTCTAAATCCTCCCCTTCTCAAACTTAAATCAAATTGTCTAAAGCACTCGTGGACATATGCCTCTTTGCATTGAATGTCTTAGTATTGGTTATGGTATTGTTTGATAGTAGAGAGAGAGAGAGAGAGAGAGAGAGAGAGAGAGAGAGAGAGATTCCCAAAACATTTTTCATAATTTATGTCATAAATAAATATGGTCTTAAGACCCATTATGGGTCTTAGCCCCTGGGGCGCCTCGACATAGTTCCATTTATAGCCTAGAACATATCGAGGGATAACACTCTAGAAAATTAAAAATATTTTTTCAATTCCTCCTACATACAAGAAGTATATTGAATTATAAATTGCATACAAGAAAATGAAGTCCTTCAACTACTCATTGAATGAAAACTGAAAGCTTCTAATTCAATTACTAACTGAATGAATCATCAAAATAGTTAAAGATTAATCAAAAGATATTCTGGTAAACTATCAAGTTTGAATGTATTCATTTCTTTCTTTGTGAAAGGAGTCTATACGTTGTTGTTATTTTGACGCTAAATAATACCTCTCGATAACCATATGTGGTTATACTTATTTTTGTATAAAAGAAAATATTTTGGATGTAAAAAAGACTAGTTTTTTTCCTGAAGAAGATACTAGATTTCTAATAAAATTATATTTCTACAGAACTTGAGTGATTCCAGTTTCATTTGTTTTAGTTCATATATTTCTCAAATATCATGTGTTCTTAATATTTCATAAATTTCTTCTTCAATATATATCTGATGTCTAAGAAGTAATAATTTGGTATGACAACCATTACGATTTTCAAGGAATTATAAAATACACATATTTCTACAACTATACTATAAGTATAAGTTAGACATATGTTTTCTTCTTTTATGCCTGATGAATATTAATGAATTTTTCATGTATGTTCATTTAATATTGTTTTAAATCAGATACAAATGTTAGTAATTTATTCAATTGAAAGTTAAATGATATTTATTTAAATTGAATACATTGTTTAATTTTTCAGTTTTATTTCTTAAATTCTTATTTAAAATCAACTAAACTCTAAAGTTGTCTAAAAACATTGAAATCCTACCTTTCAAGTTCTGATATTGATTTATTGGAAATCAAATTTATTTATTAGGGTAAAACAGTACAAACACTTTTTTTCAGGACATAAAATTTCAAAGTTAAAATAAATAATTGATAATGGATTCCTTGGCATATTTTCCTAGCCAAAAACATCTCAAGGATTACAACATTCTTTTTGCGTCGTTGTCAGGGAAGGAATTAAGAAAACTTTATCTTTCCCTAGGTAGAATGATAGGAAAGCCTTATCATTTATGGTGAACAAGAGTTAGGTTGGATAAAACATTTCACCTAGCGACTTCACAATTTTAATCCTAGCATCAGGAACAAAAAACACAAGAGAAAATCTAGACCCTAGGAAAACTAAACTAGTAGTAGATCCAGAAAAATTGTTGTCTAAGAGAAATCCTAGACAAAGACAAATTACAATTTATGTTGTTAAACCCTCTTCTTCCATAGATCCAAAATCAAAAGGAAAATTTGTTATTACTGTAGAGTATTCTTCAAAATATTTTCCCACAATTTCTCCAAAATTTTCCTTTTCAATTACTCCTAAACAATCTCCTCCAAGTTCTCCAAAACCACCCTTATCAGTATCTGTAACTAAATCTCTTGAAATTTTTCCCTAAACATTATATTGCACTTTATCTCAAAGATTCTCTTGTAATATCTCAAGTACCTTCTACTAAAAATTCTCCAAACTTTTCCCCCAAGAATTATTTTGAAACTTCTCTTGTTAGATCTCCTAAGTTTTATTTCTTATTCCCTAAAAAGGAATCCCCTATAATTTCCCAAACAACTCTTCCAAAATTTCCCTCTAAAGAAGAAGATTCCTTAAAAACCTTTATCAATCCACTCACTCCATACAATTCTAAGTATTGTTAAAACATCTAATGGCTAGTAAACAACAACAACCCCCATGACAACCACAACAAAAACCACCCCCACCACCTCCAATTAAGATATTTAATAAATTTGCTGCTAGATGTGCTCCCTTAAATCATCCAAGAAATATGAATAATTTTACTAATAATTATGTAAAGATCTTACCTAAATTTAATGGGGAAGATGAGATTACAACTTTAGAGCATCTATCATCTTTTGATAATTTTATAGATAATATAGGAATTGAACATAAGGATGTGTATATGAGAATATTTATGCGAACTTTTGAAGGGGAGGTAAGGACATGGTTTAAGGGGTTACCTCCTAATTATATTGACTCATGGGTTGCTCTAGAATCTTATTTTCTTAGATAATGGGGGGGGGGGTGTCAGACAATTGGCTTAGGTTTATGGAAAATTGGTTTGGATTGTTGGTTTTCATTGATGTCAACCCTTGGAGAGTGATATTGTATATTGATGTCAACCCTTGGAGAAATCTGGTAGAGAATTTTGGTTGCACAAAGGTATGGGTAAGGGACACAAGTTTGTTTGAGGTATAAATGACTGAATATTATTGAATATGCAGGTAAGACTATTCTATATGGATAGTACATGTCATTCCATTTCCATTGATATGTGGAACACCACGTGGTTCCTCACGGTTAGTGAGATATGGCCTTGTGAAGTTGGAGGACCCCCAAGAGTTATCTAGAAGCCCCTAGAAGGTCATAGAAGTCAACTATTCTAGAAGATCCTAGAAGAAGTATACTAGTAAAATTGATTGTAACTAGGAGTTAATCATGGATATAGTTGTTTCATTAAGAAAATAATTAGAAACAAATTAGTTGCAACAAGAAGTTGTGAGTTTGGTAATTATGGTAAAGTAGTTGTGATGAGAATATTGAATAGTCAAAGTGATTGACCAAGAAATAAATAAAATAATAAAGTGGTTGCAAAAATAAGTTAGTTAAGGGAAAAGAATTTATGAATTGACTAATTATAGAAAATTTATTTGCAACAAGAGGGTGTGAGTAAAGATAAATTATTTAAATAATAAAGTAGTCAAAGTGGTTGCAAAGAGAAATTATTTAAATAATAAAGTGGTTGCAACAAGAAGTGGTGAGTTTAGTATTTATGGATAAGTCAATGTGGTTTCAAGGAGAAATTAATTAAATAAAAAAGTGGACAAAGGTTGAACATTCAAAGTGGAAAAAGTAGTTAAGTGGACAAAAGTGGGTTAATGGGTTAGCCCTAAATTAAGGAGAAGGGGTAAAATAGTTACAAGGAAACTTCTAGAGGAAGGCACTTGGAAAAGTATAAATAAGAGAGAAAGGAACTCCTATTAGTTCCTATTGAGCATATTGAATATCTACAAGTGAATGAGGTAACCAAAGGAGATGTAAGGAAAATTTCAGAGGGATGGTGAAGTAAGGAAGGACGAAATTCAAGGGAGGATAAAGTCTTTTGATGATGTTTTCTAAGGTATGTTATTTATAGGTCATCTCACCATTTTCACAATAAATTTTTGTATATAATGATTACGATTGTGAAATATAGATTATTTTGATACAACATATCCAATTAATTGTGATAAAAATTTCATCTTGTGGGTCGTTGTAGTTTGGGAGTTACACTCTATGTAATATAGGGTTTGTGGCTAGTCCTGAAACTAGTCTAAAACAGGTGTTCTGGGTAAAAACATCATAACCTCTTCATAAAAAATCCAAATTTAGTGAGACCAAATGAATTGGTTATATTACAGTATTTAGAATTTTTTGGACAATTTTCAAATCCATACAACAAATATTCCACGCGTAGCATGCTCTACAAGTTTGCTCTCTACAATAAGCTAGAATTCAGCAAGGTCTGTCATTTTTGCTATAACTCCTTTTCTGGGAGGTTCCAAGTAGTCAAGCCTGGAGGATTTGCAGAGAAGACATTGAAGATTTTTTTTTATCATTTTCATATATTTATTCATTATAGGTACATATTTGTACTTGTTTCAAGTTAGGGTTGTTGACTAATCCAAAATTAGTCATGTGAGACTAAAGTAAAGTTTGATGAAAATGCTAGTCTTTTGTTGTTGAAGTTGAGGAAGGTTTGCAGGTCTGTGATCATATAAAAAAAGGTTTATTATATATTTACATGTATGTTTATATTCATTTTTTTATGGTTACATGTGGTCATGACATGGTACATTCTTGAGGCTACATAACAGTGAGGTTTGGCACATGGTTTTATGTAAGGTTTTATGGTATTTGGCTTATGGATTGGTGATGTATTACTAGAGGAATCTTGTTGGTTTTCATGATGTATGTTTTGGTATATGTTTGAGGTATATGTTGATTTCATGGATCAGATACTTAGTTGACGAGTTGACATATACATGAGGTGTATGGTATGGTGATGTTGGTACATCTTGTTACTGATACATGATTTGTACATGCTTGGTACATTGTTAGAGGCACTTGTCGGTAATCTTGTTGGACATATTTGTAGTGATATTGGCACATGGTTTATGGTTGATATGGTATAGAGATATTTTTATTGGTGATGTTTGTGAGGTGTTGTGATGTGCATGGTTGATGCACTTGTGATGGTACAGGTTGTACTAGTTGTTGATGTACATGATTGGTTGAGTGATATTCTTGTGATATTAGGTATGATATCTATGTTATAATATCTGATATATTGAGGAGAGTATTGGTACAAGTTGTCGGTGTACTTGGTATATGTTGGTAAAGGTTATTGGTACAGGTTGATTACAGGTTATTGGTACAGATTGGTACAGGTTGGTACAGGTTTACGGTGGTATATATCACAGTGGAAGTGTGGCAGTGGCTTTATCATTTGACACTTATATTTCAGGGTGGCAGGACAGGGTAAGGAAAGGGGGTTGTAGCCTCCTTCCAGTTGGAGTCGAAGAATTATGCAGTTGAATATTCCTTTAGGTTGGATCCTAAGAACTAGGTGGTTGTAGACACCTTCTAGTTGTAGCTAGAGAACATAGGGGGTTGTAGCCAGAGAACATAGGGAGTTGTAGCCTACTTCTGGTTGTAGCCAGAGAATTGGGGAGTTGGAGCTTCCCTCAAGTTGTAGCCTGGGAAACTAGGGGGTTGGATCATCCTTTGAATTGGAGCTGGAGAATTGGAAGTTGGTGCTTCCTTGAATGTAATTCTTAAATACATATAAGAAACTAATTCCATGGTTTTCTCCTACATTAGATTTCCATGTAAAATACTCATGTACTATGCATTGTGTGGATGTGTCTATTATTGTTTATTACGCATTGATGGATGTTAATGTTATATGATGCAATTGTTAGAAAAAAAATGATCGTTGAGAAATAAAATAAAACAAATGTGCAAACAAAACATAGAAGATACACAATACAATAAATACATAGATATATGTGGTTCACCCAATGTGGGATACATCCACTAGAAAATTTCCAGGTCCTTCCTTTATTATTATCCAGTAAATGAAGGGATACAACCTACATCACACCCATTGTAACTTCCTCTTCTTTCTCTCACAATCTCCTCACTTAGAATACAATATTCACAATGATACCTAGTCGTAATACATTTCCCTCATAAAAAAGGGTTTCCTTCTAAGGAAACAAACCCTAACATAAATTCTACCATCAGATCTGTGACCTTATAATGAACGGTCTAGATTTACTATGAAATTACAATATACATTTACAAGGAAATTTTTCCTTAGGGGGCTTGCTTTCCCCCGGACCCCACTGTTTCTGGATTAATCCGTAGGTGTGGACACTAACCGATCTCCCTAGATCCACCTGGATATAGAACAAAACAGGACAGAATACTACCCTTTCCCTAGATCTAGATTATTGAATGAATCGAGAAATGAGGATCATGGACACACCTTATGAACGCTTTCCTTAGATCTCTGTTGTTCCAATCTTTGCTTCAATGCTCTCGTTCCGCCCAGATCACAACAAAATGAACCAATCGAAGTAAAGGCAGATTAAGATATTCAATGACTAGTCTATACATATGATCAAGGAATTATGTAATAAAGAGACATCAACTTTATGGGAAAGGGACATATTACTGTATTGAATTAATTGAAAGTGAAACTTACAACCTGAGCCTTGATGTCATAGGTCTCCTTTCAATGGCTCCTAGCTCTGACACACACACTTGCTCATGCATGAAGAAAATCAACCACTTGTGATGACCTTGCTGTTGTCTCTTGCTGCTGTAGCATCAGTCCTCCATACAGTCTTGCACTAATTCTATAATCAATCTCTAGCTAGCTTGCTGCTTGTTTGCTTAACCCTCTCCATGATCAATCTCCTCAATATATAGGAGAAGATAGTTTAGTTACTTGGATAGGGAATGATCCCAAGATATCTAGAATGTCAGTACTTGAATAACCACTCGAAAGCCAACTCACCCTTCTAGAAGATTCCCTTCTAGAAGGTTCAAGATTCTTATCTTTTTCCCCTTTAAGCGAATGTTCACACCCTAATAATGAGTACAGTGTGATAAGTTCGCACCCCATCTTAAAGAAGCCTGCGAGAAATAGGCATTCTCGCAGGTGAATATATAAGTAGCCTGCGAACATGATTCAAAGTGTGAATTCTGGAAGAAGACAACTGTAACTTTTCTCAGGAAAGTGTTCTTGGTAAAGAGCTTGATTTTCCATTATCATAACACCATCATGACATCATTACAATGACCAAATTTGTGGATAACAGAATTCCCCCCAAAGTCTGAGAGCGGAACCAGTGACAATCGATAGACTTTGTAAGCTGCATGTGTGTGTCAAGAACCAAAAGCACATCTAATCAGAGACCTGCAAGCATCCAAGCATCAACAGAATATTATGTATATCAAATCCGAGGTAGGCATTCCCATACTCAGATCATAGACTGATGACATCATAAACCAAGGTCATGGCCACCAATCATACATTGTGGATCCATGCCGTCATTATATAGCACAGCCACCTGAATACACTGTGGATCTGTGTGACAAATTTTTAAATCAAGATGACATAGCCACGAAACATACACAGTGGATCTATGTGTCGCAAAAAATACATACTTCATCACAACCTGGATTACATGGATAATGTCCAGGGTCTTCAATCTCATCGCCCAAAAGTATGAATCTAGCCATGCGATTACATGTGTCAAAGTCGAACATGGTAGAAACCACTTGATTACCGGCCATTGATGTATATCGTTAACAAGTGCGAGGGAAATCACCATTGATGTCAATGACTCCCAAGGTACGATAGTACAATCCATCGACTGTGAATAAATGAGTTGATGTTGAACACTCGACGGAGTCTCTCGATCAGGGGTCAATGATGAAAACCCACTGTCGAAAGCGAGAAACTTGCCATTGAGGCATGCAAGATTCAAGGTACTAAATAATTTCTAAGTCTTGATTCTGGATAATGTGCTGAAGTCGATAGAACAAGACTCGTCACAGGAGGGCCTTGAGGTATCCCACATCAGTGACACGAAATAAGTAACAGAGTTTGAAAGTGAAACAGAGTATGTGACAATTGGACTTTGGACATAGGGAAGGCCGACACGGAGTGGAAGTACAACTGCAGATGGCCGACTCAACATAGGTTTGGACTGCTCTTGAACATATGGATGACACGACCAATGATTTGGTAGCAGTGACTCAAAGACGACACATGGAAAGACCTTGTTATTGAATCGAATGAGAGACAAATGGATTTCCCAAACCAACTTCAAATGATGAATAGGGGGTGTCATGTTCAAGAGTGACACTTACTGCCAATTAACACAAAGATGAAACATATCCCTTTCCCAAATTTTCCCCCACCATTTCTGGCAAGTACCTCTTTATTTTTACGCAAGCTTGAAGAGGATCACATATGCTTGTTGATATAAGCTCATCCTTCGGACGAGTCCCTCGGAGTATTTTTAACGAACCCTAGGAAGGAGTGGTGCGGTCCCATCACGGGTCTGTCAATGTTTGTTTAACGAGTCCAAAGATAGTAAACTCGAAGGTTTTTCAGGATTATAGAGTTTGGAAAAACACTTAAAAGAGAACTCTCTCAGTGCCTTTTTCGTATAGTATTCCAACGAGACCGAAAAAAGGGTTAAACTATCGCTCGAAGGACGCGTAACTTCAAATACTTTAACGAGCGTGAAAAGAGAAAGATCGCTCGGCAATCTTTTCATATTTAGGGAGTCGTGAAAAGAGCTTAAATTTAACTCCAGGGGGGTTCCTTTTTCGTGTAACCTCAGCGAGCCCGGAAAAGAGATAAAACAACGCTCGATCACGTTCTCAAGTTTATCACAAGTGCAAGAACGGATAAAAAGGCACTTGAGGTATTATATCAAAACCATAGGAAACAAACAAAACACATCATATCGTAAAAGTCTTTTGTCCATAATCATCTGCATTGGGTACCTGCAAGTCATTTACTCACTGCCACATTAGTAATTAGGGTAAAATAGTAAATAATCATGAAAAAAACCACTTTTATCATGGTAAAAAGTAAATAAAATAAATTTACAATTCATTTTACCATATTGTTTTACCCATTTACCATTTGAGAGCAAAAACCTCCATTTTACCCCTTATCTTCATCGTCGATTTTCGGGAGCTTCGGGCCATCATTCTTCGAGCCGTCTGCGGTGCTTTGGTAAGTTTTCAATTCTCTATCTTTTCATGGTTCCAATTTATGATTTTAGTGGCTAAATTTCAAGTTTTGAGTTATATTTTGAAACACTATGCGTGAAGGAGGATTCTCGCAGGCTGCCCATACGGGGCCTGCAAGAAGTCCTCATTCTCGCAGGTGGGCTTAAGGTAGAGTGCAATAAGTTCGCACTGTGCGCTATAAGCCACCTGCGAACAACGCAGAGCCCAAAACATTTTATAATATTTAGCTAATAAAACCAATTTTTCTCAGATTTTAGATCATTAACTATCTTCACATGGTTGTCATGCAGGTTAATAACTGTCAAAATGGTGCTCGAATGGAGAGAACGAGAACATGAGGAAGACAATAACAATGCCGAAAATCATCCTCAAACCATTGTCGCTTTAAGATATTGCGGTCTCCTGAAGTATTTTCGAATCCCGGGCATGAGACCCCAAGTTCGATTGCTAGAACACTTAGTCCGGATGTGGGATCCGGATCAACAAGTTTTTAATGTTGGTGCTCACACATTGACGATTGACATTGAGGATATTTATTTCTTGACTGGGTTGTCAAGACAGGGTTCTTATGTCATTTTGACTGGTAACCGAAGGGGCGGTCTAAAAATGAGTGAGTATTGCCGAGAGTATTGTGTGCCAGAGGCTGAACGACAAAAAGGGAAAGTGGCCATTTGGGGAGTGACTGATATAACTCTCCATACCATTCTCTTCACTATCTCTTGGATGGCAGGAAGTGCTGCCCCGCATATGGATCTGCAGAGCTATTTTTAGTATGCCCTCGAGTGTATTGAGCCCCGGGTCTTCAACTGGGCTGACGCAGTGTTACGCAATCTCAAAAAACAACTGACAAAATGCAGGCGTAGAGATCTAAAGCAGTTTGGTTATGGATCACTACTGGTGTCTTTCTTCTGTGAGAGGGTCCCAGTGTATAGACTTCAGGAAGAGTGGCGCTTTTCGGGTCCTAGGGATCCACAGATGTTACGATGGTGCCAACTCATGGCTAGACATGTGACAGGACCGATCGTCAGGTATGACGATCTCTTCTTCGACTGGCTTCCAGGCCAGGTTCTGATGATAGAGGATTATGCGTATGCTGTCTTGGACTTTCGCGGTGATCCTGACCTTGCACTTCCTAAAGACGCACAATGGGGAGACATTGGTAATAAGTACACCAATTTTTATCTTTTAAGATGTTTTTGTATTTTCATCATATTAAATGTTTTTGGTTTTATAGAATCATCCAAAGACTAACATCAAATTTTTTATTGATAACACAGATGTCGGGGCATATAGACCTGCTGGTAGTTCTCCTGTCCAGCGTCGAGGAGAGGCAGCAGTTGCAGTCCCCCAGTATGCCGAGGACTATCTGACAGTGGAGCAAAACTTAGAGGGTCTGATGGTCGATGTTCCAGAGATGCCTCTGGAAGAGATCCCACGACGCGATCAGCGTCATACTGTGGGAGTCTCTACCTCTATGGGTCATTTTCTCCGCAGAGTTGCTAGGAATTTAGTGTGCTATCGTGAACATCATTAGATGATGTCACTTTGTAGAAGCCAGGAGCTTCAATTTTTGATATTTTCGTCTTCGGACACATTTTGTAAAAACAAACTTTGATCGTTATATATATATACATGGTTCCTACCGGCTTACTTTACATTTGTGTACAATTTAATGTGTTTGATTTTATAAGTGATTTAAATGCCTGTCCAATACATAATTAGCTAAAGCATCTGTCAATGTATTAAGACTTCTCGGAATGTGTTGATATTCTATGTAATCAAAATGTCGTTCCAAGAGGCGAATCCGCAAGTATACCCTTAATAAAGTAGGACTTCGAATAGAATATACATTACTGAGTTGTAGTACTACCAACTGCGAGTCAAGTCGAACAACCAAATGGTGAATTCCTAGAGAGATAGCATCAATCAATAATTCAACCACGGTGCTATACTCTGCAATGTTGTTGGTTGCTCGGCCAAGACATATACCTTGTAGAGATATGAGCTCGTTTGTCGGGGCATAGATTTCCCAAGCAGCGGAAGCTAGGTTCCAGGTACTACGGCTAGCACCATCGGCGAAGCCAATATAAGGTAGCGAAAACTCCGACATCTGGCAAACAAACACAATGTCACGTAAGGGTAGAAACTAGATAACGTCAAAAGCAAAACTAAAGTAACACACTCACACAGTATGATACATAAAATACAAGTACTCATGCACAAATGACTTATGCGTAGTACGTCTTTAAGTACAACCCATTCCTGGGTTCACTCAAAGGTACACCATCATAATCAACTAGTTCATATGCTCCTTTTTCCAACACTCTGCTAACAATGTAAGGCCCATGCCACATTGGTTCAAATTTTCAAGCTCCTAGGACATCTTTATCTTGTTCATATAGAAGAACAAGATCTCCTTCAGAGAAGACACGAGGTTTGACATGCTTGTCGTACTGTGCCTTAACACGTTTTTTCTGGGCTTCTATTACAAGAGTAGCGTCACGACGAGTTTCATCTAATCGCATTAAATACAACAGACGTTCCTCTTTGGCAGAAGTATTAGGTAAGATCTCTACAACTAGCTTCAAAGACGGTATTTCACATTCTATTGGTAGAATGGCTTTCATGCCATAAACTAATCGAAAAGGCATGAATCCCGTGGCAGACTTAACATATGTCCTATATGCCCACAATGCCGAAAATAACATCGTGTGCCAGCTAGTTTTATGGATTCCTATCATCCGTCGAATCATATTTATAAGAACCTTATTGATGGCTTCGACCTGGCCATTGGCCTGTGGATAATAGGGCGTTGAGCTATCATGACGAAGACCCAACCTCTTTGTAAGTTCAGACATCATATAATTCCTAAAA
The DNA here is from genome assembly GCA_009831015.1 of Picea engelmannii. Lineage (NCBI taxonomy): Eukaryota > Viridiplantae > Streptophyta > Pinopsida > Pinales > Pinaceae > Picea > Picea engelmannii. The sequence goes on from ML778848.1 coordinate 604,740, forward strand.
TGACTACTGTGATCGGTAATGATAGCTTGAGGAACACCAAAATGAGTGATGACATGGTTAAAAATGAATAAGGCTGCAGTCTTCCCAGTATTATCGAATGTCGGCATTTCCTCGGCCCACTTTGTGAAATAATCAACAACTACGATAATGTAACCATGCCCCCTAGCCGAGTGAGGGTGACATGTCATGAAATCAATGCCCCATTTAGCAAAAGGACCTACTGAGACCACAGGATGAAGGGGAGAAGGATGCGATCGAATCTTCTTATTATAAGTCTGGCAGGCATGACACTTCTGAACAACAGTAATATAGTCAGTGAATAGGGAAGGCCAAAAGTAACCTGCACGTAAGATCTTCTGGGCAGTAGCATACCCAGACATATGACCGACACATGCTCCTGAATGGCAGTCATTTAAAGCTTTCTCAGCTTCGTCAAAATTCAAACAATGCCGAAAGACAGAGTCAATTCCGTGACGGTAAAGAGTATCGCCGAGGATAATATAATGACGTGCTTGATAATGGGCACGACGTCGTTCATTACTAGACAAAGAAGACCGGAAAGTTTGAGTTTGGAGATATATAATGATATCTCTGTACCAAATATCGTCGGTACTGATAAGGAAAAGTGACTCGTCAGGTAACGAATCAACTGCGACCGTTTCCATGGCAGTGTGGGGAAAATCACAAATTAACTCAGCAAAAACTAGAGATTTCTTCGACGTGGCGCGATCGAATTCCAAATCGAACTCTTGGAGAATAACAAACCACTTGGAGTACCTGCCCCCCCAGCAATTGACGTGTCAATATATGTTGCATGGGGTTGCAGTGTGAAATCACTGTAGTCTTCCTGGAGAGAATATAATGATGAAAACGTTGAACTTCTTGGACAGCAGCCAAGGCCAGCTTCTCAACATGTTGGTACTTGATTTCTGTGGATGATAAACTTCTACTCAAGTAATAGATAACATGTTCATCGTGGTTATCATCCTCTTGAACGAGGACCATGCCGATAGTATACTCAGACACAGCTAGATAAAGAAAGTAATCTCGACTATAATCCGGAGGGAAAAGAAGAGGAGCTTTTGTGAGGGATAACTTTAAAGCCTCAAAAGCGTTGTGAGCAACCGTATCCTAGACAAACTCTGAACCTTTCTTTAAAAGACGTGTGAAACCACGAGTAATCTCGGCATAATTCGGGATGAAACGACGAAGAAAGTTTGCTTTCCCCTGTAAACTTTGTAACTGACGCAAAGAAGAAGGAGGGAGATTAAGAATTGCCTCGACCTTGATAGGATCTACCCGGATCCCATGGCGTGAAACAATGAAACCGAGGAGACGGTCGGATTCTACGCAAAAGACGCACTTATGAGGATTCAAGCGAATGCGATAGAATCGACAACGAATGAAAATCGCTCGGAGATGAGTAGGGTGATCGACTCTACGTAAAGAGTGAGCCGGCAAATCATCCAAATAAGGTTGAAAAATATGCTTGATATCGTGAAATGCGTAAGACATAGCACGTTGAAAAGTAGCACCTGCGTTCTTCAAACCAAAGGGGAGTTTTTTGTAGGTGAAAGTACCCCAAGGAAAAATAAAATCTGTTTTATGTTGGTCTTCAGGAGCGATATTGATTTGATTATAGCCGGAAAATCCATCCATGAGGGAAAATATTTCACTACCGGCACAGTCATCGACGATCTGGTCGACGAAAGGGGTTGGAAAATTGTCCTTTGGACAAGTTTTGTTGATATCCCGATAATCAACACAAACGCGTATACTACCACCTTTCTTATTGATCGGTACGGGGTTGGAAACCCACTCTGTCAATTCCACGGGGTAAATGAAACCAGCTTTAAGAAGTTTTTCAACTTCGAGTTTAATAGCTGCCGCTTTACGTGGATGGACAGGACGGAGGCACTGCCGGACTGGTTTAGCTCCGGGGTATGTCTTAATCTCATGAATGACGATAGCAGGATCAATACCCGGAATCTCTTCGTAACTCCATGCAAAGATATCATGAAATTCTTTAAACAAGGAAGTATAAGTGACAACTTCGTCAGGAGAACACGAAGCTCCAATATGAACGTTCTCGACTATCCCAGGTTTCACGGAAATATCGATGGGCATCGTGCGTGAAATGTTACTGAGGTTCCCTTCCGCAAACACATCTTGTGTAGATTGGGAAACCGTGGAGATAACAACAACGGTCGACAGAGTCGAAATCCGCTGATAATTCTCAAGAGTTTGTTGTTCCAGAAACAAGATGGAATGATGATGCCCATCGTCCCAAGGGGTATCTTCCATGACGGACATGATCATCTCGTTAGTGGGAAAGATGACACGGAAAGGATCAGGAGACAACTCGTCAAAAGAAGAAATAGTAAGGGATGCCGATTGAATGGCTTGATAAGCGGACTCAACCGGACTTAACGGCATTACGTTACCGAAACGAACATGATCTCCAGGATTAGGGACTATCCAAGGGTCAGCAGACACAGGAAGTTCATGAGGTACAGTAGATATCATATTAATGGAAGCAACTGACGGGCTTGGAATATTGGGTGGTGGTGGTATGGGGAAAGTACCCATTAATGACGAGTCTTTTAAAAGACCAACACCAACATTCTCATAACCCGGAGGGGTGTTCGCTATGAACGGCACGTTGCCCGTGCGAGTATCGGCATTAAAGAAGGCAAGTTGATCGACGGTAACCACTTTTCCCTGGTGAGGAAATCGTACGACACGGAAAAGGGTTGACACGACAACACGCATGGAATCGACCCAGCTTCGACCAAGTAAAAGATTGTAATCGAGGGGAGTATCAAAAAATTCCACTTCCACCTGGATGGTCTTACCTTCCAAAGTGACAGGCAACAAAGGTAGAACACCATAAGGTTTAAAACCAGAGCCATTGAAGGCTCGCAAAGTGTTTTGTGATTCGTTTAACGGGGGAGAGCCAATGGATTTCCAACAAGAAAAAGACATTACGCACGTAGAGGCACCCTCGTCAACAACAGTCCGACAAATACTCTTGTCGGAGACCACAACTTGGATTTGAAACGCAAGCTGTGGGGGTAACCTTGGAATATGATCTTCCAAGTTAAAGACTATCAAATTCGCATCTGTTCGATCAATACCACCTATAGCTTTCAACAACGCCCTACGTTGTGCAGGACAAGACTGAAGGACTTCCAGGGTAGACATCGCTGAGGGTGCTTGGGCCAGATCTTCGACAATGCTCGTATAACTGTATCAAGGCTCGGTCGTTCGAGATGAAGAGGACCATTCGTGGGTGGATTCGGTGGAGAGGGTTGTACCAAATCAGGAGGTAAGTCGTCAACCTTCTCCTTAGAAGGAGTATAGTCTTTAGCTCTAGTGGCGAGTGCAACATTGTCTTTCTTGGAATCACCGGTGCACATCAAGACATAAGAAGATGTAGAAGTAGAGGGTTGGTCGTGGATGACCAACGAAGCCTGTTGTTGAGACGGGAAGGGTTGAGACAAAATGGTTGGCGTAGAGGGCTTTGGGGTTCCTTGAAGGAACTTGTTAACCCCGGCATGTCTCGGACAATCCTTCGTGTAGTGATCGTCACCACAGATAAGGCAAGGGTAACGCGGTTTGCGCTTATCCCGATCATCAACAAGAGGAGATTTGGTTTTCTCATTCGGATTATTGCTTTTACCCTCCTTATTCTTGCCTCTCCCCTTCTTAGACTTATTCTTACTGGTCAACGTAGATTGAACAACGTTCACTTCAGAGGTTTTACCAGTGGGAGGAGTAGGAGACGGAGCACTTTGAACATTAGAAGAATTGGGTTTCGGGGTTGTAGTTGAAACAGAATGTGAATGGCTATGAGTGGAACCAATCACACCATCAGCTGCATGCGAAGCAACCGAAGTAGTAGAAGTAGTGGAAGTACCAGGACGGGGTAAATCAGGTAGTAAATCATACAATGTTCCCGTTTGCGAATAAACGAGATCAAGGTATTGAGCACGAATAATAGCCTGCTCTTCTGTGAAAACACCTCCCATAGCAATGTCTTTACCAATTTTGTTTACAAAAGACTTGGTAAACCATTCGGCCAGTAACTGATCAGGAAGCTCAAGTTTAATGAGACGTCTCCTCCGTCGCCACTCATGAATATGATCAGATATATGAGTGCTCGAGCTTTGTTTGAAGGAGGTTAAAATCTCAGTTCCGGTATCGTAACGGATCGGTAACTGGTAATGTGTTATAAAATCCATTGCAAGGGTGTTGAAATCAGAAAAGAAACCTCTTGGTAATTCAATGTACCACTTCGCAGCAGCACCTGTAAGAGTTCGTTGAAAAAGACGCAGTCTGATCGAGTCGTCCATCAACGAGTTGGACGAACACCACAAGTGGAAAGTCATGACATGATTATTTGGGTCCTCTCCCACCTTCCCATCGAATTTGGGAATGTCCGATGGAAGCTTTGCAGGAATAGCAGGCCATTGGGGAGAGTGACG
>ML778848.1:612094-668002 GCA_009831015.1 Picea engelmannii
GTGGAACACAGTGCGAGAAACTAGAGTTCTCGCAGGCCACTTTGATGCAACATGCGAACTATTCGCACTGAAATATATATGCAGAGTGCGAACTTTCAAGGTTCTCACAGGCTGTTAATGGACACAGTGTGGGAATCCCTGAAACTAATGAAAAATTTGAAAGAGAAAGCAAAAATCAAACTGGCTTATAGACCCAGAAGGTCTCTCAGGGTATCCTGAGGACTCAGAGACCGACAAATCAAAAGAAAAATGCAAACAGAGAAAATGGCCACAGAAAATTCAAAAACCATAAAGAAAAGGGGGTTGTCTCCCCAGTGGAGTCGCCAATTTTGTTTCTATATTAATCCGTAGGTGCGGACACTAACCGATCTCCCTAGATCCACCTGGATCTAGAACAAAACAGGACAGAATACTACCCTTTCCCTAGATCTAGATTATTGAATGAATCAAGAAATGAGGATCATGGACACACCTTATGAATGCTTTCCTTAGATATCTATTGTTCCAAGATTTGCTTCAATGCTCTCGTTCCTTCCAGATCACAACAAAACGAACCAATCGAAGTAAAGGTAGATTAAGATATTCAATGACTAGTCTATACATATGATCAAGGAATTATGTAATAAAGAGACATCATCTTTATGGGAAAGGGACATATTACTGTATTGAATTAATTGAAAGTGAAACTTACAACCTGAGCCTTGATGTCATAGGTCTCCTTTCNATGGCTCCTAGCTCTGACACACACACTTGCTCATGCATGAAGAAAATCAACCACTTGTGATGACCTTGCTGTTGTCTCTTGCTGCTGTAGCATCAGTCCTCCATACAGTCTTGCACTAATTCTATAATCAATCTCTAGCTAGCTTGATGCTTGTTTTCTTAACCCTCTCCATGAGCAATCTCCACAATATATAGGAGAAGATATTTTAGTTACTTGGATAGGGAATGATCCCAAGATATCTGGAATGTCAGTACTTGAATAACCACTCGAAAGCCAACTCACCCTTCTAGAAGATTCCCTTCTAGAAGGTTCGAGATTCTTATCTTTTTCCCCTTTAAGAACATGTTCACACCCTAATAATGAGTACAGTGCGAGAAGTTCGCACCCCAGCTTAAAGCAGCCTACGAGATATAGGCATTCTCGCAGGTGAATATATAAGTAGCCTACGAACATGATTCAAAGTGTGAATTCTGGAAGAAGACAACTGTAACTTTTCTCAGGAAAGTGTTCTTGGTAAAGAGCTTGATTTTCCATTATCATAACACCATCATGACATCATTACAATGACCAAATTTGTGGATAACACCACAGGAGGGGCAAGCCCCCATGCAGTCCCCCGTGTGGAGGAGTGTACATTATTTCATGGTGTAAAGTATTCATGGGGTATAAAAACGGCTGAAAACAAATACCTCTTAATCAGGAAGATAATCAGGCTCCACAACCAACAATATCCCACTTGGAGATTGATCTCAACAACTCCACCGTTGTCGTATCTGTTGGAATATGATTCTTCTTGGACCTGGAAAATTTCTCATCTTCACCTTCATGCTTGAAAACCAACTGAAATTGAGCAAGAACTCAGTTTCTCCCTAATTACTCCCTTTGTTAACATGTCTGCAGGATTCTGGCTAGTGTGTATCTTCTCCAACTTAAAATTTACATCTTCCAATATGGATCGTATCAAATGGTACCTGATCCATATATGATTAGTATTTGAATGGAAGGTTGAGTTATTTGCAAGATGAATGACACTCTCACTATCACAGTACAACCTGTTATTCTCCTACTTCTTTTCCAATTCCCCCATAAACCTCTGTAACCAAATCATTTCTTTACTAGCCTCTGTAGCAGCAACATACTCTACTTTGGTTGTTGAAAGTGCAAAAACGTTTTGCAATTTTGAAATCCAACTTACTTTTGTTCCACCTATAGTAAAAACATACCATGTGGTGCTCTTCCTACTATCATTATCACCTTCCATATCTGAATCAACATATCCTTGTATAACAGTGTCTGAACCTCCAAAACATAATGCATGGGTAGAAGTACCTCTCAAATACATGAGAATCCACTTTACTGCCTCCCAATGTTCTTTACTTGGATTGTTCATATACCTGCTCACAACTCCCACTACACCTGCAACATCTGGTCTTGTGCAAACCATCACATACATCAAGCTTCCAAGTGTTGATGAATAAGGAACCTTAGACATGTATTTTATCTCCTCCTATGTCTTGGGACACATTTCCTTTGTTAATTTGAAATGGCTGGAAAAAGGTGTACTAACTGGTTTTGCATTATGCATTCTAAACCTCTCCAACACCTTCTCTATGTACTCACCCTAAGACAATGTCAATTCGTGATTTTTCATGTCTCTTGTTATTCTCATACCAAGGATTTTCTTAGCGGCACCCATATACTTCATCGCAAATGAATTAGCTAATTTATTCTTGAGCACATTTATATCCTTCATATTAGACCCTGCAACAAGCATGTCATCTACATACAATAGAAAAATAATATAGCTTGTATTTTCTAGCTTTTTAAAATAAACACAATGATCAAAATGACATATACTATAACCTTTTTCTATCATAAACTTGTCAAAATTCAAATACCATTTCCTTGGAGCTTGCTTTAGGCCATACAATCTCTTCTTCAACCTGCATACCAAATTTTCCTTCACTTTGACCTCATACCCCTGTGGCTGCTGCATATAAATCTCTTCCTCCAAATCCCCATGGAGAAAAGTTGTTTTCACATATAAATGTTCAAGATGAAAATATTTTATTGCCACAAGACTTAAAATAGTCCCAATTGAAGTCATTTTAACAATAGGAGAAAATATTTCATCAAAATATGTACCTTTCTTTTGTGTAAACCCCTTTACAACAAGTCTAGCCTTGTACTGTTTTTTCCCTCCATCTTCTTCCTTCAACTTGTAAACCCATTTATTCTATAATTCTCTTTTTCCTATAGGAAACTGAACCAAATCCCAAGTCTGGTTATTTACTAGGGAATCCATTTCCTCTTTCATTCGTTGCTCCCACTTATTTTTAGTGTCTACCTGCATTTCCTCTTCATAACATTATGGTTCACCAGAGTCAGTCAACAATAAATAATACAATGAAGGAGAGTATCGTTCATGGGGTCTACTTAACCTGATAGATCTTCTAACATCACTTGCAGGAGTTTGAGGTATTTGTTTCTCTTGTTGTTGTACATTTTGATTTTTTGGTACCTTTGGAATTTCTTTTTCAATGATCTCATCAAGCATTGGGTATTTTGGTTTTTCCTTTTCCTATTTCTTTCCCTGCAACTGATCTTTGTACATGACCTTCTCATTGAATATAACATCTATATTCCTAATGATTTTTTGATTTTCATAATCCCATAAGTGATAACAAAAATCATTAACACTGTATCCAATAAAGGTACACTTCTTGTATTTTTCCTCAAGCTTTTTTCTATTTTCTTTATCAATATGGAAAAATGTTTCACAACCGAAAGTCTTCAAAAAAATAATATTTTACATTTTTACCTATCCATGCCTCCTATGGAATTGTACCATCCAAAGAGATTGAAGGTCCTCTATTTATTAATTAAACAAAATTATCTACAACATATTCCCATAACTGTAAGGGAAAACTAGCATGGAATCTCATACTCCTTGCACACTCCATGATTGTCTTGTTCATCCTTTCTAACACACCATTTTCTTGTGGTGTTCCTATAATTATCTTCTCTATATGAATCTCATGGTATGAACAATAATAATCAAACTCTTTGATGCAATATTCACCTCCATTGTCTGATCTAAGGCACTTCAACCCTTTTCCTGTCTCATTCTCAACCAAAGCTTTCTATTTGTTAAAAGTATCAAAAGCATCAGATTTTTGTCGAATGCAATAAACCCAAGTTTTTCTATTTGCATCATCAATAAAAGTAACAGAATAATGAGAGCCACCAAGATATGATACCTTAGTTGGTCCCCATACATTTATATGCACAAGATATAACCTTTCACTCTTCTTTTCTTTTCTGACTCTGAGAAATCTGACTCTCTTTTGTTTTCCATAAACACAATGCTCACAAAAATCCAAATCAATTTGTTTAATATCTGGAAACAAATTTATTTTTTGAAGTATCTGCATCCCCTTCTCACTCATGTGTCCAAGCTTATGATTCCACGGTGTTTTATCCACTCTTGTAGAAGCTAAAGATATATAAGAGTTAGTATTACCAGTACATAAATACAATGTACCTTCCTTCTCTCCTTTTGCTATCACCGGTGATCCTTTGGTGACCTTCCACACCTTATCTGTAAATATGGATATGCAACCTTTATTTTCCAACTACCCTTTTGAAATTAGATTTTTCCTTAGATCTATAACATGTCTTACCTCTTTCAACAATCATTAGTTTCCATTCCTTTGCTTTATTTTTTTCTTTCCCATTCCAACAATTTTGCATGGTGTGTCATCACCCAAATGAGCCTGTACAAAATCACCTTGAACATAATCTAGAAAATTTTTCCTATGGGGTTTGGAATGAAATGAATCCCCTGAAGCTACTACCCAAGACTCATAAATATTATCTATAGAAAGAATCAAAGCATCTTGTAACACATCACCTGTTACATTTGCTTCCTAATTTTTATCTTGTTGTCCATCTCTTTGTTTCTTTGGAGCTCTGCATTATTTCTTCATATGTCATTTCTTCCCAAAATTATAACACTCTATCTTTCGAAGTCTGTATTTGGATTTGCTCTTCCTAGAATTCTCGAGGTTCCCTGATCCCTTTCCTCTATCCTTTTGTCTTCCCCTATTCTCCATGTTTAACGCATTACCTGATGTCTCACCTATATTTTTTAGTTGCATTTCCTCACTAAGGAAAACACCAACAACATCATCAAATTTTAAAGTGCTTGAACCAGAGACAGATTTGTTTACAGCCATGACCAAGGGGTTCTAGCTTTCTGACAATGAGCATAAGATTAGAAGAGACCTGACCTCATCATCAAAGTCCACTTTTACAAAACTTAGTTGATTAGTAACCGTATTAAATTCATTTAAATGATATTCAACAGACCCACCTTATGACATATTCATATTAAATAATCTCTTCATTAGAAATACCTTATTGGACATCAAGGGTTTTTAATACAATTTAACCAATGCATCCATCGGCTCCTTCGTTGTCTTTTCTTTCAAAATATTGAAAGCCACCAACACTTCTAGGCTCAGTCTTATCATTCCTAGTGCCTTTATGTCAAGAATATCCCATTCCTCGTCCTTCATGGTCATCGAATTATTTGTTATTCCACCCAATGGTAGGAATAGATCCTTATGATATAAATAATCTTCCATCTGCATCCTCCATAACTGGTAGTTTTGGTTGCTAAATTTCTCAACCCTAAACTTTCCATCTTCCTCCATTTCTCCCACTCGAACCAGGAACCCTCTTTTCCTGTGAGTTACCTTTCTCTCTAATACCAGTTGTTAGAAAAACAGGATTGCGAAGAAATAAAATAAAACAAATGTGGAAATAAAACACAGAAGATACAAAATACAATAGAGACACAGATATACGTGGTTCACCCAGTGTGGCTACGTCCACCAAATAAATTTCCAAGTCCTTCCTTTATTATTATCTATCAAATGAAGGGATACAACCTACATCACACACGTTATAACTTCATCTTCTTTCTCTCACATTCTCCTCACTCAGAATACAATATTCAAAATGATACATAGCCACAATAAATTTCCCTCATAAAAAAGGGTTTCCTTCTAGGGAAAAAAACCATGACATAACTTCTACCGTCATATTTGTGACCTTATATTGAATGGTCCATCTTTACTATAAAATTACAATATACATTTACAAGGAAAATTTTCCTTCAGTGGATTCGCCCCCAAACCCCTGTCGGGGGCCTGCTTTCCCCCGGACCCCCAATCGGGGGGATAGACCCCCCAGACCCCGCAAGAGGGGAAAGCCCCCCCTGCACTCCCCCGTGTGGAGGAGTGTACATTCTTCCAGGGTGTAAAGTCTTCATGGGGTATAAACATGGTTGAAAACAAAGACCTCTAAATCAGGAAGATAATCAGGCTCCACAACCAACTGCAATAACATATTACTAATGAACTGATGAACATTGTTGAATAAGTTAAAGGAATATACATTGTGGTTAAAAGGATTAATAAGTGGTATAAATTTATCATTATTGATTCACCCCCCCTATCAGTAATCCAACAATTGGTATCAAAGCAGGTCCTTCAAGAAAATCGTTTAACCACTGGAAGTAAGATCATGGAGAGAAACAATTTGTATAGAAATGGAATACCACAGTTCAATGGTCAAAATGGTCTGAAGTATGATATGTAGAGAAAAAGAATGACATTTTTTTTAGAGGAACATGGATATGATATTTGGTATTCATTTGTGACAAGATACAATGCTACAAAGAAATCAAATACTATAGCCAAGAAAGAATTAAAGAAGAATAACAAAATAGCAATGGATTTCATCTGGGAAGGATTACCTGATCCGGTAAGGGAAAAGGTTGGTAAATGTTCAACATCTAAAGAAATTTGGGTTAAGTTACATAATATCTATTCTTCACCCATCAAAAATTCAGAAAATGTCAAAGAAGATGTAGGTACATATCAGAAGGAAAGATTTTCATCATATCAAAAAGATTCACAAGAAGAAGAGTACATAATCAACAAAAGTATGTTGTTTTACTTTAATTTCAAAAAATGCGAACATATTGAAATTGAATGCCTTGAAGGTAATGAGACAGAAAATCCATTTGAAATAGAAGACAATTATGAAGCAAAATTGATGAGTGCTTTTGATGATTTAAATAAATAAAGAGAATAAAACAAGTCACTCAAGAAAGAATTGTTGAAACAAAAGGAAAGTGTTCAAGGTTCTAAATAATATCAACATGTCATCAAGAATTTAAGAGCTCAACTAGAAGAGGCCAGAAGAATTGAAGAAAATCTAAAATATTAAAAGTAGTGTTTAGAATTCAACAGATAAGAACAAAAGGAAGAAGCAGAAAAGAGAGAAATGATATTGAAAAATCATCTCAAGGAAAGAACCAATGACTTAAACCAGCTTGAGGAAGAGTTTGTTCAAGAAGAGAGAAGACTCAAAGAAGAAATAATTACATTGAAAATCCAACTTGAAGAAGAAAATAGAACACAAAAAGTTATGAAGTCTCAGATAATGAAGAAAGAAGAAGAGGTTGAGAAGCTTGAAGAAGAGGTTTTCACACTAAGAGTAAAAGTTATCAAGCTCAATAAGAATGTTGAAGAGACATAAACATCCACATCAAAAGTAGAGAATAAAGAGAAACATTCTAGGTTGGTAGAAAAGAATAATGAAGAAAATAGAAAGAGTTATGCATAAGTACTCAAAGGAAGGAATCATGGTCAACTTGAATCTAAGAAAACTGATACAGACATATATTCAAGAAGACCATCTATGTTCAAGCCACAAAGAATCTTCAATCATGATCATGATTAGTCAAGGAAGGAATTCAGAAGGACTACACCACAAAGAAGATCATTCACTCCCAGGTATGTAAATTTCTTTTATGGTCATTGTTTTTATTGTACTAACTTTGGACATAAGGTTGCAGATTGTAGGGATTATAAAAGAAATGTTCCAAGAAGAAATGTTATGTGGCCCCACGTAACATTGAATGTTACAAATTTCATAACTATGGGCGCATAGCTCGTGATTGTAGAATCATGATCGATACTTCCATGAAAGAGAACATTGATATCATATACAAGAAAGTATTGATAAAAAAATAGGAAGAACATGTGAACAAAAACTAGGCCCCAAAGATTGTAAGATTGTAAATAACACGAGATGAAGACAAATATACAAAGAAAAAGGAAGATGTCAACTACATAAACGTTTGGAAAATAAATGAAAGAAAAGAAGGAAAATTAAATAAGGAACAAGTTCAAGAGATTTCACATTCATATATTGTAGTGCAAGATGAATCCACAGATAGAAAGAAAGAAGTCAGAGTTTATAAGGATGTTAATCCTACCAATGAAGATGATGATGACTCCACATCTGAGAAGACACTTTTATGAGCCATGTGAATTGGATACTCCCAACAAATATGTATGGTGAATAGGGGGAGTCTAGATAGCATCTCTACAAATCAGATATTCATCTTTCGAGCATCTTACATAGTTCAAGTAGATAGACTCAAAGAAATTAGTTATCATAAGTACAATTTGACAGATTGATCAGTTGACAAAATTACACAGGAAGAAGTCTATGATTGTATTTAGACAAATATATATTCAACATAGGTTGTTCCAAACATGCATATTTTGGATTACAGATAGAGAAGACCAGTGGACACATTTGATGTTTGATGATCAGTTGTAATAGTGAAGACTTCATGACAATATAGAGATGGATGGGTCAGGATTGTGTACAATTGATTAGGAGAGTCTTGGAAAGTATGGAAAAGATGGATTCATAAGATGATCAATAGTGGCTTAAAAATTGGAATCAGTTGAAATAAGTTGATCACAGAAAGGAAAGCAATGAAAGGCACAACCGAATAGGGAAAGATAAATCGTCAGTAGAAGAGATATCATCATAAGGATATTGTTGAACAGTATGGGTCACATGGACACAAATGAATTCTTCAGAACACTTAGCAGTTTGCACAGATATATGATGGTGGATGAGAGCATAGATTCAGAGATTGGTTCATATATTGGTTTAGAGAGTGGTTCAGAGATAAATAAACATTATCATAATGGATGATAATGACATAGGAATATTTGAATGCTTATTCTTGAATTATTTTCATATATTTCAGTTGATTACACAAGAAAGCACCAATGGACAACAACTCCAAAAGGAAGCAGGTATAGGAATCCCTACATGTCATCTACACGACATCTTGCAAAGAAGTACTCAAGGTAGAGAAATAGAAGCAGGAAAACAAATATAAATATCATTTAGATAATTTGGCAGACAGAGAGAGAGCACAAAGGCATGATTCCAAGGGGAGTGATGGTAACAAGGGAATAATGAGATATATGACTTCAATGTTGCATCATAGTGATAACCTTTGTCAAAGGGGAAGATATTATTCATATGAAGGGAGAGAGAGTAATCATAGGTTTAGAAACACATAGAAAGATCAAAGGAATTTAGACAAGGGGAGAATCCCCAAAGGGAGATACCCTTTTCCATTGATGTCAACGGGGGAGATATAGAAACATTGATGAGGAGTATGAGCATAAATAATTATCATGAATAAGTGTTTCCATCAATGCCAAAGGGGGAGATTGTTAGAAAGTTGCTTAGGTTGATGGAAAGTTGGTTTGGATTGTTGGTTTTCATTGATATCAACCCTTGGAGAGTGATATTGTAGATTTATGTCAACCCTTAGATATTGATGTCAACCCTTGGAGAAGTCTGGTAGAAAATTCTAGTAGCGCAAAGGTACGGGTAAGGGACATGAGTTTGTTTGAGGTATAAATGAATGAATATTAGTGAATATGTAGGTAATACTATTCTAGATGGATAGTACATGTCATGTCATTTTCGTTGATATGTGCAACACCAGATGGTTCCTCAATATTAGTGAGATATGGCCTTGTGAAGTTGGAGGACCTCTAGAAGGTCATAGAAGTCAATTATTCTAGAATATCCTAGAAGAAGTGTACTAGTCAAATTCATGGTAACTAGGATTTAATCATGGGTATAGTTGTTGCATTAAGAAAATAATTAAAAACAAATTAGTTGCAACAAGAAGTTGTGAGTTTGGTAATTATGGTAAAGTAGTTGTGATGAGAATATTGAATACTCAAAGTGGTTGACCAAGAAATAAATTAAATAATAAGGTGGTTGCAACAAGAATTTAGTTAAGGGGAAATAAGTTATGAATTGGGAGAGAGAGAGAGAGAGAGAAATCTTCCCAAAACATTTTGCATAATTTATGTCATAAATCAAAATGGTTTTAAGACCCATCATGGGTCTTAGCCCCTAGCGTGCCTCGACATAGTTCCATTTATATCCTAGAACATCTCAAGGGATAACACTCTGGAAAATTAAAAATATTCTCTCAAGTCCTCCTACATATGAGAATTATATTGAATTATACATTGCGTACAGGAAAATGAAGGCCTTCAACTACCCATCGAGTGAAAATTGGAAGCTTCTAATTCAGTTACTAACTGAATGAATTATCAAAACGGTTAAAGATTAATCAAAAGATATTCTGGGAAACTATCAAGTTCAAATGTATTCATTGCTTTCTTTGTGAAAGGAGTCTATAGGTTGTTGTTATTTTGAAGATAAATAATACCTCTCGATAATCGTATGTAGTTATACTTATTTTTGTATAAAAGAAAAGATTTTGGATGTAAAAAGGGCTATTCGTTTTCCTGAAGAAGATACTAGATTTCTAATAAAATTATATTTCTACAAAACTTGAATGATTCCAGTTTCATTTGTTTTAGTTCATATCTTTCTCAAATATCGTGTGTTCTTAGTATTTCATAAATTTCTTCTTTAATATGTGTTGAGTAAAAGATATGAAATGATCTTACTCAAGCATTTTCAGATTCTTCTTGACTAAAGAAAAATAGATGGGAATGTCACCCTAGGTTTATAGCCAACAGAAATAACATCCTAACTCACAAGTATTAATTACAAGTGATTAGGCTACTCTTTTTTCAATAAATAGCTTGTTGTAAATTTACTTTTTATTTAATTTCCTGAACATGTCAATTGCTGAAATAAATGTAAAGATAGAAGTAAAGTCACCAAGATGATAATAAAGACATATGAGACATAAAGAAATCCTTTATTTCATTCAAATTCACTAAAGAGTCATTTTCTTTACAAAATCTCATGCAGAAATTTTGGACCAAAGTCAAACTTAGACATCCCCGATGGAACATACAAAATGACCTCCGACAGAAAACCAAAACTGAACTCTAAAAGTTGGATCATCTTACCACATATTGTTTCCCACTCGACTCTGCACAATAGCCTTTGTCAGTCATGAAAACTAATTCACAAACAGACAAGTCTACATAGACTATCAAAGATAGATCAAGACCTCTGAAAAAAAAGTGTCTGAATGATGTGATTCAACCCTGAATATTGTTGTCTACAATAAGAACCTGCTATTATAAAAGCGAATTAGGCTTGTGACGAATAAATGAATGAATGAAAACTGAACTATCTCAACATAAACTCAAAGGGAAAACCTTAATATGATTATGCTTCTATCCTCCTCATGTTCCTCCCTTTCCTTTTGCTTTTAAACAATTTAGAATTGGTTGAAGTAGTTGAACCAACTCATTAGTTAAGTTAATTAAAANACTATCTCAACATAAACTCAAAGGGAAAACCTTAATATGATTATGCTTCTATCCTCCTCATGTTCCTCCCTTTCCTTTTGCTTTTAAACAATTTAGAATTGGTTGAAGTAGTTGAACCAACTCATTAGTTAAGTTAATTAAAAGACTCAACCAACTTTAGTTAGGGGGAAAAGTAATAATCATAATAAGGATTATAAATAAATAATAACTAGTAGGTGAGACCCCTTGTGACTCCCTTTAGCTCATAACAATCATAACATAACCATTAGTTAAGTAAAACACACCTCCTTGTGTCTCCCATCAACATATTCACTTTTGGAAAATTTAGCTCATGATATTTGAAATTATTTTCAAAAATATTACTCATATATCCAAAATAAAACATGTTGCCCAAAATTTCTTGAAGTCAACTGTCATCAACAATAAATAAATATAAAGCTCACAAAACATATTTCCCACTCTAAGATGCAATCTTTCCTTGATTGTTTTTTCCACCCTTTGATTTCCCTGAATTTTCCTTTGGTTGCACTGAGCCTTTAGGCCTAATCTCGTTGATCACATGGGAAAAATCGTCCCTCAAATGCATCCGGGAAGACACAGATTTGTCAGAGCCATAGGAGGGTGAGGAAGGGGCATAAATGGCTTTTCCTTTATCAAGTGCATGGTGGGCCTTAGTTTTCAATCTCTTTCTAGTATGGGAGGATTGCACTGGCGAGTGGTCAGGAGCAACATGGAAAATGGGGTTAATAGGCGGAGGAGCAAGAAAGGACATATTGAGCTAGCCACAATGTTGGGAGACTACGGGGTGGAAAATCTCCTGCCATCCATCATTTTCAGGAACCTTAGGTTGAAATGAGACGTGAGGAGGTACAAGGATATCGGGGGCTTGTGGGACTTGGAAAGTAGGCCTTTCATGCCTAGGTTGGATCACTCCCTACCCAATCCAATTGAAAACTATGGCCTGAAACAATTGGCCAAGATCTTGTGAATCAACGTCAAAATGTATGGAGAACCTTGGCCTTCTCGATCCTATGTTCCAACTACCTCTCCCTATGTTTCCTCGGCCATGGCTACCTCAGCTAAAAAAACTCATTCCTGCATGCATGATTGATTACAAAATAGTATTTTAAATAACCATACATGACAACTCTTAAAAATATGAAATAGATTTTTCTCAGCAATGTATCAGACTCGTGTAATCCAATCCATACAAATTGTTTTAATGTTCATCAGTGAGCAGGGGGTGAATAAAGGGTTCTAGGATATGTAAGGGGTGTGTATTGAGCGAAACATGATATGATGAGGGGGGAAGAAACATGATTACTTCTCAAAGACAACAACAATCAACTGCAAATCAAACAAAACATCACTGTAATTCACCAAGACACTGCTACTGTCAACTGCTTCAACACAAAAAATTTCTTGACTGTAATCAATTTTGGAACAGTGAGTGAAAAACGAATGTGGGAAGGTGATGGGATTGTAATTAGCGAACATTGAATGAATGATGGGGAATGGGAATGGTTATTGTTCACAAAATTAATCAAGTAATCCATATAACCATTGTTTTAAAAGGAGATAGGCCAACCAAATGATCATCGTGACCAAATAACAATTTCTTTGTATTTAACTATTTTACTGTTCACAATCAAATGTCCACACAGTGTCATCAATAAGACAATATGCATTCCAAAAAAATCTGTAGGGGAGTTATGTTCCTTTTATTTATTACAATTCTCAAATGTGAAATAATAACCATTTGTGCTCTGTTGATCATCAAAACCAACCACTGCCCACACATTTCTTCAATCATCAAATACACCCAAAGTCGTGTTTCAAGATTGCAATGAAGTTATATTGTCACTGCAATCGGGCTTGTCATTTAAATTGCATGGTATTCTTAAAGCATACATAGTGGCAATCAAACCAATAACCCATATTTAATTGTAAGACTCTGACTCGTCATTTAAACAGGTAGACATCAACCACCATTCCAACACATGTTATGCACAAAATAATTCAATCATGAAAGTGTGATTATGTCACGTTATAAGCCCAATTCAATGTGACTCTAAAAAGTTGGGAAATCCATCCAACATGACGAGGTATCAACATCATGCCTATCTTCATAAAAAAAATAATCGGATTGCCACAAAATCATGCTTATAAACTCTGTGACTATTTCTGATTGTGGAACCCAAAATTATCCATATCATGCATAGTGGGTAGCCACCCAAAACACCATGATGCAACATTTCCATTCTACAATTTCAAACACATAGTCATAGTTATTAACTCAACCCCTCGTGTTGAGATATCGATCTAATACATTAATGATTCAAATTAACCAAACTGCAACCAACCATGTTGTGTAAAAACTCGGGCTCGTGCAATAGAATAATCATAATGCACACAGTGGATGAAATTTCTACAGTCATCCTGGTTGAAATAACCGTTTGGCCCCAAAATAACTCATAGTTACAATGACCAAATATTTGTGGTGTAGTAGCACCACACACACAATTGCAGTACCTGCGATTATCATTTAGCAATTGTAACCAATGCCAAGTTAACCATCCAAATAATCTTAGTGAAAAAGGACAATGACTGTGTATCAACCAACCAATTCAAAACTGTCATAATAATAAATTGACCTAAAAATATATGGCAACCACACATACCCATGCATCAACTCGAATCGGGGATGCGACCCTCTCAATTAAACAATACTGAGTTATTAAACATAACAAGAGGGATTGTGTATTTTGAAATGTGCAATTAACAATGCAGGGTTTACCATTGTTATAATAGAGGTAGTGACTAGATACCAAACCAACATGACTATCACATGACCAATTGGGTGATCCTGTACTCAAATTAGTGGACAATATACAACCATCCAACGATAACCAAGTAGTAAACCCGACAGGCCAGGCCGGTCTTCTATATCAACCTTCAGACTTGAGGGCTAAGGGTTTGTTTTGTATCCAACATAGGGAGAACATAGCCAAATCCTTGTAATGGTGAAACCTACGAAGGTAATGGTGCATACACAGAGAGAACCACGACGCATTCATGGAAAGGTAACAAATCCCATGACAGAGGGCTATAACAGAGGAGTGAGACTCCAACTCGGCTAGTAACGATACTTAACACGCGCAGGGTATAACCCTCATGGTTCTCCAGTCAAACAACCACAACGTTGAAGTGAAGACAGGGATGAGAAATTAACAAAATAACCCACTACATGATCTTTTAGTGGTGGAAACAAACTAATGCTCAAGTGAACAAACCCAGTGACACAAAGTGCCTCCAACAATTAAACCCACAAAATCCAAAGACTGTACATATTGATGAATGTGTGAGGATAGCTATCCACCCAAGACCAAACAAAAACCCTCCAACTAAACCAACAAGGATAATAGAGAGCCCTTATGGTTGATAACACCCAGGATGACCAATAACTTCTATGAATTCAATATTATTTCAAAAAGAACCATCAATGCTTCATTCCAAGAACACAATTTTACATAGTTTCAATACTTAAGTAAAACACAAACCAATACAACTGAGCCATTAATCATTTCATAACCAAAGCATAATCATGAATGGCCAAAAAAATACATACCTTTAATCGAACACCTTAAAATGCGAGTTGGCTAAGCGGTTCCCCTCTGCTAAGAAATCAGATCATAACCACAGTAACAAGGTTGCACAATAGCCCGACTAGGGTGGCAGCCAACGGAAGGAGTAAAGGTGACGTGCAGTAAATGCACGTCGCCTCCACCCACAGTCAATTAAGTCATTAGTAAATCCAACCAATAATCCATTAACTCAATTAATTAGACCATGTATCGAAACCATCAACCATTAAAACCAATAGCACGATCCATATCAATTCATGCCATAAAATAATCACCGTGCATATCAACTATGTAACCCCAAAAAAAATCACATAGTTATTAACGTCCATTAGCTTGTCAAATGCACCACCAACATCTCATCCATTCAAATATACCATATTCATATTACCAATATAACTCAATCAAATTGCATAATCATTACTTTCTAGATAGGATTTAACCATGATAAATTTAATTTTTCATGCATGTAGTATAACATAGCTCAAATTATTCCCTTTGCATTTGTTGCATTGTTTTAATTTCTTTCCAATTGCTTGTATGTGCTACTAACATGTTTGTTATGCAGGTGTTCCAAGAACAGGTAGTAGTGGTGTCGATGAATAACATAGGCCATACTAACACAAAGAACCAATACTTCATAAGCCTCAAACCATAGCCAATAAAAACAAGATCTCATTAACCATGTAAGCCATGTCAAACATAAGCACAACATCACATATGAACAGACCTAATCTCCAATCTACAAGGGGGTCCCAACTACTAGTATTATTTAACTTTAATAATAATAGGCTTTAGCAACACTTTGTGGGCAAAACTTAGTTGCAATTTTAATCGTCATCAAACTGGCGACTCTAGAGGGAAATTTGTTTTCAATAGATTTAGAACTCAGAACTCGCAGTTTCGCTGACCAAGACCAACAGGCATAGAAGGTATAACCAGGAAGATTATGCAACAGGGGGAAGTGAGCGGATTTCATGGAAATATGACTGAGAATTTGGGAAAAAATTATGAAAAGTGATAAGTATGAGGGGTTTTACCATTGTATGCATAATCATTCAACTAGAATTTTCTCTTAACTTCAAGGAATTTTTATTTTTATTTTTTTTACTTGCTCTCAAAACCTCAATGGATGAAGAAATGGTAAGAAAAAGCGGGAGGTAACCAACTCTTTGTAAAAGAGCAGTGGAAATATATAACAATTTCAAGGGCCCTTTAGAGGAGACATCATAACAGTTGTGTAAGCTTGATTGTTATTGGCTAACAATGATTTGCATGAGTGTCATTGTGGCAGAATTGAACCAACATCCTATTTGACCAAATTAACTAAAGGTAATAAGAAACAAAATCATGATGGAAGTAAATATGCAGAAACTAAAATAGTAGCAATAAAAGACAGAAATGAANAAAAAAAAAAAAAAAAAAACTTAACTCAAAAGGCAGAAATCAAAGCATTGTAAAACATAGAAAAGAAGCACAAAAATTGAAAGCAGATCTAGGCTACTAGTATACAAAAAATCCAATCAGCATTAAAACTTTTCACACTATCCCCTCACAATACTTCAAGCGAGGACTGTTAGTGCTGTAGGAAAATAATTTCCTCTGTAAATCCATTAAAATGTATGAGTTAGTGTCCAAGACAAAAGTGATTTGGAAAGGACCCAACACTTGAAATTCTGATGTAATTATCATCCCTTTGACATACACAATTAAATCATCAAGATAAGCATGAAGACAGACCAATTCATTGAAAGTTGTGTGTATAGGCATTTTAAAGGTGGCAATTGAATCAAGTAAGCCAGAAGGCAAGGATTTGTAAGACATAGTATCGCAATTAGTAATAAAAGTGGTTTTGTGAACATTTTCCCCTTCTACCTCGATTTTATTGTAACCCGGAATTTCGCCAAGTAAGGGCTTCAACTGTAACTCTACAACCTACTGTGGAATCATTCTTGTATGGAGGGGGGGAGAAGGATTTCTCATAATATCCTAACTGAAGGTGCGAAGATGAATGCAGTTTCTAGTATGATCTGTCATCTTTGAAGCAGGTACCCAATTTGGAACCCGTTCAAGGTGGACAAAAAAATAATCATAGACCTTAAGAAATTTCTCAACTCCTTTTGAAAGGGTGATTCCAGTGCATAGTTAACAAGTTGTTTTTTCCTAGATAGTTCCATAGTAGGCTGAACAAGACCAGGATCAAAACAACGAAGATCCTCATAATACCAAGAAAAAACCTTTTGAGATTCACCGAGTAGCCCGGTGGACCCCATCTCTTATTTATCAGAACAATGGACATGTATTTTAACATTCATTGAAGGTTCAAGTGTCCTAATGTTCAGGGGGATGTTTTCAACCAATTTCCTTCATAAGTCCTCTTCTTTTTTTCCCTCTTTATTGCCTACAACACTCGACGAAAACAAACTCTCAAGAGGAGTTAAGCCCTCAGGAATCTTATGATTTTCTATTGATATAATATTCTCGGGCTTAGGAGGTTCATCTTGAATGACAACACAAATTATCCCATCGTTAGGGAGATCCTTCCAAGATCCTACATTGTCAGGAATACATGGACGATATAGATATTGAAAAGCATAATCATTCCTATGAGACAAAATTTGTTGATTAGGAGAGGCTGTAAAGAAAGCTAACCAATCATCCATTGAATTCAACTCCCTCTTAACATAAGTGATGTTGAAAGATATAAGGTTTGAGAAAAGTGCCCAAATAGTTTGGGAGTATCGTTCCATCAGCTTGCTACTAGGAGAGCATATCCTATGTATCAGGTTCACAACAAGCTCATAATTTCTGAAAACTGAAAGGTGGCCACAACCAAGATTAAGGGCATTCTCAATGCCTAATAATAAATCTTTGAATTTAGTGACATTGTTTGAACAAGAAATCTCTAACCTGTAAGAAAAATTATGAATTTTCCCTGCAGGAGAAACCAAAATAATGCTATCCTCATTACCTTCACTAGAGCATGAACCATCAAAGTGCATATGCCACATATCATCATCTAAATTGATTTGTTCCAAAAAAGTATTATCCTCTTCAGCAAAGATGGAATACACTCCTAGTTCCTCTTCGATATAGTTTACACTAGATTGTGGAACATTCTCTATATAGGGTGAAAATATTTCTTCTCTAAGGACTATAATGTTCTTACCATTCTGAGGAATGGATAAATGTGTCTCGTCGAGTGAGAGTTATCCACCTATTAGGGCTTGCCAATATCTTCCAAGGATAATTGAGTAATTTCTTACAGGCATATCACTCACCTGAATACTAAGGGTTGTCCTTATCTCAGGATGGGCGCATAAAACCTAGGTTACATCCTTAATCTCACCTATGGTTGTTTGTTGTAGACTATTATAGGAGAGCATGCTTCTGGTATTTTCATTTGTATAATACAATCCTATCTCTTCCATAATAATATTCAACATCACACTTGGCCCCAAACCACCATCAATGAGGCAACAATGGGCAATCTTATCCATGATATTTACATAAATATAAAAAGGGTGATTCTTTACAGGGTATCTAAATTTATGTACACCTACTTTATTTATAGAAGAATCCTCTTCATTTACCTCTTCAAAAAGATTGGCTACAATGGAAGCTTTTCCTTCCATGAATTGTTTCATATGCATCTGTTGTTCAGGGATGACAACCATGTCTAGGAGGGTCACATCTGCTTTGATGTTGGCCAACTGGTTCAAGATATTGTATTTGGAAGAGGGGAGAGGAGGGGTGATTCCTTGACTCTTGGTAACCTTAGGAACCTGGACAGTTGCAGCGAGCGAGGATGAGCTCAGGGTAGAAGAAGTGCAGGGAGAAACAAATTTTCCCTTGAGAGCATAAGCTTTGTCTCTAGTATCGATGACCATGACATCCTCTGGCTCTGCAAAATCTAGGAAAATGATAGTAGCTTCTGGTATTTTACCAAAGATCTTATCTCTGGCACTCTTCTTTACATCGCATATGGTTTCCTCACGGTGTTCCTTGCAAAAGTTACACCAACTCCGAGGTAGGATAGATTTAGGTTGAAAATTGTTTTCAACTGGATTTCTGAAGGGGCTTGCAGAAGAGGATGAAGTTGTAGGGGTGAGAGGGGAGACAATACCCTTATGCTCAAATGCTATCATACAATTGTTCATATCTTGTACTAGTTGTAAGAGAGCATACATGTCTGTCTGTCTAACTGATTCTCCCTGGGGAAGACCAGTTCTTTCAAGATTTTCTTCATACTCTGAGCAAGCATGCAGAGTGGAACCGAGATTATAAATGTATTTTTCTTCTATCCTATTATGGTAGGGAGAACACAATGCATTGGACTAATGCATGAAAGCAACTTGGTTCCAAGGCAAAATAAGTTCTGGGATTTGATTGTATAACTTGGTGAAACACAAGTTGAAAGACTTGATGGGCTCACCATATTTATAGGTGACTTTATTGTATTCCCTTAACTTCTCGGCAGTTCTTTTAGATTTCCCATAAGTGGATCGGAACCAATAGATCAACTCCTCCCAAGTAGACAAAATCTTAGGAGGAAGGTCAAAGAAGTCATTCGTAGCCTTTCCTTCCAAGGAATTGATGAATAAGTGCATTCAGGTATCATTGTAGTTGGCCCCTATGTTATGACAAGCATTGGAAAATGCCATGAGGTGTTTGTTTTTACTAACAGTGTTATTTCATGAAAACCTAGGCAAGTGCTCTCTAAACTTCGGAAGTGGACGAGTAGCATGTGCTAGGTTAAGAGGAGAGGACACATGCCATAGTGTGGTTGTGGCATCTTCTTCAAATTGAAAAAGCCCATACTTTTTTAATGACTTTGGTGGGGTTTGTAGTGGATTGGATAGGGATATGGTGGCTATATAAGCTATCAATCACTGATGATGATGAATATTTTGAATATGGAGCACTTCTAGTGCCACCAAAGCCACCACTAGATGCCATATTGTGGATGATAGATGAGGGAAAGAAAGATGAGTTGGAAAAATCAGATAAAGTTCTCCTTAGATCACTCTTTTGGGCAGACAACACAATGTTCCTTATTCCTATTTCAGCAATAGGATTGATTTCAGGTGACAGGATTCTTCTTCTTCTAGAAACACGAGAGTCCAAGGACATGAAAGAAAGGCCAAAACTGAAGAAATAAAAAGTTTATTGTTGATTTCTAGGTTGTCTACGTCTAGCTTCCAATCGTTCTTTAGCACTAATATCTTGTTCAGTTGCTTCCCAAGAATAGTTAAGTTCGGCACGGGTCCTAGCAGTGTCTAAAATAGTATGAAACCAGTTCAAAGAAATGTTGGTTTGGTCTTGGAGACCAAGCTCAAGATTGGCTTGCCTTGCAATAGGAACAATCATTAAGAGTAAAAAAGTCAAAGAATCAAATTCAGAAAAGAAAGATGTATCGATGAAAATCGAGTATAAAAAATTAACCAGAGAGATATTGAAGATCTCCCTAGTATGGTCGCCAAATAAATGTTGAGGAAAAGATATGAAATGATCTTACTCAAGCATTTTCAGATTCTTCTTGGCTAAAGAAAAATAGACGGGAATGTCACCCTAGGTTTATAGCCAACAAAAATAACATGCTAACTCACAAGTATTGATTACAAGTGCTTAGGATAGTCTTTTTTCAATAAATAGCTTGCTGGAAATTTACTTTTTATTTAATTTTCTGAACATGTCAGTTGCTGAAATAAATGTAAATATAGAAGTAAAGTCACCAAGATGATAATCAAGACAGATGAGACATAAAGAAATCCTTTATTTCATTCAAATTCACCAAAGAGTCATTTTATTTACAAAATCCCATGCAGAAATTTTGGACCAAAGTCAAACTTAGACATCCCCAATGAAACATACAAAAGGACCTCTGACAAAAAACCAAAACTGAACTCTAAAAGCTGGATCAACTTTCCACAAATTGTTTCCCACTCGACTCTGCACAATAGCCTTTGTCAGTCATGAAAACTAATTCACAAATAGACAAGTCTACATAGACTATAAAAGATATATCAACACCTCTCAAAACCAAGTGTCTGAATGATGTGATTCATCCCTGAATATTGTTGTCTACAATAAGACCCTGCTATCATAAAAGAGAATCGGGCTTGTGATGAATAAATGAATGAATGAAAACTGAACTATCTCAACATAAACTCAAAGAGCAAACCTTAGTATTCTTCTGCTTCTATCCTCCTCTTGTTCCACCCTTTCCTTTTTCTTTTAAACAATTTAGAATTGGTTGAAGTAGTTGAACCAACTCATTAGTTAAGTTAATTAAAAGACTCAACCAACTTTAGTTAGGGGGAAAAGTAATAATCATAATAAGGGTTATAAATAAATAATAACTAGTAGGTGGGACCCCTTGTGACTCCATTTAGCTCATAACAATCATAACAATCATAACATAACAATTAGTTAAGTAAAACACACCTCCTTGTGTCTCCCATCAACATATTCACTTTTGGAAATTTAGCTCATGATATTTGAAAATATTTTCAAAAATATTACTCATATATCCAAAATAAAACATGTTGTCCAAAATTTCCTAAAGTCAACTATCATCAACAATAGATAAAAATAAAACTCAAAAACCATATTTCCCACTCTGAGATGCAATATTTCCTTGATTGTTGTTGTCACCCTTTAATTTCCTTGAATTTTCCTTTGGCTACATTGAGCCTTTAGGCCTAATCTCATTGACACGTGGGAAAAATTGTCCCTCAAATGCATCTGGGAAGACACTGATTTTTCAGAGCCATTGGAGGGTGAGGAAGGGGCAGAAGTGTCTTTTCCCTTATTAAGGGAATGGTGGGCTTCAGTTTTCAATCTCTTTCTAGCATGGGAGGATTGCAATGGTGAGTGGTCAGGGGCATATTAGAAAATGGGGTTAATAGGCAGAGAAGCAGGCAAGGACAAATTGGGTCAGCCACGATGTTGGGAGACTATTAGGTGGACAATCTCTTGCCATCCATCATTTTTCAGGAACCTTGGGTTGTAATGAGACATGAGGAGGTACAGGGATACTGGTGGCTTACGGGACTTGGAAAGGATACCTTTCAGGCTTAGGTTGGACCACTCCCTGCCCAATCCAATTGAAAAATCCGGTCTAAAACAATTGGCCAAGCTCTTGTGAATCGGCGTCAAAATGTATGGAGAACCTTGGCCTTCTTGAGCCTCTGTTCCAATTACCTCTCCCTCTGTTTCCTCGGCCATTGCTACCTCAACTGAAAAAACTCATTCCTGCATGCATGATTGATTAGAAAATAGTATTTTAAATAACCATACATGAGAACTCTTAAAAATATGAAATACATTTGGCTCAGCAATGTATAAGAATCATGCAATCCAATCCATACAAATTGTTTTATTGTTCATCAGTGAGCAGAGGGTGAATAAAGGGTTCTGGGATATGTGAGGGGTTTGTATTGAGAGGAACATGATATGATGAGGGGGGAAGAAATACAATTATTTCTCAAAGACAACAACAATCAACTGCAAATCAAAGAAAACATCACTGTAATTCACCAAGACACTGCTATTGCCAACTGCTTCAACACAGAATTTTTCTTGATTGTAATCAATTTTGGAACAGGGAGTGAAAAATGAATGTGGGAAGGTGATGGGGTTGTAATTAGCGAAAAGTGAATCAATTATGGGGAATGAGAATGATTATTGTTCACAAAATTAATCAAGTAATCCATATCACCATTATGTTAAAAGGAGATAGGCCAATGAGACGATCATCGTGACCAAATAACAATTTCTCTGTATTTAACCAGTTTACTATTCACAATCAAATGTCCACACAGTGTCATCAAGAAGACAACATGCATTCCACAAAAATATGTAGGGGAGTTCTGTTCCTTTTATTTATAACAATTCTCAAATGTGAAATAATAACCATTTCTGCTCTGTTGATCATCAAAACCAACCACTGCCCACACATTTCCTCAATCATAAAACACACCCAAAGTTGTGTTTCAAGATTGCAATGAAGTTATACTTTCACTACAATCGGGACTTCCATTTAAACTGCATGGTATTCATAAAGCATACATAATGGAAATCAAACCAATAACCCAGATTTAATTGTAAAACCCTGACTCGTCATTTAAACAGGTAGACATCAACCACCAGTCCAACACATGTTATGCACAAAATAATTCAATCATGCAAGTATAATTCTGTCACTGTATAAGCCCAATTCAATGTGACTCTAAAAATATGGGCCATCCATCCAACACGATGAGGTATCAACAACATGCCTATCTTCATAAAAGAAATAATCATATTGCCACAAAATCATGCTTAAAACTCTGTGACTATTTCTAAGCATGGAACCCAAAATTATCCATATCATGCATAGTGGGCAGCCACCCAAAACACCACAATGCAACATTTCCATTCTACAATTTCAAACACATATTCATAGTTATTAACTCAACCCCTCGTGTCGAGCTATCAATCTAATACAATAATCCTTCAAATTAACCAAACTGCAACCAACCATGCTATGTGAAATCTCAGGCTCATGCAATCGAATAATCATAATGCACATAGTGGATGAAATTTCTACAGTCATCTTGGTTGCAATAATTGTTTGGCTCCAAAAGAACTCATAGTTACAATGACCAAATATTCATGGTCTAGCAGCACCAAACACACAATTGCAGTACGCGCAATTATCATTTAGCAATTGTAACCAATGCCAAGTTAACCATCCAAATAATCTTAGTGCAAAAGGACAGTGACTGTGTATCAACCAACCAATTCACCAATGTCATAACAATCAATCGACCTAACAAGCTGTGGAAACCACACATATCCACACATCAACTCAAATCGGGGATGCGATCCTCTCAATTAAACAATACTGAGTTATTAAACATAAGGAGAGCGACTGTTAATTTTGAATTGTGGAATTAACAATGCAAGGTTTACCATTGTTATAATAGAGGTAGTGACTAGATACCAAACCAAAACAATATACACATGACCAAGTCGGCAAGCCTATACTCAAATTAGTCAAAAATATACAACCATCCAACAAAAACCAAGTAGTAAACCCGATAGGCCAGGCCAGTCTTCTATATCAACCTTCAGACTAGAGGGCTAAGGGTTTGTTCTATAGACAACACAGGGAGAACAGAACCAACTCCTTGTAATGGTGAAACCTTCGAGGCCAACGGTGCATACACAGAGAGAACCATGACTCATTCATGGAAATGTAACAAATACCATGACAGGGGGCTATAATAGAGGAGTGAGACTCCAACTCAGATAGTAACGATACTTAACACATGCAGGGTATAACCCTCTTGGTTCTCCAGTCAAAAAACCACAACGTTGAAGTGAATACATGGCCGAGAAATTAACAAAATAAACCATTGCATGACCTTTTAGTGGTGGAAACAAACTAATGCTCAAGTGAACAAACCCAATGACACAGAGTGCCTCCAATCATTAAACCCACAAATTCCAAAGATTGGACATAGTAACGAATGTGTGAGGATAGCTATCCACCCAAGACCAAACAAAAACCCTCTAACTAAACCAACAAGGATAACATAGAGCCCTTATGGATGATAACACCCAAGATGACCAATAACTTCTATGAATTCAAGATTATTGCAGAAAGAACTATCAACACTTCATTCCAAGAACACAATTTTATGAAGTGGCAATACTTAAGGAAAACACAAACCAATACACCCGAGCCATTAATCATTTCATAACCGGAGCCGACTCATGAATGGAAAAAAAAATACATACCTGCAATAGAACACCTTAAAATGTGATTTGGTCGAGCAGTTCCCCTCTGCTAAGAAATCGGAGCATAACCACAACAACAAGGTTGCACAATAGCCTGACTAGGGTGGCAGCCAATGGAAGGAATAAAGGTGACGTGCAGTAAATGCACGTCACCTCCACTCACATTCAATTAAGTCATTAGTACAAGTCATCCAATAATCCATTAACTCAATTAATTAGACCATGTATCAGAACCATCAACCATTAAAACCAATAGCGTGATTGATATAAACTCATGCCATAAAATAATCATCATGCATATCAACTATGTAACCCAAACAAAATCGCATAGCTATTAACGTCCATTACGTTTTCAAATGTGCCACCAGCATACCATCCATTCAAATATACCATATTCATATTACCAATATAACTCAATCAAATCACATAACCATTACTTGCTAGATAGGATTTAACCATAAAAAATTTAATCTTTCATGCATGTAGTATAGCATATCTCAAATTCTTCCCCTTGCATTTGTTGCATTGTTTTCATTTCTTTCCAATTGCTTGTATGTGTTACTAACATGTATGTTATGCAGGTGTTCCAAGAATCGGTAGTAGTGGTGTCGATGAATGGTATAGGTTGTAGTAACACAAAGAACCAATACTTCATAGGACTCAAACCACATCCAATAAAAACAAGATCTCATTAACCATGTAAGCCATGTCAAACATCATCACAACATCACATATAAACAGACCTGATCTCCAATCTACAAGGGGGTCCCACCTACTAGTATTATTTAACTTTAATAATAATAGGCTTTAGCAACACTTTGCGGGAAAAACTTAGTTGTGATTTTAATCGTCAACAATATGTATCTGATGTCTAAGAAGTAATAATTTGGTACAACAAATATTGTTACAATTTTCAAGGAATTATAAAATACACATATTTCTACAACTATATTGTAAGTATAAGTTAGACATATGTTTTCTTCTTTTATGCCTGATGAATATTAATGAAGTTTTCATTTATGTTAATTTAATATTGTTTTAAATGAGATACAAATGTTAGTAATTTATTCAATTGAAAGTTAAATGATATTTATTTAAATTGAATACATTGTTTAATTTTTCAATTTTATTTCTTAAATTCTTCTTTAAAATCATCTAAAATCTAAAGTTGTCTAAAAACATTGAAATCCTACCTTTCAAGTTGTGATATTGATTTATTGGAATCAAATTTATTTATTAAGGTAAAACAGTATAAACAATCTATTTCAGGATAGAGAATTTCAAAGTTAAAATAAATAATTGATAGTGGATTCCTTGGCATAGTTTCCTAGCCAGAAACATGTAATATACCAGATATAAAAAGTATGCAGAACATAAATAAAATGCTAGAAATGGTAGAATAACAACAATATAACCAGAACAATCACCACAATAGAACTGAAATGATATAAGAATAACAACATAAATAACACTTTGATTCTGAAAGCAATGCTCATGGGCCTCTTCGAGGGGGCAACCTCCAGTTGAGAAGAGCTCTATTAAAATAATATCCAAGCTAGGGTTCTCATACCCTCGACTCCTATTTATACTAAATATGTATATCAAAATAAGAATCTAGAGGAAGATCCTTATAGAAGTGGAAGGTTCTATTAGGTCTTCTTACATTCGACTTATTCTATTTTATTGCAAGGCCTTATTAATATTGACCTTTATTACATCTGAATATATTGCTCTACCTGCGTGCGGGTTAGGACCCTAACATGTCCTCCCCCTTAAAAACAACCTTGTCCTCAAGGCTTGAGATGCAGAAATTGCTGCAGAATGGTAGTTGGTTCCCAAGTGGCATCTACTGGAGTTGTATCTTTCCAATGGACTAGCACTTCCTTGATGATTCTCTGATGCAGGCGATGCTCACGCTAGTCCAAAAATTCTTGTGGTTGTAGCCAAATGGATCCTTCTTCGGCTAACTCAGGAAGGTTGGTTTGAATTTTGCACTTAGTTCCAATCACCTTCTTTAAGCATGAAACATGAAAAACATGATGTAGCTTCGAATGACTGGGAAAATCTAACTGATAGGCCACATGTCCCACATGCTTGAGAATGGTATAAGGACCATAAAATTTGGGTGCTAGCTTCTGACAATGCTCATCCTTAAGGGAATTTTTCTTGTAAGGTTGTAGTCGAAGAAACACCTAATCCCCTTCTGCAAATTGATGTTCAGAGTGACCTTGATATGCTTGTTACTTCATGCAATTCTATTCCATGACCAAATTCTCTTTGAGGGTATGGAGAATAGCCTCACGAATTGTAAGTGTTTGGTCAACCGCCTAGACCTTCAAGACACCCGGTAGGTATGAGAGAACTGAAGGTGGCTTATATTCATATACTGCTTCAAAAAGAGTCATGCATGTAGCTATAAGGTATGAAGTGTTGTACCACCATTCATCTAGGGGTAACCATTGAGCC
The DNA here is from genome assembly GCA_009831015.1 of Picea engelmannii. Lineage (NCBI taxonomy): Eukaryota > Viridiplantae > Streptophyta > Pinopsida > Pinales > Pinaceae > Picea > Picea engelmannii. Next base: position 639,382 of record ML778848.1, read on the forward strand.
CATTGATTTTGATTTTCTGAGGAAAAACACCTCAAATATGTTTCCAAACGCTTGTTGACAACTTTCGTTTAACCATCAGTCTGGGGATGATAAGTTGTGCTAATATTCAATTAGGTTCCTTGTAGCTTGAATAGTTCTTGCCAAAAATTGCTTGTGAAAGTTGGGTCACAATCAGAAATAATAGAGTGTGGCATGCCATGAAGCTTGAAGACCTGATCCATGAAACTTTGAGCCACCATGGATGTTGTAAATGGGTGTTGAAGAGAGAGAAATGAGCATACTTGGAGAGGTGATCAACAACCACCATGATGACTAATTTATTTCCTGATTTGGGTAAGCCTGTAATAAAATCCATAGAGATATCCCTCCAAATAACAGGTGGAATTGGAAGCGGTTGTAGTGTGCCCAGAGATTTGAATGTTTCTCCCTTGTTGCATTGACACACATCACATTCAGTGAAAAAATTACGAATGTCCTATTTCATACCATCCCAGAAAAAAGAACATTTGACCCTGTCATAGGTTTTGGTGAACCCTGAGTGCCCCACTGTGGGTGTAGCATGAAGCTCAGAAAGTACCGTGGATTTAAGCTTTGATTGTTTACTTAAATACAAACGACCTTTGTATCGAAGCTCATCATGGATCCAAGAGAACCCTGGGGAATATGGAGCATTGGACTGCAATTGTTGGATCAGATGCAAACTTTTGGGATCTTGTAGCCATTCCTGGCAAATGGCTTGGAGCCAATATGGTACAATGAAGGAAAGAGAAAAAAGGGATCCTTCATCTTCATATTTGCAGGAATGTGCATTTGCAACCACATTGTCTTTTCCTTTCTTGTAAATGATCTCATAATCATATCCAAAGATCTTAGTCACCCATTTTTGTTGCTCCAGGGAGGAAATACGTTGTTCCATAAAATACTTAAGGCTTTGATGGTCTGTCTTAATTTGGAAGCGTTGCCCCAATAGATAAGGGTGCCACAGATCAACGACATGCAGAATAGCCAACATTTCCTTTTCATAGATTGATTTTCCCAAATTTCTTTCAGATAGTTTCTTGTTGTTAAAGGCCAAAGGTAGACCCTCTTGCATAAGGACAACACCAATTCCAATCCCTTAAGAATCACATTCCAAGAAAAAGATCTTTGTGAAATCAGGAAGGGCCAGGACTGGAGTGGTGCACATGGCCATCTTCAAGGTTTGAAAAGATTGAGCAGTGGCTAGGGTCCAAGTGAAAGAGTTCTTTTTTAGGAGAGCAATGAGAGGTGTTGCAATATTTCCATAATTCTTAAAAAACTTGTGGTAATAACCTGTTAAGCTTAGAAATCCACGCAAGCTTTTGAGAGTCTTTGGGTGAGGCCAGTCTTGCATAGCTTCAATATTTTTTGGATCCACCCTGACGTTGTCCTTGCCAACCAGATGACCCAAGTACTCTACTTCTGAGGCGCCAAAAGAAAATTTAGATTGTTTCAGGAAACGTTGGTGTTGAGAGAGTAGATGGAGAACTCGATCCACATGAGAAAGATGGTATGTCCAGGTTTTTCTATAGATGAGGATATCATCAAAGAAAACTAAGACAAAATGACATAGAAAAGGATGGAAGACATGATTCATGAGGCTTTGGAAGGTGGAGGGGGTATTACACAAGCTAAAAGGCATGACCAACAACTCATAGTGGCCCACATGATTTCTAAAGGTAGTCTTGGGAATGTTTGCCTCTTTCATACGTATTTGGTGATAGCCCGAATGAAGATCAAGTTTAGTAAAGAATTGGGTGCCACTCAATTCATCCAAGAGGTCATCAATGACAAGAATGGGAAATTTGTCTTTAATGGTAAGTTTTTTGAGGGAACAGAAGTTAGGACACATTTGCCAAGAACCTTATTTCTTCAGGACCATTACCTTCAGAGAAGAGTAGGGGCTCATACTAGGGCAGATAACATCTTCATTAAGGAGTTCCTGGACCATTTTCTCAATTTCATTTTTTTGGGAAAAGGGGTGATGATACAGACGAATATTGGGAGGAAGGATTTCGGGTACAAGGGAAATGGAATGATCATGAACACCACAGGAAGGAGGGAGTCCCTGAGGAGTGGAAAAGACCACTTGATGTTGAGAAAAGATGGCTTGGAGGTCTTGCGGCACCGAGGGTGTCTCTTTTGCTTGTATGGCATGGAGTTGGGCAATAACACCAGAATGACCTTTTTTGAGAAGATTTTCCATGCGATGGGAACTAATGATCTCGGGTGAGCCGACGGTGATGCCTTGGAACTTATATTTGTGGCCCTCCTGATCAAATTTCATGGATAATTACTTGAAATCCATGAGAATGGGACCCAAAGACCTTATCCAGTCTGCACCCCAACACAATGTCACAACCACCCATGTCGATAGAAACATATGAGATTTCAGGTGGTAGTCACCAATTTGGAGACACACATTTTCACAACACCCTCCACATTTCATGGAGCCACCATTGGCAATCATGATTTGGAAATTATTGACGGCATGGATGTAGCAATGAGTTTCTTGGGCAATGCAACAATGAATAAAATTATGGGTGCTTCCACTATCAACCAGAATGATGACCTTCCGATGCTTGATGTAACATATTAGCTTAAGGGTTTGGGGAGCGGAGAAGCCAGTGAGAGCATTGAGGGAAATGACTGGTTCTACTTTGGGAGGGTCTAAGGGAGGGGTTATGTCAGTGGTTTCAGGTGACTCAGACACAAGAGGAGTTTCAAAATCCTCTTCCGAAATATCCTTGGAGATGGCCAAAAAAAGATTTTGTTCCTTACACTCGTGGCCCGAGAAATATTTTTCATCACAATTATAACAAAGGCCTTTGAGTTGGCATTCAACCATTTCATCCCTGGTCAATTTTTGGATCTTTAGTGGAGCGAAGGGAGTACTGGGATTTACTGGTTTAGGGCGAGGGATAAAGGTGGGTTTCCAGTTTTGAGAAGATATAACCTGTTGTGCTTATTAATCTCTTTTAGTATCCTCCACCCAACTTTGAGGCCGAGCCATGAGGACATGGGCCCGAATATCATCTTTGAGGCCACTAATAAAACAATCTCGGAAAAAGGCATCAAACATGCCATCTGTCCAAAAAGCCAGGCGCTCAAAGGCAGCTATAAAGTCTTCCACTGTTCATGATTGTTTCAACTTTGTCAAACAACCCAAATTTTTGGTGTCTGTGTCAAAGCATTCATAAATCTCTACCACAAAGTGTGTCCAAGCAATATACCCTTGACGGGAAGTTTTTCTCCATTTCCACCATTGCCAACAATCTTGATCTAGATGGAGAACACCATACTAGAGTTTTTCCAAGTCATCTTTAATGTCGTATAAAGAGAAATAATGTTCCATTTGGGTTACCCAACCAGTGGGGTCCAATCCATCAAATTTGGTCCCATCCACCCGCAGAAGGCATAGGTCACGTTGAAAGTGATGGTGCTGAAAGTTATGGGAATGAGAGGAATTTTCACCTTTAGTATGTGGGGGTGAGTCAGAGGAAGGGTTATCTGTAGGGATATGAAGCTTGGTGCAGAGTGACTAAAAGACAGATTCAAGATGGGTGGTCAGGTCTTGTTTGATTTCCTCCATTGAGGACTGCATGGTTGTATTGATGGCGAAAACATTGGCACTGAGTTGTTTCACTTCTTGTTGGGTCTCGATGAGACTGTATTGCAAGGTATTGAAGAGAGATTCCAAGTCTTGGCTGCGGGTATGGGCCATGAGGACGAGGGAACTGAAAAGGGGCGGGTGGGGTCAAAACAATTTGCTAAAAAATGATATGTATGAATGTGATAAGGGCGAAGAGATGAATCCAATGGAATAGGTCTCAAATAATGGTGAAAAAAAATCCATACCTTTTTTTTTTACACCTGCGGAGTTATACTCCAGTCTGAAGAATAATGAAGTGATGAAATGCCCAAATGCTTCACCAGGAAGAAAAGTGTAGTTACTTGGCAACCCGAACACAGTTGCACGATAATAGATCTTGTCTGTTTTAATTTGTTTATGTTTATGTTTTAATTATTTTATGTTTTTGTTTATGTTTATGTTTGTTTATGTTTATAGAACGTACCCTTAGCCGTACTACCTGACTACCTAGGTACGAGAGAGTATCTTCCAGAGTGGCCGATCGATTTATCTAAAGAGGGCTTCAGGAAATCTAGGCCGATTCATACACAAGTGTTGTCTGATGCGCTACCACTCGAAGGGGTGCCAACAAGGGTTACAAGGGTGGCCAACAGATGTGCACTTAAGAACCACTTGTATTTCATGCGTGTATGAATCCCTCAACTGAGGTTTTATGCACTTACCGACAGATCTCTGTGGCTTAAAGACATTGGAATACGTCTCTACCTTGGAAAAAAAATTACCCACAATTTCTTCCAAGGAAAGTGCTATGATACCACTTATAATATACCATATATAAAAGGTATGCAAAACATAAATAAAATGCTAGAAATGGAAGAATAACACCAATATAACCAGAACAATCACCACAATAGCACTGAAATGATATAAGAATAACAACAGAAATAACACTTTGATTCTGAAAGCAATGTTCACGGGCCTCTTTGAGGGGGAAACCTCCAGTTGAGCAGATCTCTATTACAATAATATCCAAGCTAGGGTTCTCATACCCTCGACTCCTATTTATACTAAATATGTCTATCAAAAGAAACATCTAGAGGAAGATCCTTCTAGAAGCGGAAGCTTCTATTAGGTCTTCTTACATTCGACTTATTCTATTTTATTGCAAGGCCTTATTAATATTGACCTTTATTACATCTGAATATATTGTTCTACCTATGTGTGGGTTAGGACCCTAACAAAACATCTGAAGGATTACAACATTCTTTTGGCGTCGTTGTCGGGGAAGGAATTAAGAAAACTTTATATTTCCCTAGATAGAATGATAGGAAATCCTTATCCTTGATGGTGAACAAGGGTTAGGTTCGCTAAAAATTTTCACCTAGCGACTTCACAATTTTGATCCTGGCATTAGGAACGAAAAACAAAAGAGAAAACCTAGACCCTGTCAAATAGTTGACTTAGGTTAATGGATAGTTTGTCTATACTGTTGGTTGTCATTGATGTCAACCCTTGGAGAGTGATATTTTAGATTGATGTCAACCCTTAGTGATTGATGTCAACCCGTGGAGAAGTCTGGTAGCGAATTTTGGTAGCACAAAGGCATGGGTAGGGGACCTGAGTCTGTTTGAGGTATAAAGGCACAAAGATTAGTGAATTTACAAGTAATACTATTCTATACGGATATTATATGTTATGTCATTTATGGTGATATGTGGAACACCACATAAATCCTCACAGTTAGAGAGTTATGGCCATATGAAGTTGGAGAACCCTCATGAGTTATGTAGAAGCCTCTAGAAGGTCAAAGAAATCAATTATTGTAGAAGCTCCTAGAATAAGTGTACTAGTAAAATCGATGATAACTAGGATTTAATCATGGGTATAGTTGTTTCATTAAGAAAATAATTAAAAATAAATTAGTTTCAACAAAACGTTGTGAGTTTGGTAATTATGGTAAAGCAGTTGTGATGAGAAGATTGAATAGTCAAAGTGGTTGACCAAGAAATAAATTAAATAATAAAGTGGTTGCAACAAGGAGTTAGTTAAGGGAAAATAAGTTATGAATTGACTAATTATAGAAAAGTTAGTTGCAACAAGAAGTTGTGAGTAAAGATAAATTATTTAAATAATAAAGTAGTCAAAGTGGTTGCAAAGAGAAATTATTTAAATAATAAAGTGGTTGCAACAAGAAGTGATGAGTTTACTATTTATGGATAAGTCAAAGTGGTTGAAAAAGAAATTATATAAATAATGAATTTAGTTGCAACTAGGAGTGGAGAAATTACTACTTGAGGGAAGTGGTTAAGTTAAGTGGACAAAGTGATTAAGTGGAAAAAGTAGCTAACTGGACAAAGTGGTTAGTGGACAAAGTGGCTAAGTGGACAAAGTGGTTAAGTTGGTTAGAAGGTAACCCCTTGAGGAAGCTACATGGAAGTATAAATAAGAGAGAAAGGTTCTCCCATTAGAACCTATTGAATATCATTGAATATCTATTTTGTGAAAGGTTATTTGGGCAGGTGTTATTGATAGAGAAAAAGTGCGGAAGAAAAATCATGGCAAGAAAAGTGCGGCAGAAAAATTGCAGCAGGAAAAGTGTGACAGGAAAATTGCGGCATAAAAATCATGGAAAGAAAAGTGCAGCAGAAAAACCACGGCAGGAAAACTGCGGAAAAAAAATCACGGTAGGAAAAGTGCGGCAGAAAATGCGCAGCAAGAAAAGTGTGGCAGAAAAATCGTGGAAAAAAAATTGCGGCAGCAAAATCACAACAGTAAAACCGTGGCAGCAAAATGCTACAAGAATAAAAAAGTTATGGTTTTCATATGTGTAGTGTTGAATCTATGAATATGGTTGAGGGTTTTCCTTGTAAATCTATTGGATGCCCTTTTGGAAGTTTAGGGCTTGTTGTAGAGTTGATCTGAGGAAGATCTACTGAAGTTTAGTATCGGTTCATGTTTGAGGGTTTTTGGTTGAGGTATGTTGTTGAAGTTATTGGTACAGATATAGGTTGTATAACAGTGAGGTTGTGGAACATGGTTGATGTGAGGATTTATGGTATTTGATTTCTGGAGAGTGTGGTGCATTGCTAGAGGTATCTTGTTGGTTATCTTGGTGTTTGTTATTGGTATATGGTAGAGGTATATGATTAGGTACATGGATGAGATACATATTTGAAGTACATGGTGATATTGATACATCTTGTTGAGACATAGTTTTTTTTTTTTTATATACATGATTGGTACATGTTGTTCCTTATCTTTGTATAGTGTTGATGTACGTTGTCGGTGCACATGATTGATGTGCATTGTTGGCACATGGTTTTAGTGATATTCTTGTGATTTTGGGTATGAGATCTATGTTATCAAATATGATATATTTAGGAGAGTACGGGTACATGTTGTTGGTGTATTTAGTTTTGTTGGTACATGCAAGTCAGGAGTACAGGTTGGCTATAGGACAGTGGCACAGGTTGATTACAGATCAATGACACAAATTGGCATAGGTTTACAGTAGTATATCTCACAGTGACAGTGTGACAGTGGTTCCATCATTCTACTTATATTTCAGGGAAGTTGGATGGGGCAAGGATAGGTGGTTGTATCCACCTTCCAGTTGTAGTCGGAGAACATAGGGGATTTTAACCTCCTTCTAGTTGTAGCCAAAGAATTGGGGAGTTGGAGCTTTCCTCAGGTTGTAGCCTGAGAAACTAGGGGGTTGGATCCTCCTTCCAGTTGTAGCTAGAGAATTGGAAGTTGGTTCTTCCTTGAATGTAATTCTTGACATACAAGAAAATCATTCTGTGCTTTTCTCCCACATTGGGTTTCCACATAAATATTGGTGTAGTGTGCATTGTGTGGATGTGTTTGTTATTTTTTATTATGCATTGATAAATGTTAATGATTATGATACAGTAATATATTGATGATGAACATATGAACATGGTTGAATAAGTAAAAAAATATACATTTTGGTTTAAATGATTAATAATTGGTATAATTTCTCATTGTTGATTCACCCCACCACTCTCAGTAATCCAAGGGACCCTAGGAAAACTACACCAGTAGCATATCTAGAAAAATTGTTGTCTAAGAGAAAACCTATACAAAGACAAATTGCACCTTATGTTTCTAAACCCTCTTCTTCCATAGATCCCAAATCAAAAGGAAAATTCTCTATTACTATAGAATATTGTTCAAAATATTTTCCCACAATTTCTCCAAAACTTTCATTTCCAATTAATCCTAAAGAATCTCCTCCAAGTTCTCCAAAACCACCCTTATTAGTCTCTGCAACTGAATCTCTTGAAATTTTCCTTGAACATTATATTGCACTTTATCTCAAAGATTCTCTTGTAATCTCTCAAGTACCTTCTACTAAAAATCCTCCAAACTTTTCCCTAAAGGATTCTCTTGAAACTTCTCATGTTACATCTCCTAAGTTTTCTTTCTTATTCCCTAAANAACATTATATTGCACTTTATCTCAAAGATTCTCTTGTAATCTCTCAAGTACCTTCTACTAAAAATCCTCCAAACTTTTCCCTAAAGGATTCTCTTGAAACTTCTCATGTTACATCTCCTAAGTTTTCTTTCTTATTCCCTAAAAAGGAATCTCATGTAATTTCCCAAACAACTCTTTCAAAATTTCTTACTGAAGAAGAATATTCCTTCAAAGCATTTATCAATATAATCACTCCATAAAATTCTAAGTATTCTTAGAACATCTAATGGCTAGTCAACAACACCAACCCCCACAACAACCACAACAAAAATCACCCCCACCACCTCCACCTAGGATATTTAATAAATTTGTTGCTAGATATGATCCCTTAAATCATCCTATAAATATGAATAATTTTACTGATAATTATGTAAATCGCTTACCTAAATTTAATGGGGAATATGAGATTACAGCTTTAGAGCATCTATCATCTTTGATAATTTTATAGATAATCTAGGACTTGAACATGAGGTTGTGTATATGAGAATATTTGTGCAAACTTTTGAAGGGGAGGTAAGGACATGGTTTAAGGGGTTACCTCCTAATTATATTGACTCATGGGGTACACTATAATCTATTTTTCTTAGATAATGGGGGGGGGGGGGATCATTTATATTATTTTACTGAATTTGGTAGCTTAAAAAATAAACATAGTGAATCTTTTTCATATTTTATAAAGAGGTTTAATAAACTTTATCATAAGACTTGTTGGGTCTCATAAATGTCGCATTTTCATCCTATTTTCCTTTCACTATTCCTCTCATTCATCCATGTTCCATTATTCAATTTACCTTTCATTATACTGTTTTCATAAATGCATTTGGGTTTCACCTTATTATTTTCCACTTTATTCATTTTAGTATTAAAAGAGAATTTATGATTAAATATTAGAAAATCAACATGTTTTCATATATATCTCAAAAATGTGTGAACTTTGTAATGTGTAGGAATATGTGAAGGATTAATTCAAAAATACTTCTCGAATATGTCATCCACCATATCAAGATTTGAGGAGATAATTATTCAAGTTTATTTCAAGGAGAAGATCATGGGGAATGGATAGCATATATTATCCAAGATGTATGAGAGATATGTGTGAGGATTTGAAGGGATCATATTTTGTAATAATGGGAAATTGGTTGAGAGAAAAGTGGATCTGTAATTATGAGATGCTTATCGTCTTTTCAAATATTTCATGTATAAAAGAGAGTTCTCTCTCTTCACGAGGGAGTAATCATTAGGATGAAAAATTAATTAGTCATTATAGGATTAGAAGGAGATTAGATTTATATTGGAAAATGATTAGAAATCAATGATAGGAGTTAGTCATTTCGTTCATAGTCATTTCTTTGGTTAGTTTCATGATTTCATTATTTTGTCATTTGATCATTGTGATGTAATTGAGATTGCTTTATTTTTAGTGTGAGCTCACATGTGTTATCTTGTTTCTCTTCACATGTTGTTTTCCTTGGATGCAATTTTCCATTTCCAAGTAAATTTCATCTAGCAATTTCATTTCAGTCGTTTGTTTCAGCAATTCAATTCCAAGTCGTATGTTTCAGCTTCCCACATTAGATTAATAATTCAATTCTAGTTGTAGCTTCAACATTAGATTAGGTTAAATTAGCTTCAATCCTGCATATACTTGGCATGTGCTTTGTAAATTTACGAACTCCTTGGGTTGGCAATTAAATGATTAGGCACTTATTAAACAACAATATTTACCACCAACATTTTGGCATCATTGTCGGGGAGGTTCTAAAGGGATTGAGATCTAGGTAGGTAGATTGTCTTTTAAACTACACATCTCAAGGGAGGAGAAACAATAAGATGAGAGGTAGGAACATGTGCATCCACTATAGTAAGTTTTCTCCAAAACCTTGATTGTTCCTTTCATGCAAGTGTGTTTCTTTTTTGCAATGAGTGTTTAATTTTTTGTAAAGTGTGATTTACTTTTTCTGAAAGAGTGTTTGATTTATGCAACTGTGAAGAGCGATGGTCATCTATTTCAACAAGAGTAATTTTTATCTGTTTCATCAAAAGTGATTTTATTTAATTTTTTCATTTAGATTTCAGTTTTTGGTGTTGTAAGAATCTATTTTTCCACAAGATGGTTTAACAATGAGTTAAATCTTGGAACAACTCACTCAGATCCTAGCAAAAGTCAGGACATCCTTTTCTCTGGAAGAGGAGATCTTGACAACACTCTAAAGCTTAATTACTCCTCCTGAGGAAAACGAAGAATCAACATTCCAAGAATCATGCACATCTGACAGAGAAAAATTATTAGAGACGGAGATCGAGGAAGACAAAGAGGATTTACAACATGATCTGAAGGAGGGAAATCATTCCTACGAAAGACTTATTGAACATTGGTTCCAAGTAAGAATTAGGTTAGATCAAATTTTTGTTTTTATTTAGTTAATTCACAGTTACAACAACTAAATTTTTTTATTTTTGTATGTTCTAGATTTCATTTCGCAAAATTGATAGTGAATATATTCTTATTATTGTTGCATGTATGGTTACATTGGATATTTGACTACACGTAATTAATTTATAACTTCCAATTAGAGTAGAGTAGGTAGGTTCAAAGGAATAAAACATGTTATTTTTAAGTTAAATTAGGACTCTTCTAATTTTAAATTTATAGGAATAAAAATAAATATATATATATATAAAAAAGCAAAACTCAATGAGGGGAAGAATAGGCAAGGCCTTAGGCATGGTTATGGGGTTTACAGGTTTTACACTAGAGATGTTTATACGGGGCAGTGGTCTAATGTGAAAAGCCATGGCTACAGTGTCCACACTTGTGAATATGGAAGTAGGTATGTTGGGGAGTTTAAGAGGGGCGTCAAGCATGGCCTCAGATACTACCACTTCCGAAATGGTGATACCTATGTTGGAGAGTATTTTTTTTAGACAAAATGCATGGGTTTGGTGTTTACCATTTTGCCAATGGTCATCGTTACTTTAGAAATAGTGAAAGACAGTATGGCCACTGGAATCGTGGTGTTTTAGAGACTCCTAGTACACAGAATTCTCATCCAAGATCCCCCATAGCTAGAAACCATTCAAAAGTATTGAATGCAGTACAGGAAGCAAGGCGAGTAGCAAAAAAGGCATTTGAAACTCCTTGAGTTGATGGAAGAGTAAATAAAGTTATTTATGCTACTAACAGAGTGGCTAATGTAGCAAGGATTGCTGCAGTTAAAGTTGTTCAGAAGAGAATGGATGATAATGTGCCAATTGCAGATGTTTAGGGGGATGACCTCCATTAACTTATCTTGCAATCTCAATTGGTGGTCATAATTTTTGGTTGAGTGGAAAAAATGCCATCCTTCACCTTCATCCTTCCACGCTGATAAACCTGAAAACATCGCTCCCATTGCTATCTTTCATCCTTTGACTCTACACGCTCAACCTGCCATAAACACAAATTAAAAATAAACATTTTTGCAATATGCCTCATCCCTTTACAGTTTCTTCATAACTTATTCTGAAATGAATTCCAATTAATATTGTTCTATTATATAATGATTGGTTGGTTGATGGCTTAAAATGTTGGACCCTTTGTAATTAGCAAACCATTGTACCACTATACCGTGTAGGAATCAATAATTTGGAAGATTTCATATGGAGAAGATTGAATATGGATCTGTTATATTTGGTGGTAGTTCCATTGTTTACCAAATCGGTGCTTAATACAACAAACTCACAAATTGGATGCAACAACCAAACTTCCCTCCTTCATAGTCTCACGCCTTTCATAACAAACTTGCACTTGTTTCATTTCATGGAGCCATTAGTGGTGGAGAGAGTTACGCTATTTCTGAACTTGGAAAATGACCCCATTATTATTACACCAAGGATTTATTTGACAACGGTAGAATATCTTTCTTATGAATGTGGAAAGCATGTTTTGGGTCTTTTGACAGACATGAGCTCATATGCAGATGCTTTACGTGAGGTGTCTGTAGAGATCATGATACCATATTTCATGAACGATTGTTTGTGAAGAAGTGCCTGGTCACCATGGTTATCATGGGTACATGTATACCAACTTGGAAACCATTCATGAAATGTATTGAAGGCCAAAAAGGATCTACTACTCAGATTCACATTCTGACCATGCCCGATGCTACTGCCATAGTTTCCTATCGTTATATTTTCATATCAAGAATATTGTTGGATTGCGAATCACATTCTGAACATGCCTCGATTGAACACTCATTGCGAAAATGGCAATAGCAATATAACTTGAAATTTAAATTCAGGTATTGATTGGGTTCTAACTATTGTTTTTAAATTTCATTTTGAAATGTGAATTTGTCCAGAGTGAAATCGAAAACCAATTGGAATTATGTTGGGGGTGGATGGATTGTATCACCTCGATATATTCTTGTTAAAATATGAGAGGATGGCTGTGTTGTTGGTAACAGAAATCTTGACCAACTGGTTTCCTTCCTTACTTAGACTAGGCAGACTGATTGCCTTATGCAGACGGGAAGGACTTTGTGGCCTTGGTGTATATCCCCTCCTGTAGCGTCTAATCCTCGAATTGTGAATAAATGTAAGTAAGCATTAAAATTGATGCACTTGCAGGTGGGAACATCTATTCCATAGCGATAAGTGAGGTCAAGGGATATGGTCTAATGATATGTTTTTTTTTCCGAGGTAGAGTGTAGAGGTCTAGGGTTGAGGTCTATGGTTCCATCTCGGTGGAGTAAGAGTTCGAGGCGGAGGTAGAGTATTTTATGGGTATATGGTTCTGTGACCACCTCTTTCTTGTCAATAATACTGGCTATGATCGGCTATAACCTTATGTTTATGTCATATCAAATAAATTTGGAAGTCGTTGTAGGAGTTTTCAGAGTGTTCGTTGGTAACCTGTTGTAGCATAAACTAAAAGAAGGTACTATTGTAGGACCCTTCTTCATGCAGCGCAGAATACAAAACTATTGGATGTAGGTTTGTTGTTTTTCATGCAAGGTTTGTGTTCCATTATTTCGATGGATATGGGTTGGACTCTTAGTAATACGTTTTCAATCCATAGCAATAATGGAAAGCTTAGCCATGTGTGCAAATGCAATTTTATTTCTAGTACTAAGATTCAATCATTGATGTAAACTTATTAAATCCCATAACCATTGCTTCAACTGTTTTTCATTGCTCTCCAATTCACACAGAATTTAAAGATTGTTTAGTTTTATGAATTATCAATACTTATCTATTAATAATGATTAATATTGAATCAATAAATATATGACCATTTGGAGTGATGAATTTATCAGAGATACAACATTTATTTCTTCATTGTCATTTTGTGATTGGAGGCAGATATGTATAGGATTATTGAACCCGTCAGAAAGGACAAATATCGAGGTGTTATTGTGGGTCGATGGAACTATCAAAAGACACATCATGGTAGGAATATTGATATGCAATCGAGCTTTGAAGATGATTAGTTGATGGAACTTCTCTGAATGAATGTAATCATGCTTGATGTTTTGGACAATTTCCCTTTACGTTTATTAATAGATTTCTGCTAGTTTGTCCATAGTTTCCTTTGTTTCAAAGGATTGTGTGAATGATAAAAATATATATATAAACAAATAATTGAAACTTAAAAACAATAACATAAAAATCTCGCAAATGGACATTTCAATAATCCTTGAAAACGATATCAAAACAATGTTTTAGATTCACAATATTTGTTTTCTTGAGTCACTTCAAAATATCAAGCAACGAAGAAGCTAGCATGCAAAGGAAACAGGTCAAGACACGTTCCATTTTATTTAGTTTCTAGCATTAGTTCTAAATCCTGCACTTTATGTTTTTCAAAGTTCTCACACTTTTCATGCAGGATTGATAATAACCTTTTACTGGCTCAAAGATGATCAATTGCCGAAGTGATTTTTGAGAATAGAAAAACTCTTCAGAAAAACATGCTTTATTAAAAGCTTGAAGGAGCTAAATTTTTCATGGCACATGTGATGACATTTTCTACTACACAACCATCTTTCAGAAAATCAATTATGCCATGACATTATCACTTACCATTATCCTTCCAAGTTTTTCCGTCATCCATGTACTGGAGTCCACTATTTCATTGCCTTATCCGTCATGACTTCATACATGCCTATCTTTCTAATTCGCATACATATCTTTCTTATTTTGCAGTTCATTTTTCCTTACAAATAAAACCATTAAGTTCATTTCCATGACTACATTGCCTCGTTTTCCTTTCCATACAAACCTGTTGCCACTGAGATCTTTTCATCTATAGTCCTACCAATCATTTTGTATGAACTCGCGTTGAGTGATGTTGGATTCCATAAGGCCCACCTTTCAACAAGTCTTGCCCCATCGAACTCAGTACATTATCTGGGATAGAGACTAGAGTCCTTTTGAGTACCCTAAGGCTTTCATGCCTTAATGGAAAGTTCTCTCACTGACAATCATGGGAATATACCAATGTCCCTAGATCATTAGATCTTACAACTGGATCGACATCAGCACATATATTCACACTTCGAAAGATGTACTTAGGTACCTTGACACTCATTAACATCAATGGTGAGTTTTCCTCGCATTGGTTAATGACATTCATCAATGGTCGGAAATCCAATGACTTATTTTCATGATTGACATCGACACATTCATTCGCATGACTAGAATTGTACCATCAGTTTTAGTAGCAGGTGAAGATTATACACTTTTCATGACTCCATCAACAGTATTTTTCCAGCCATATGAGAGTACCATAGTTCCACTTTCAGACTTCATCTTTTGATTCATACAACCAGTCAGAAGTTCATATTCACTTCACATTCCATGATCTAGTCGCAGCAACAACAACAATCACATTTTTCCTAATCCAGCAGCAGCTACATCCCTATTGCATATTTCATCTACGTTTTGGGTAAGTGGAGGTATGTTTTGTTCTACTCTTTAATCATGTAATTCCTTACATGCTAGAATGAATGAATTTGGAAAATTCCCTCACCATGTTCCATTGCATTTCGCCTTTTCGTACACATAAACCATCTTTAGTTGGGGGCGGGGGGGGTGTATTCATTACCATTTGATTCCATTTTCACATTCATCACCTCATATATTGTTGACCACCATGTCTCTTCCGAACTACACTTTGTTGCATTTTTATTCCATGTATTGATCTATCTTGGCATGATTCATAACATGAAGAAAAGGCTTTATTATGCACGTTGATGGCTTGTCATTTCCATTGCATGTGTGCTTAAAATATTATTGCAGCGAAAAAACAAGTAAACAAAATTAATGTTGTTAACACAAGAACCAGCATTTGTTATATTCATGGTTATCACACAAGAACCAACCATCAGAAACATCAGTTGTTACTCATGTATTTCACATCATGGAATGATTTTATTAAGAAGCCAAAAGTCCTAAAGAATAACCATGCAAGGTTGCATGATAACATGCAACAATATCAGTTGCGGGGGGGGATTTTCATACTCTTTATTGTTAAGAAATATAATCATGCAAAGCCAAAATTGAGAAGAAAAAGTTTTTTTTATGCACAGTTGCATGAGGACATGCAACAAGTTCAGTTGGGGGGAAATGTTGGGTATCAGAAATGTCGCATTTTCACCCTATTTTCCTTTCACTATTCCTCTCATTCATCCATGTTCCATTATTCTATTTAACTTTCATTATACTATTTTCATAAATACATTTGGGTTTCACCTTATTATTTTCCACTTTATTCATTTTAGTATTAAAAGAGAATTTGTGATTAAATATTAGAAAATGAACATGTTTCCACATATATCTCAAAAATGTGTGAGTTTTCTAATGTGTAGGAATATGTGAAAGATTAATTCAAAAAAAATTCTCGAATATTTCTTCCACCATTTCAAGATTTGAGGAGATAATTATTCAAGTTTATTTCAAGGAGAGGGGGGATGAATCAGTAATAGAGCAATTTAATCTTTTTTAACCATATAATCCAAGTGTTATATCAATGTAGAATTATCATCCAATAATTGCAGATTAAATCAGAAATGAATGAATGAACAATCATACACATACATAGTACACCAGAGTTTTACGTGGAAACCCAAAGTGGGAGAAACCCACAGAATGATTTTTCTTATATGTTTTGAAGAATTACATTCATTGGAAGCACCAACTTCCTTTTTTTTCTAGATGCAACTGGAAGGAGGCTCCAACCCCCTTGTTTCTCAAGCTACAACCTGAAGTAAGCTCCAACTCCCCTATTCTCTAGCTACAACCAGAAGGAGGCTACAACCCCCTATGTTCTCCGGCTACAACCACCTGTCCTTGCCCCGTCCAACCACCCTGAAGTAGAAGTAGAATTATGGAACCACTGTAACACTATCACTTTGAGATATATTGTTGTAAAATTGTACCGATAAACATGAACCATGCATCAACCATGCATCAACCTGTACCTCAACCTGTAATCAACATGTACGATAAACAAGTGCATCAACCATGCACCAACCTTTACCAAACAACTAGTAATCAACCTGTACCATAAACAAGTGCATCCAACCATGTACCAATTATGTAACAATCATGTGTCAACTACTCATCAACTATGACTCATCAATATGTACCGACATCATCAACTATACACCTCATGTATGTGTCAACTCATCAACTGCTTGTCTCAACCATGTACCCAACATGTACCTTAACCAAAATCCCTCATAAATTTCATCATCCAAATATGATTTGTAACTCTGTAATAGACCCAGTGTATATTATCACATACCTTCAAACCTTCCTTAACTTTCACAACAAGAGACTAGCATTTTCATCAAACTTTTCTTTAGTCTCACATAACTAGTTTCGGATTAGTCAACAACCCTAACTTGAAATCATCATAACTATGTACCTGTAATGAATAAAGATATGAAAGTAGTACACATTGTTCTTCAATTTGTTTTATGCAATTCCTCTAGGTGTCACTACTTGGAACCTCTCATAAAAGGAATTATAGCAAAAATGGCATACCTTGTTGAATTCTGGCTTATTCTAGAGAGAAACCTTGTAGAGCGTGCCTTGCACATAATATTTGTTGAATGGATCTAAAAATGTTACACAACATACTATAGACTGTAATATAACCAACACATTTAGTCTTACTAAATTTGGATCTGTTATGAATATGTTATGACGTTTTTACCCGAAACACTTGTTTTAGACTAGTTTCAGGACTAGCCACAAACCTTATTTTTCACAGAGTGTAACTCTAAAAATAAAACGACCACAATATGTATTTTTTACCACATATACTTGGATATGTTGTCTCAATGAACTATCAATTTCATGGTTTGAATCATTCTATAAAACAAGTTATTGTGAAAATGGTGAGATGACCTGTAAATAACATACCTTAGAAAGCATCATTAAAAGAATTTATCCTCCCTTGAATTTCGGTCTTATTTTCTTCACCTTCCCTCTTAAATTCGGCTTAGATATCCTTTTGTTACCTTAGTCACCTATAGATATTCAATATGCTCAAGTGTGATGTGAAATGAGAGAGCCTTTCCTCTTACTTATACTCTCCAAATATCTTCCTTAGAAGCATTTTCTAGGTCACTTAACCCATTTCTAGGTCACTTGACCTATTTCTAGGTCACTTAACCCATTTCTAGGTCACTTAACCCATTTATAGGTCACTTAACCTATTTTCCTCATTTTTAGGGTTAACCAATTTCCATAATTAAAAAGTTCTCCATTACTTTATCATTTAAATATTCATCCTTGACTTTATCATCTCACTTTATCATTTAAATAATCTTCTTTGATTTTGTCACGTCACTTTATTATTTAAATAATCCTTCTTGATTTTGTAACTTTACTTTATCATTTAAATAATAATTTCTTCTTTGCAAGATCTTTGACTTCTATGACCTTTTGGGGTTTCAAGCCAACATATAAGGGTCCTCCAACTTCGTAAGGCCATAACTCTCAAACCGTGAGGAGTTATGTGACGTTCCACATACCACCAAAAATGGCATGACATTTTCTATCCATATAGAATAGTATTAACTTCAAATATGTTATAACTCATACCATTATACATGAAACAACCTTGGGTCCATTACCCAAACCTTTGTGCCACCGTAATTCGCTACCGAACTTTCTTCAAGGGTTGACATCAATGAAAACCAACCTTAATCAACAATCTCCCCCTTTGGCATTGATGGCAACAATCTGATGCAATACTAAAATCATTTTATGCAATATTGAATTCATATCACTCTTGCTCCCCCTGGAACCATGCCTTTTTCATCTGCATCTTTGTGACCATTGCTCCCCATGGAAACATGCCTTTGTCCTCTGCATCTGATGAATCTCTCCCCCTTTGTCATCAATGGCAAAGGTATCTTTCCATCTAGGGCTTCTCCCCCTGACTGAACTGTCCTCTTTATGGTGCTTCCTCGTGTACATATAAGACATATAATATAAGAATTCAAAATCATTCATTTTGTAGTATAAATAACTCTGAGTCTCTGGCGAAGATACTCAAAGGATTCCCGTGGAAGTGGTTTTGTAAAGATGTCTGCCACTTGTTATTTTTTTCCCACATACTCAACTTGTTGGATTACTGAGATGGAGGGTGAATCAGTAATAACACAATTATGATCCTTTTTCTTCAAATAATCCAAGTGTTATATCAATGTAGAATTATTATCCAATAATGAGAAATAAGAAATGAACAATCACACACATACACAGTACACCAGTGTTTTACGTGGAAACCCAAATAGGGAGAAAACCACAGAATGTTTTTTCTTATATGTCTTGAAGAATTACATTCATTAGAAGCACCAACTTCCTTTGTTTTTCAACTGCAACTGGAAGGAGGCTCCAACCCCCTAGTTTCTCAAGCTACAACTTGAGGGAAGATCCAACTCCCCAATTCTCTGGCTACAACCAGAAGGAGGCTACAACCCCCTATGTTCTCCGGCTACAACTGGAAGGTGGCTACAACCACATGTCCTTGCCCCATCCAACCACTCTGAAGTAGAAGTAGAATGATGGAACCACTGTCACACTATCACTATGAGATATATCGTTGTAAACTTGTACCAATAAACCTGAACCATGCATCAACCTGTACCTCAACCTGTACCATAAACAAGTGCATCAACCATGCACCAACCTGTACCAAACAATCTGTAATCAACTTGTACCATAAAAAAGTGCAACCAACCATGTACCAAGTATGTACCAATCATGTGTCAACTACTCATCAGCTATGACTCATCAATATGTACCAACATCATCAACTATACACCTCATGTATGTGCCAACTCATCAACTACTTGTCTCAACCATGTACCCGAATTGTACCTCAACCAAAATCCATCATCAATTTCATCATCCAAATATGATTTATAACTCTATAATAGACTTGGTGTATATGATCACATACTTTCAAACCTTTCTTAACTTTAAACAACAAGAGACTAGCATTTACATCAAACTTTTCCTTAGTCTCACATGACTAGTTTTGGATTAGTCAACAACCCTAACTTGAAATAATCATAACTTTGTACCTGTAATGAATAAATATCTGAAACTGATACACAATGTTCTTCAATGTTCTTTATACAATTCATCCAGGTTTCACTACTTGGAATATCTCATAAAAGTAGTTATAGCAAAAATGGCATACCTTGTTGAATTATGTCTTATTCTAGAGAGAGACCTTGTATAGCCTTCCCCGCATGAAATATTTGTTGAATCGATTTGAAACTAGTACACAACATACTAAATACTATACTCTAACCAACACATTTGTTCTTACTGAATTTGGATCTATTATGAAGAATTTATGAAGTGTTTACCCGAAACACTTGTTTTTGACTAGTTTCAGGACTAGCCACAAACCCTATTTTCCATGGAGTGTAACTCCAAAAATACAATGACCCACAAGATGAATTTTTTACCATAGATACTTGGATATGTTTCCTCAATGGAATAGAAATTTCACGGTCTAAATCATTCTAGAAAAAATGTTATTGCAAAAATGGTGAGATGACCTGTAAATAACATACCTTAGAAAGCATCATCAAAAGAATTTATCCTTCCTTGAATTTCAGCCTTCTTTTCTTCACCTTCCCTCAGAAATTTAGCTTAGATATTCTTTGGTTACCTTAGACACCTATAGGTATTCAATATTCTCAAGTTTGTCTAAAATGAGAGAGTCTTGCCTCTTATTTATACTCTCCAAGTAGCTTCCTTAAAAACATGTTCTAGGTCACTTTGCCCACTTTCCTTATTTTAGGGTTAACCCACTTCTAATTTATCCATTAAATTTATTATTTAAATAATTTATTTTTTATTCACTTTGAATTATAGTACACTCATCAAATCACTTTATTATTTACCTTCTAAAATCTCTTACACCACTTTGACTACTTTGACCTTTTGGGGCTTCTAGATGACATAAGAGGGTCCTCCAACTTCGTAAGGCCATAACTCTCAAACCGTGAGGAGTTATGTGATGTTCCACATACACAGAAATGGAATGACATGTACCATACATATAGAATAGTACTACCTGAAAATATATCAAAACTCATACCATTATCCATCAAACAAACTTGGGTCCATTACCCAAATCTGGGTTCTCCAACTTCTCATGGCCATAACTCTCTAACCGTGAGGAGTTATGTGACATTCCACATACCACTGGAAATGGAAGGACAAGAATTATCCATATAGGATAGTTTCAATGAAAAATTCACTGACCTTATTCTCATTATTCCACAAATAAGCATGGGTTCTCTAACCATACTTCTAGGATAACTCAATCCGCAAAGCGTCTTCCCGTGAGGTATTTCACCATAAGGGGACCAATTTGGAGTTCATCCATTTCTACTTATTATCAACCATGAAAAGACAATTACGATTCATCTTTACATCAAAAAATCTTGGGTCCATTACCCAACCTTTGTGCTACGGGGCTTTCTTCAAGGGTTGACATCAATGACAACCAACCTTAATCAACAATATCCCCCTTTGGAATTGATGGCAACACTCTAATGCAATACTGAAATCATAACACTCATGATCCCCTTGGAACCATGCCTTTGTCCTCTGCATCTGATAAATCTTCCCTCCCTAGAACCATGCCTCTATCCTCTGCATATGATAAATCTCTCCCCCTTTGTCATCAATGGAAAAGGTATATTTCCATCCGGGGCTGCTCCCCCTGACTGAACTGTCTTCTTATGGTACTTCCTCGTGTACATATAAGACATATAAGATAAGAATTCAAAAGAATTCATTTTTTAGTAGAAATAACTCTGAGTCTCTGGCGAAGATTCTCAAAGGCTTCACGTGGAAGTGGTTTTGTAAAGATGTCTGTCACTTGTTCTTTTGCACCCACATACTCAACTCCGATGTTCTTTTCTACAACATGTTCCCGTAAAAAGTGATACTTGATTGGAATTTGCTTCATCTTGGAGTGAATCACCAGATTCTTTGAGATACTATTGACGCTTGTATTATCACAATAGATTGGAATGGGATCATCATACTCAACCTGTATATCTATTAGAGTTTGTTTCATCCAAAGAACATGTGTACAACATGATGTTGCTGAAATGTACTATGCCTCGGCTGTAGATAAGGATATTGATGATTGTTTCTTTCTTAGCCATGATACTAAACACTCACCCAAGTAGAATGTTGCTCCACTGGTGCTTCGTCGGTCATCAATACAACCTGCCCAATCTGCATTTATGTAGGCAATAAGTGATAGATCCTTTCCTTTTGGATACCATAATCCAAACTCTTTTGTTCCTTTGAGATATCTAAAAATCCTCTTCACTGCTAATACATGTGATTCTTTTTGTGTTTCTTGAAATCATGCCACTTGTCCAACTTCCTGCATTACATCTAGTCTGGATGTTGTCACATATAGTAGGCTGCCAATCATTGACCTGTATTGCCTCAGATCTGTAGACTTCGAATCATCATCTTTTCTCAACTTGCAACTAGTTTGCATGGGAGGGATAATTGGTTTTCAATCTTCCATATCGAACCTTTTTATCACTTATCTGATATACTTGGTTTGAGAAATAAAAATTCCTTGGTTTCTTTGGTGTATATGAAGTCCCATAAATAAGGATAGTTCTCCAAGTAACGACATTTCAAATTCATTCTGCATATATTTTGCAAATTTCTGGTTTAACCTGTCATCATCACTACCAAAAATAATATCATCAACATAAACTTCAATTAATAAAATATTACCTTGACTTACCTTGATGTAGAGGTTGTTGTAGTCACTTCCTTTTCTGAACCCTACCTACTGCAGATACTTATCTAGTCTAGAGTACCATGCTCTAGGAGCCTGTTTTAGACCATACAAGGCCTTATTTAATTTACACACATAATTTACGTTTTCTGACAACTGAAATCTTTTTAGTTGTTCAATGTAGACTTCTTATTCAAGTTCCCCATTAAGAAAAGTTTTTTTTACGTCCATTTGATACATTTTAATATTTTTGGAGCATGTATAAGCTAAAAGCAAATGGATTGCTTACATTCTGGCAACTGGGGCAAATGTCTCTTCAAATTTGATTCCTTCAACCTGTGCATATCCTTTACATACCAATCTATATTTGTTCCTTGTAACCTGTCCATCTTCATTAAATTTATTCCTGAAGACCCACTTTATGTCGATCACATTCTTATTCTTTGGTCTTAGAATCAATTCCCAAGTGTCATTTTTCTCTATTTGATCCAATTCTTCATCCATGGCCTTGTTCCAAGATTCATCCTTGTTGGCTTCTTCAAAACAGTTTAGTTTAATTGTAGATAAGAGTTCTAGGTGTGTTTGTTCTGGTGAACGAATTATTCTTCTAGTCTCAACTCCTGCATCTTTATTTCCAATAATCTGGTCTGAAGGATGATTCTTTTGTACTCGTTTACTGGGTGTCTTTGGAGACACTTGTTGAACTTGTTCTTCTGCTTCTTTTGGATTCTCTTCATCTTCCTCTTCTACTTTTTTTTCATCTTCTGCTTCTTCTTCTAAGGGTTGTTTCATTGATTCATATTCTTCCTTTGATTCTGGTATGCCTATTTCATAAATTGTTACGTTGATGCTTTCCACAACTTTGTTCAATATTAGATTGTAACACTTGTATTCTTTCCTTGTACTTTAGTAACCAATAATTTCTCATTTGTCCACACAAGAGTCAAACTTTCCCATTCCTCCATCTTCTCTTTTGATATAGCATTTGCTTCCAAAAACTCTGAAGTGATTTACATTTGTTGGTCTTCCTTTCCATAGCTCATAAGGAGTTTTGCCAGTGTTGTTTCTGAGAATTACTCTATTTTGAATGTGAACTGTTGTATGCACTGCATGTCTCCAAAAAATTTCTGTCAATTTCGAATCCATTAACATTGTTCAAGCCATTTCCTGTACTGTCCTATTCTTTCTTTCAACAACTCCATTCTGTTGAGGTGTCCTAGCAACAAAGAATTGCTTTTTTATTGCATGATTGTTGCAGTAGTCCATAAATTCCTTTGAGGTGAACTCTCCTCCATTATCAGATCTCAAGCATTTGATTTTTAAATCCATTTCATTTTCAACCATTTCCTTGTAGATCTTGAAGTTTTCAAAAGCTTATGACTTATTCTTGAGAAAGAAAACTACATTCATTCTTGTATAATCATCAACTAATAACATGAAGTATTTCTCACCTTTTAAGCCTTTATTTTAGTTGGTCCAACTAGATCAGTATGCACAATTTCCAGTGGTCTTGTCATTGAATATTCCTTTGATTTAAACATGGTCTTTGTTTTTTTTCCTTGTTGACAACGCTTGCATAAAATGTTGGTTGGTTTAGTGATCTGGGGCATTTCTCTGACTGCTTCTCTTTTGCTAACTTTGAAAAGTTTATCAAAATGTATGTGTCCCATTCTTTTGTGCCATAACCAACTTTCATCTTCCGTTCCTAGACAACACTTTTCATTTCCAATTTCACTTAACACATATATGTTGCTTTAAGTTCTTGCAGTTGTAGCGACCAATTTCCCCGAACCTTCTTTTCTTATCTCACACTTTTGTGAATCGAAAGTAACTTTATGACCTTGGTCACACATTTGACTCACACTTAGAATATTATGTTTCATATCTTCTACTAGTAGAACATTTTCTTCCTTTTCATTCTTTTTCCCAATTTGGACTGTGTCTTTTCCAATGATTTTGGTTGAATCATCATTTCTGAACGAGACTGATCCATCTCTTTCCTTTCGTATTGTAAGAAACTTGTCTCTATCACCTGTCATGTGTTTTGAACATCCACTGTCAACATACCAACCGCGTTTCTTCTTCTTAGTTGTTTGAGAAATTGTACATTCTTCATTGTTATACTGATCTTTCTTTCTTATCCATGTCATTTTCTGAGGTTCATGTTTGTGACTGTTGTTATTCTATTGAGGTTCTTTAGGAAAGACTGTCATTCTACAATCTTTGTCCACGTGTCCAAAATTGTTACATTTGTAACATTCCACTTAAGTGCTCAAAGATTCAAACCTATTGTAACTTTTTCTCTGTGTTTCACTAGGTCTTCTTGAATAACCCCTTTGTGTATGCCTCTCAAAGTTGTTATTGTTCCCATTGTTAGCTCTGAAATTCACCGCTTTATGTCCAAAATTATTACATGCATAACATAAACCAAAAAATATAGTTTGATACCTAGGAGTTGAAGATCTTATGAAAGGAGGTGCTCTTATGAATCCTTCTTCTTCTTGAGGCCTATATATCTGTTGTTGATTCTAAAATCTGATTCTTCTTAGTGGAGGAGTGTCCCTGTAATCTTCCTTGTATATCTTCCTATCCCCTTTGATTGTTTCTACATAACTTTTTGGATATGTTTCTTGCTCTATACTTTTGGAGCTTGATCCCTTTTCTGTTTGATTGTATCTAAGTCTGGACTTGTCAAGATGAGATTTTTTATTACTGATAATGTCATCCAGAACTTTAGAGCTATTCTGCATATTTTTCTTTTGAATATCTTTTCTTAGTGGGACAATCTATGATTCCAAGTTTCCAATGATCCTGTCATTTTCTTCTAGCTTTTCTTTGAGTGCTTCATCAATTCTTTTATCTTCTTATATTTTCACCTTCAATTTTGTGATCATTTGTTCTAGTTCTCGAGTATCCTTTTTCTTGTCTAGTTCTGCTTGTAGTTTCTTGTTTTCCTTCTTTTCTCTTCTGATAACTTCTATGGCACACATTAATTCTTCTCCATAGTCAACTTCTTCTTCTTCAATTTCTTCTTCAACTTCTTCATATTCTTCTTCAACTTCTTCATATTCTTCTTCAGAGTCTTCTTTGTCAGAGTCTTTTACTGCCATGAATAGAACTCTTCATGTCTCACTGTCACTCACTTCATCTTCATCTAATGATGAGATGTCTTCTTTGGTGCATTATCTTTTCTTGAAATTTTTCTTTGTAATTCTTTTTCCTTTATATGTGTGTATGCCTTTTGAATAACCTTCATCACTTCTCTTTTTCTTATGAGGACATTTGTTATAAAAATGACCAATACCATCACAATTAAAACAAATTAAAGGAACATTCCCTCTATACCTACCGATGGTTCCCTTGTTCAGTCTTTTGACGAAGTTGGCCACTTCTTCATCATCTTTCGAGACGTCACTTCTGTTGCTATATTCTTCTTGTTCCTTTTTCTTTTGCTTTGATCTTTTGGATGATTTGAAGGCTTCTTCTTTTACATCTAGATTTTCCTGTTCAGTTCTCATTTCATATGCTGTGAATATTCCATGCAGTTCGTCCATGCTTATTGAGTTTAGATCCGATATTTCTTCTAGTGCTGATATATTAGGGTTAAATCTCATAGGAAGAGATCTTAGTACCTTTTGAACAATTATAGATTCTTCGATTTATTCTCCCAATTCTATGATTGCATTCATTGTTTCATCAACTCGTAAGAAGTAGGCTGCAATATTCTCATCTTCCTTCATTTTTAGTTGTTCGAACTGACCATTGTAAGTTTGAATCTTTGTTGCTTTGACTTTTGTATCTCCTTCATAAATATTTTGAAGCTTGTCCCAAATCTCTTTAGCGGATTTACAATGTGCAACTTTGGTGAATATCGTATCACTGAGACCATTCAAAAGTGCATTTTTGGCTTTGGAATTATTCTCACCGAGTTTCATTGCTTTAAAATTTGTTGGTGGAACTGCTGGTGTTGTGTATCCATCTACAATTTATTGCCAAACTTGAAATCCATGTGCCTGTATATATGTCATCAACCTTATGCTCCAAAAAACATACTCTTGTCCATCAAACTATGGTATTCCATTTTTATACAAGTTGGTACTCTCCATGATCTACCTTTCAGTGGTTAAACTGATTTCTGAAAGAACCTTCTCTGATACCAATTGTTGGATTACTGAGAGGGGGGGTGAATCAGTAATAACATAATTATAATCTTTTTTCTTCAAATAATCCAAATTTTATATCAATGTAGAATTATTATCCAATAATGAACAATAAGAAATGAATAATCACACACATACAAAGTACACCAGTGTTTTACGTGGAAACCCAAATCAGGAGAAACCCATGGAATTTTTTTTCTTATATGTCTTGAAGAATTGCATTCATTGGAAGCACCAACTTCATTTGTTTTCTAGCTACAACTGGAAGGAGGCTCCAACCCCCTAGTTTCTCAGGCTACAACCTGAGTGAAGCTCCAACTCCCCAATTCTCTGGCTACAACCAGAAGGAGGCTACAACCCCCTATGTTCTTCGGCTACAACCAGAAGGTGGCTACAACCACATGTCCTTGCCCCGTCCAACCACCCTGAAGTAGAAGTAGAATGATGGAACCACTGTCACACTATCACTGTGAGATATATTGTTGTAAACTTGTACCAATAAACCTAAACCATGCATCAACCATGCATCAACCTATAACTCTACATGTAATCAACCTGTACCATAAACAAGTGCAACAACCATGCATCAACTTGTACCATAAACAAGTGCATCAACCATGCACCAACCTGTACCAAACAATCTGTAATCAACCTGTACCATAAAAAAGTGCAACCAACCATGTACCAAGTATGTACCAATCATGTGTCAACTACTTATCAACTATGACTCATCAATATGTACCAACATCATCAACTATACACCTCATGTATGTGCCAACTCATCAACTACTTGTCTCAACCATGTACCCGACTTGTACCTCAACCAAAATCCATCATCAATTTCATCATCCAAATATGATTTATAACTTTCTAATAGACTTTTTCTATATGATCACATACTTTCAAACCTTCCTTAACTTTAAACAACAAGAGACGAGCATTTACATCAAACTTTTCTTTAGTCTCACATGACTAGTTTTGGATTAGTCAACAACCCTAACTTGAAATTAACATAACTTTGTACCTATAATGAATGAATATATGAAACTGATACACAATGTTCTTCAGCATTTTTTGTGAAATTCCTCCAGGTGTCACTACTTGGAACCTATCAGAAAAGTAGTTATAGAAAAAAAGAGATACCTTGTTGAATTCTGGCTTATTATAGAGAAAGACCTTTTAGAGCATGCCCCTCATGAAATATTTGTTGAATCGATTTGAAAATGTTACACATCATACTAAATACTGTACTCTAACCAACACATTTTGTCTTACTGAATTTGGATCTGTTATGAAGAAGTTATGTGTAGTAGCCGTAAAAAAAATATACAAAAATTTAATTCTAATTTAGCATATAATTCTTTCTTATACTAAAATAATTCAATCACCAACATTTGAGCATATGATATTTGACAAGAAAATTAAAATTTTATCCACAGCATAAGAATTACTCAACAGAATAATTAAATTACCTCTCCCTAATGCTAATTTCCCTGTCGATCTGGTTGTTCGTTGTTGAACTGTGTCAAACACTGCCCAAAACCGAGTTTCCACCCTGCCAACTAGGACAACTTCCTAGCTCCAGGATACAATATGGATATCCTGGCCCCCGTGCCCAAAACCTCCAGCAAACCGGTGCCCCCTGTACTAATCCTTCTCGACTACAGAACTCAAACTCTCCTCTGTGCAAATCCAAGAGAACCCNAAAAAAAAAAATTCCCCCGCGTAGAATGATGATCCTCTTCCCCCAAAAAAAATTCCTTCCACCGTAAGGCTCTCCCCGTCATATTCCCCCTTCACCGACTCCCACTCTTTCATTACTTTCCTTATCCATTTATTTGTTATCTTATCCTTTTGTATTTATTATCTTATCTTATCCCTTATTAATATCTTATCCTTATATTTAATGTCCTATCCCTTCCCGAATACGTAAGTCTTTAACAAATTAAACTTATTAACCCCTTTAATTATTTACTTAATTAATTAATGAGTCAATTAATAATTAATTAATCCTTGACAGACATGAACAAGTAATTAATAATAATTAATTAGTTA
>ML778848.1:699343-736373 GCA_009831015.1 Picea engelmannii
GGAGCTAAGAACATAGTTGATCGAAGTCTGAACGGAGCCAAGAACCGACGGCCCAGATTGCAGCGGAGAATGGAGGGTTCAAATTTCACTGCGTTTGGTGAATTCCGGTGAATCCAAGTGTCCATCGATGAATGGAAACATAAATTAGAGGTAAGTGCAAAAATGGTATTAAATTGATTTTCCGTTGGGGTTTTGGTCATGTTGACAAGTCACGTGGTGTTAAACATGTTAAGGAAAGGTTCTTTCCGTCGGGGCTTAAGTAGAGTAAGGTGCTAGCTTTCTAAAGAAGAGGAGTTTCGCTAATGTTTAGTGGAAACGTTATCTTAGTGACAGATTACTACTTTTAGTTCTGTCACCAACTAAATTGGAAATTGGAAAAGTTTTAAAAAGAATGATGAAGACCATATGTAAGAAAGATTCTAGTACAGTAAATGGCGGAATCGAAGATCTGCTTCGACATAGCAAGTGGTGCTTGCATTACCCTACCTATTGTTCCTTGTAGTATGCTGGTAGATATTTCCTTGAGAACCTCTACTCGAAAAGTTCCCAAGATACTGTGTCTGGGGTAAGGTGCAGTTGTCTTTCCAGGTTTCCCCACCAGTTCAAGGCATTGTCTCTTAACTAAAAATTGTGATCTTTGCCTTTGATTTGGATGCATAGTCCCTTAAGGCAAAACACCTTGTCATGCCTTCCAACCATGCTTCCGCGCGTTCATTGGCGCGACCCCCGAAAAACTCTGGAAGTTTGATCTTCTGCAATTCACGCATGATGTCTTCAGGTGGAGGTCCTCCCTCTGAATCCCTTGATGCTTCTGGATTACCCATTCTAGACAGTGGGGGTTCCACTTCAGTCCCTACCGGTTGTCACCCCTTTAAATTCTCATTAATGGCTTCCAACGAGCACAGTATGAGAGCTAGTTCAGGTGATGGCGGTGGTGGCAGTGGTGGTGTTGGCGGTGCTTGCGAAAACGCTCCCCTGCCTCGAATCCCTCGAGTCCTGACCATCCTGTATGCTTTAACCTGCATCAACCAGAGTTGTCAGGGTGAGTTCCAGGACATTTCAAATTGGTGCTACTTAAACTAGAAATAGGGTTAGGTGTAAGTTTTCTTTACCTGTCTGTAAACAGACATTACTCCTTTAGGGGATTGGCTAGGTTAGGGTTAGGATTAAGCCTCTAAGCTTGATTTCTTCGCCCCTATGAAAAAAAACTATTGGTTCCCTTGCCCTGTAGCTACGCTAGCCTTGCGCCATACTCGCCAATTCCTATGCTTACTCTCCTAGTGCATATGTCGCCTCCTCCCCGCCTGTCCTAGTCTAAGTACTTTTAAATTTTTGCTTACAACTAAATATCCTTCAGTGCTTGACTCGTGATATTTTCCCTGACACGTAGTGTTGGCGTTGTTGAATGTTGCATTGAGATTTAGCGTTGACTTTGATTGGTGGAATGGAGTGGAGGGACTTGGCACTTGGCTCGATGAGTTGTGTGTATGGTCTTGTGAACCTGACGCTTGGACAATCAGAGTTTATACTTGGGATACAAAGACCAGCAATGCTAAATAAGCCTTTACCTTGATTTCCAGTGCATTCACTAATTATGATTCAACTCGGTTAGCTGGCTCCGGATCTCTAGGTTAGGTAATAAGCCAGTTAGTCTTAATCTTCATACTGTATCTTCCTGATAATAATACCATTCTTATCCCGACAGTGTTACCATTAATCTAAATAAGTAAAAGAATTTATTTGTAAAGACTTATGAGAGTGCGTTGGTGTTAGTGTTCTTCTTAAGGCGCTTCGCTTGGTGGGGGTCGCGGGTTCAAAACCCTTTAATTAAGTGAAATAATTCAAAAAAAATAAAAATTGTTTTACTCATTTAAAAAGACAAAATACCTAATTAAATTGGTTAAATTAGCATGTGTAAAGACCTAATTAAATTAAATTAATTAAAATTTTAAACTAATTTAAAACAATTTAACTTAAGAATTTAAAATTAAAATAAATAATTCTAAAACTTTATTTTAAAATAATTATAATTAAAATAAAAAAAAATTAAAACAATTAATTTAAAAAAATTAAAATTAAAAAAAAATAAAAAAGAAATTACTCGTGAAATACTTCATATATAAGAAATCGGCATCGTGGGTCCTCGCATGAGGCCCACGTGCCCCCTCCCCCAAGTGTTCATCCCTTTTGAGACTCCTCTTCGTGGCCTTGTGTGCACTGGTGTGTTGCGCTCATAATTATGTATGGTAGGTGCACTCCCTTGTCTGGTTCTCCCAAATCATTGTAAGGACTTTATGTTCACAACTTGAGCCTGGCTAGAGGAAGGTGATTGTGGTTCCAGAAATTAATTTTTTGTACTGGACATTTTAGATATCATGTCCTTACGAAATATTCATGTCGTCATTAATTCTATATATTTTACATATCAATACTTTCTGAGGTGTAAATATTCATTTTACCATTAATTCTTAGTTTTCAAACAATTTCTGGCATCCTTTCTTTTCTTAAATGATTTGTTTTGTGAGATACAGTTTCTTTTTTTTTTTTTTCTTTTTCCGAGTATGGTACTGGATTGTAACAGCCATTAAAATTTCACCAGGATACTTTCTGGAGGTGTAGTCTTAGCGTGCCTTTTATTGCTATTTGTAATCTGGTTGCGTTATTGTTTTGAATATATTCTCCTTTCATTAAGTAGTTTAGGGTTTCAGTTTCTTTTATGTCATTGTAAATTTCCTGGATTGACTTAAGAAACAAGATTAAGACACTAAAGACAAGACAAAGAAATGACTAGGTTATTGTTAGCAACTTTGATGGCATATGATGTAAAAAATCAAACATAGTTGAAGTCACAACCCATTTAAGCATCCTAGACACAAATAATCCATGTCCACACTACGATGATGAGGTACAAAAAATAAGAAAGGAAAATGATTTGTTGTGCACTACAATAAGCTAGACGGCATAACAGTTTCAGTCCAGGTTAATATAATACATGTCAATACTGAATGTGGAACCATAATAGCAATCTAATCTTACTGATATGACAATGATTGACAGATGAAGCTTACAAGCTCTTCAAATTATTTTAAATCCCTGTTCCTTTCATCCCAATCCTCAAAACTGTCAATACCATATGAAATTTATGCTCTACAACCCCACTTCAACATATAAATACCAAAACTTGTCCTCAGGCTTACAGACGTGTAGAATTCTTGAGCTTTCAACAGTGGTCATGTACTACAAGCCCTAAATGAAGACAATATGGTAGCCATACTGAATAACAATCTATCTCGTGGAAACATAACATGTAATTTCTTTTGACATATTGTTGTCATTTACTACAAATGTCAAACCCTGACTTATGACAATGTAGCAGACATACCACTGAAAGCTGCATTGAGGAGTCGACAAGCTGAATACGAGAAAGAAGATATCCACAATGGATTTGCTTCATGATTAATTATTGATTTGCTGCATTTTGTTTTTCAAACATAAAGAAGTTATAGATTATACTATGTTAGGCCTTCTCCTTAGATGATAATGGCCTTCGGGTCCAAACCCACTCACGAAAACGATTAGTAGGACCAGAAGGGAAAAATGTGCAGTTTTGCAGAGAATCTCGGCTGGAGGATCCAGAAACATGACGAGGCAGCAGTTCAACAGTTTTGCATGGACTTGGGTGTAAAAAAAAAAGCACGTACTCAAGGTTTGGATGCATAACAATAAGCATACACTAGCAAAAAAAAAATATTTAACATTTTCCACTTGTATATCATTATACCTTTTCATTTTCAATTTGTATTGTTTATATATATTTAGATTTGTTTATATATAATCAAAATAATAGTTTGTTTGGTTTGCAGGTTAGGTGGGACTGGAGCTAGAGCTTGGAGCTTTGGCCCTCAGGCCCAGATTTCAAACAAAAATCCTTGATACCATGTGTAGTATCCGTAAAAAAATATACAAAATTTAATTCAAATTTAGCATATAATTCTTTCTTATACTAAAATAATTCAATCACCAACATTTGAGCATATGATATTCGATAAGAAAATTAAAATTTTATCCACAACATAAGAATTACTCAATAGAATAATTAAATTACCTCTCCCTGATGTTAATTTCCCCTTCGATCTGGTTGTTCATTGCTGAATTGTGTCAAACACTGCCCAAAACTGAGTTTCCACCCTGCCAACTAGGACAGCTTCCTAGCTCCAGGATACCATATGGATATCCTGGCCTCCGTGCCCAAAACCTCCAACAAACTGGTGCCCCCTGTACTAATCCTTCCCGACTATAGAACTCAAACTCTCCTCTGTGCAAATCCAAGAGAACCCCCCCCCCCCCAAAATAAAAATTCCCCCTGCGTAGAATGATGATCCTCTTCCCAAAAAAAAAATGCCTTCCATCGTAAGGCTCTCCCCGTCATATTCCCCCTTCACCGACTCCCTCTCTTTCATTACTTTCCTTATCCATTTATTTATTATCTTATCCTTTCGTATTTATTATCTTATCTTATCCCTTATTAATATCTTATCCTTATATTTAATGACCTATCCCTTCCCGAATACGTAATTCTTTAACAAATTAAACTTATTAACCCCTTTAATTCTTTACTTAATTAATTAATGAGTCAATTAATAATTAATTAATCCTTGACAGACATGAACAAGTAATTAATAATAATTAATTAGTTAATATTATTTCAGAAATAATTATTGTTTAGCTAACTTTTAGGACAATTAGATTATTAAATTAATTATAATTAATAATCCTATACATCTATTTAAGCAGGGTCGTTACATTATGACATTTTTACCCAAAACACCTTTTTTTTACTAGTTTCAGGACTAGCCACAAACCCTATTTTCCATGGAGTGTAACTCCAAAAATAAAATGACCCACAAGATGAATGTTTTACCACATATACTTGGATATGTTTCCTCAATGACATAGAAATTTCACATTCTGAATCATTCTATAAAAAAATTTATTGCAAAAATGGTGAGATGACCTGTAAATAACATACCTTAGAAAGCATCATCAAAAGAATTTATCATTCCTTGAATTTCGACCTTCTTTTATTCACCGTGTTGAGTTCTCAACACACCCTAAAAAAATTTTGACCACTTCCTTTTGGGTACCACCTTGTCTTCTACCTTCGATTGTTTTCACCGTGGTTTGAGCCTGATTACCTTCGTATCTGATATGTTTCATATCTGAGTTTCTCTTGAGCATATTAAGAACCATCTTAAGGAACACCATGACTGATCAAGGAACCAGCGACCCAGATTTCTCTCGGATTACTTGAGAAGTTCGGCATCAGTGAAATATTAAGGTAGCGAAAATTGTATGGGAAGTCAAAGCAGCCAAGTGACGACATTCTTCGGTGTCGACCGATAAGAGTATCTCTTTTACGCATATAGTCTCCCAAAAGATTTCGCCGAACATCGGTCCTTTCGGCTTCGGTAGAGAAGTGTAATCATAAGCATCACACAAAAGAGGAGTTCCATCATCGACCTCTGATTCCCGAAACATCACCAATCCCAACATCACCAACATCGAGAGTTTTATCAAGAAAATATCAACGTTGATAAACAATCTAAAATAGTAGTCGATCCCTGATCCTTATGAAGGTAAGACATGACGTGGCGTTTAAATCCTAGCTATTTCAAGTACTTTGAATTCAAAGATTTAGTTAATTTGTATATCACACATTAGTTACTAGATCGTGCGCGAATCAAAAAGGAACCGTTAAACTCACTGATACAATGCATCTCCATCCGCGCCTCCATCGTCAACCAGTTAAGGTCTCAGTGGCAGAAAACTGATAGCGTTATATCTTGAAATATGCATTTATCATCCGTATTAACTAATTGATATGACTGGTAGTATCTCCCATTTATATTCTTCCAAGTCCTTTTTGTGTGATCCCACTCTACGCAGCAAGGAATTCAGAACAAACAGGAGAACAAAACCACCATTCCAGAGGAAGCATCCGAAGTCCAGTGAGTATTAAATAGTTTTCTTAGCAAGCATTACAGGTATGGGTTCGCTTATGGCTTTATGTTTCATTTGTATATGTTCTCACCTGATGTTGCTCTGTATATGTGTTTAAAAGGTGGTTTTCATCACAGGGACAATGCCTCCAAAGAAACCATCCACCAGGAAATCACCACGGGCACCAAAGATGCAAGAATCAGAAATAGGAGAAGGCTCCTCCCCAACGGTTGCAAGACAACTAGAGTTCACTCCTAAGATGGTTTCTGTCATCAAGGCGATCACCAAGGAGCCCTTTGTCCAACCCCCAGATTTTGGGTATACAGAGGCAAGCATTGGAGCAAAGATGATTTTTTCCCACTGGGAAGAAGTCTTCAAGAATATCAATAGAGAAGAGCCCCTCGAATATAATCCACACAGTGACCCTGATACAAGGAAGCTCGATGACAAGGTCCTCCCACACATTCGTAGGGCTTATCTACACATGGTGGCAAGACGGTCTTCGGTTTTCCCTTGCGTTGAGCTCTTAAAGTGGCTCATTGATCACACCGATGCATATAAATGTTTGATTAATGATGACAATGGTGAATGCGTCTGGGTTTTCCTACCATCAGAAGTTCAAAAATACTACAAACTCAATGAGTCCGGAGAAAATTTGAACATTTATTTTGTGGTGAGTTTTTATGCCTCTCATGACACTAGCAAAATCTTGGCATCCTGGTGTAGGGAAGACAAGAAATTCATGAACTAAACTTCTGGCTGGTACCCGATGGTCAATCTTAGGGAACCATATGCCTATCTCATGGCCCTTCTCTGTAGATTACATGGGGAGAAAGACTCCTCCCAGTTTTCAGAAGCTTGGATGCCTCTGGCTTTCACAGTCGTCGTTTCAGGTACCAGTTTCAATTGGAGTGCTATCATCTCCAAACAATTGAGCACATGCATAAAACAAGCTCAGGCACCAAAGGAAGGAGATACCCCTTCCTTTTACATGGCTTCATATATACTGGACATCATCTATGCCAGGAACGCCTTTGTTGGGATGGACTTAAATTGGCACCCTTCGGAGCTCACAGTCCATGTATACTACAGCGTCTTGTGGGAAAATAGGTACAAGAAATCTGATGTTGTTATCTGTGATCATTTTATTGCGGCCATTTACTTCTTACTCTTTAAGAGAGAATACCCTAGATTATCAGATGAAGCAAATAAGGTCATAGTCAAAATTGGTCACTAGTATTTAGACGAACGAGAAACCTACATCAGGATTTTTGGCGCCACAGGGGCGCCACATTTATTACCCCTTTATGTTCTTGATTGGCTAGTGTTAGGAGAAATCTTCTATCAAACCATCATACAAGGATACAATGCAACTTTAGTGAAAGACAAGAAGCGGGATTTCATACCATATGGATTCCATATCAGCTTCTGCATGGTCAAAGACACCGCGCATGAAAAACAACTTGGGCTAGGTCAATTGGAATTTTGGTTCCAAACTGGTCGATTTTGCAAACACGATCCCAAGGGATTGGTCCTACAACATGCGTCACAGGTATCATCATGTTGGCCTTATGCCCATGATCGGTTTGAGGATGAAATTTTCACCAAGAACACTCAAGATTGGGATATGGTGGCAGCCAGGAAGGTCGATCCTAGAGGAACTAGGTTTAGATATTTGAGCTATGAAGAGAAGGACACACTATTGGAGCAAGAAATTCAAGGAGTTGGCCGACACCCTGAAGTAACAATAGCATATGAAATGGAGGAAGAAGCAAACAACCCCCAAGAAGACATTGAGGTCGCAGAGGCTCATCAGGGATCCCCGGTACAAATCAGAAATTTCCCTGAAGATCAAACAACTCAAGAAAGTGGCACACTTTTATACCAGCACTCTTAGCTACTAATGAAATGGATGCAGGATAACCTACATCCTACCATAAGTCCCAGAATTTTAGTTACCGTCCAAAGAGTTCTAGGTAATCCCGAGTCTACAATATAACCGATTGATATCTCGAGAGAAGGAACAGCTCAACAAGAGACGGGTCAGGTGTCGATAGAAACACAAGAGCCCAACCCCTTGAGCACGCTAATACATATATACAATGATGGCGAGAGCATGAAGACTTCTTGTGGCACCCCGGTGCGCATCCAAGAAGAGGAAGGTCCCAAAAATACCTTTTCCCCAAGTCCCAAAAATGTCTCTTATGTTGGGCCCAGGGTTCAGGACCAGGGAATCCTACAAAAGGAAGTTGAAGCTGAAGGTAATCTCAACACAAGAAATTACGATGAACCGGAAATAGATGTAGGCCCAAGTGACGAGCCTCCACAGAAGGAAATCAACAGTTCCACGATCGTTGAGTGATTAAGTGACAAGTCCATACAAGACACCTTTATCCTGCCCAATACTCAGATTCCCGGTGAACAACAAGTAGAAGTTGGATCTACAAGGAAGAACGAAGAAGTTCAAGGGCCCACCCTTGAGCAAATTTACACTGTGGGAAGCTTGGGAAACAATCTCACATGGGGTGATCAATAGATACCAGACCCGGTAGATGAGGCTACAGACAACTATGTGATCTCCTATGATCAAAAGAGAAAGGCTATCATTCAGAAGAATGAAAAGAAGAGAAGAATCACCCTAGATCAGTCCATCATAGTAATCACTGAGGAGAAGTTAATTGACACAACGGACGCACGTACGTCTGAGCTGATTGGTGTGGGAAAATCCCTCTCAGAGGCCGCCCAGGACAGAGCCAAGAGAGATGAAAAGGAACTTGCTACCTCCAAAAGGAGCTCAAACACTTGTTCCATATTGTCAATTACTATAAGGGTGCTACACAAACAGTTGTGTATTTAAAAGATGAGTTCGGTAAAGTTTATGATGAGTTCAAGAAGGAAAGACGGTTGTTAATCTCGAATATAGTCGAATTCCGGGAAGACGCTCTCATGGCACTTGTGACATGTAAGGAAATGGAGCGATGGTATGAGAAGGCGCAACAGGAAGTGGAGAGGCACGAGTTTATTGAGGCAGACCAG
The DNA here is from genome assembly GCA_009831015.1 of Picea engelmannii. NCBI lineage: Eukaryota > Viridiplantae > Streptophyta > Pinopsida > Pinales > Pinaceae > Picea > Picea engelmannii. The sequence goes on from ML778848.1 coordinate 708,380, forward strand.
AAAGGCCGAGAAAAGGAATACCATGAAATTCAGCTAGTAAGTAAAAGAAGTCTTAATCGCATGAAGCAATTGGCCGAATACTGGGCCAAAATGTCTCAAATCCCACACGAAGAAATCCAAGAACAATGGGACAAAATATCAAAAGAACTAGGATAAAATCAATAAAATAATGAAAGACATCAGACTCCCTAAGTATGGTACCCCCAAAATGTTTATCAACCTAAACGAAATAATCAAGGTGTGCGTCGAACAGGATGCGTCATGGGTTGAATAATGTGCAAAGATCACCGATGCAAATCCTGGGAAAATACAACATTTCACAGGACATCCAATCAAAGCTAGAGCCATACTTCAGAGGTTGAACTTCAGACTCGCAAAATATCGGGTGCACGCAACAAACATCAGGGGAATATATGCGGATCCAATGGGACAACACAGGTTTCCATGGGCCAACACCTATGAATAACTCTTTATCAGATGGTCTAATTATGAAAGAGCCCACACTTTTCAAGAAACAAATCGGATGGACTATTGAAAGACTGTTAGATGATGACGCCACGTGGTGATTCTTGATTAGCTCAAAGTTAATTACTGTTAAGACTTTATATTATAAATAGGAACATCGACCAATGGTTAAAGGGTCGATGGTTGTTGTAAGAACTCTTTTATTTTGGTTGCTGATAATTATTTTGACACTGCTATGAATTAAGAAGTCCTTCTAGACCAGAGACGAGCTATTTTCATCAGATGTATGTGATTGGAGTTGGAGAAGAATTACTTCCTTTCCTGTTCCATGAATGTTACAGTAAATGAGTAGCTAAGTAGCTAAGTTACTTTTCTTTCTGCTAAGTAGCTTTCTCAGATAGTAGTTGGATGCTCTTTCGGCTAAAGTATTATTACTAATCCCCTTTGGCATAGGATCATTGTCTACATGTTTGAGTAGCGGGTTATCCCAAGCTCGACCCCTTCCCAATAGTTAAAACTCTTGTCCTATATTTGTCAAGTTGGTTTATACTGGCTTGCATCTCTTGTACCTACCCCACCTAAGAGAAAATACAGAAAAAATTGTTTTAACCAAAGGAAGAGCATTCACCAGAAAACACAAAAGATCATCGATAATTTGGCCAAATTGTAAGATCTAGAGAACCATTCCTCTCCAAATGTTGCAGAGTCTAATTGGGCCTCAGTGGTGGGTTTGGTTCCTTCTATTGAATTAGGGGATTTAAGCCCCATCAACAGAATTGGTGCTAGAAGGAGGGCCTGAGAATGAATGGTTGAATATGTAAGTTATATGATATTTCAAACAACCTATAGATTTGTAACGGCCCACATGCATGGCTATTCATCCAATAGACATCCCACCTTTACCGAGTACTCCCGAAGTGGATAACTCACCCCACTCCGAGGAAGGATATCTTCACCCTAAAATACCTTACGCCCTCCCTCATGAGGAAGTGAATCAGTTTAGAAGGATTACCAGAGCCTACGCCCGGTGAATCGACGCATTTCCCTTCACCCCCATCCTCCCTTGAAGAAAACAAAAAAGCAGGCTAGTAGTCAGCACTCCTGAGGAAGTTTTCGTACACTCCATCGAAGACTTAATAGATTTCGCAATCACCGAAATCTAAGAACCTCTTGACCTGATACTCGAGACGCTAGTCGGCGAAATCTCCAAAGCTAACAATATTTCAGAAGAGGAAGAGCCTGAATCCAACTCTGAAGATATGGAAGAGAATAACGGTCGAGAGGAGGAGAGGGAAGTTCCACTTCAAGAAAACCAACCTTGGTTGTCCAGGGACGTTGTGGTCGTCCCTGGACGAGTACACAATCTCCCTCGGCACCCGGAAAAGTTGTTCCCCAAGTATGATCCTGAAACCTCAGAATTGCCCGAAGATCATATCAAGAAGTTCATACTCGCAATCAGACTTATGAACGTTCAACATGAATATGTGGTATGTAGAATTTTCCCCTACACGTTTGAGAACTCGGCTTCCACTTGGTATTTTAACTTGCCAGTAGGATCCATAACTAGCTGGACTAAGTTCGAAAAGGATTTCCTAGAAAAATTTGCTGAACAAACTACCATGAGAGCCCTTATGGCTGAATTATTCACAACCACCATGACCCCAAAGGAAAGGGTCAAATATTTCAATCAAAGATTCATGACTATCCTAAACAAATTTCACCCCACGACAAAACCGGCTCAAGAGTTGCAAATCAAGGTCTATGCCAACGCGCTTTCGGCCTTTATTTCCATGTTCATTAAAAGAGTCGCTAAGAAAACCCTCACAGATAATTTCGAAGAGGCCAAGATGATAGAGTTCCATATGAAAGGGTGTAAAGAAGGCTAGGCATCTCTAGTGAGAAAAGAAAGCCAACCCCCTCTCAGGAGAGGATTCTTCTTGACCAGACCATTGGGGAAGTCGGCTGAACCAACTCCCGATAAGGGTAATGGAGATATAGAATACCTACAACGCATGGTAAATAAACTATCAAATGATATTATAGATATGAAAAGAAATGCGGGTGAGGGAAACCAGGGCCAAAGACCCTATAAGCCTTTCTTTAAAAGAAACTAGCCTTTCAAAGCAATTGAACCTCCCCCAACTAACCTAAACATTGACTTAGGGAATGTTGCGTCTAATTATTTCTGTACATATCACCAAGAGAACCACTCAGAAAGGGAATGTCCTCAGTGGGTCCATGCCATGAATTTAATGGCCAATCATTTTCTGGGTGAAGTCTCTCTGACTGAACCATCCAGTAGTTCGGCCTTTAACATTACCGATCAGGAAGAAGCTGACCCACCACAAGACACAGCCATGCTGATATGGGATCTTGACGTGATCGCATCTTCGAATGATCTGTTTAAACCTCAAGCACCACCCATAGAGATATCGGTGGTACATACACGTAGCAAGGGCCAACCCAACCCAAAAGATATTGATGTCACCCGTGCCTCACAAAGTAAACTAACTCCCGATCGCCCAAGAATGCCTTTCGCTCCCGGTAAAAATCCTATAAGTATCCATACTCATGATTCTCTTAAATTAGATTACAATGTAGTAGAATATTTGAAGAAGCTAAAAGCCAATGTATCGGTTATGGACATATGTATAATCCCTCAACAAAAAGACCTTCTATTGCAAGCTCTAAGTTTGGTAGAAAACCAGACCACCGGCGATGGTCAGGAAAAGAATCTTCCCCCTACGGATTTGGCAAGCAAACCAATGATAAAAACCTACTTAAGAGGTAGGAAGGAGAGGCCTTTTGTACCACCTTTCCTTTTAACGTTCAAAGTCTTCAACAAGAATCTCCACAACTGTCTGGTAGACTCCGGGGCATCTTCCAATGTCATGCCCTTGTTCGTTTGTAACAAATTGGGTGATTTCCCTCTAAAGAGTGATAAGCATGTCATACAACTACACAGGTCCCAGGTCAAAGTCATGGGGGAACTCAAAGATGTGATGATCAGGGTAGCCACTCATCCTAATTTCATGCAGGTGATTGACATCATTGTGGTGGATATCCCTAAGGCATATGGGCTATTATTGAGCCGAGATTGGTCCAAAAACCTAAATGGATACTTCAGCACAGACTGGGCACACATTTGGCTATCGTTGAAGGGATACAAGAACATGATCAGAATTGATAGGGAAAGATATCTGAAACATACAATCACTGACCTGGAAACCCTAAATGAACTAGCCTCTACCGATTTTCCCATACTAGGGAATTATTCTTGTGATTCTCACTTTGGCAATTTTTCTCCTCTCTTGTCCGATGTTTCACTTACCCAAAGCTCTGAGATGATATTTCAAGAAGAATTCCTGATGCCAATGGAAGATTCTCTCTTTTGTCAAGACCTAGTGTTAGGTCTTCCAGAAGAAAAGATCGCAGAGCAGAACACTGATTGAAATGGAAATCATCGCTCACAAATTTGGACCCTTTATTTTGAAGGATCCAAGTCACAAGAGGGTTCGGGAGCAGGGTGCATCCTCATCGATCAAAATGGTAAATGTCATTTCTTGTCTTGTAGACTAGAATTCGAGTGTACCAACAACACTGTCGAGTATGAGGCCCTGGTACAAGGGTTAAAGAAATTCATAGATCTTAATGTCAAGGAATTAAAGCTGTTCGGGGACTCGGAAATCATTATTAGACAAGTGAGAAACACTATACACTGCAACTCCTCTCATCTTAAGAACTATCGGCAGGAGGTGCGAAGGCTAATAGAACGCTTTGAAGCTTTCAATATCACGGTGATCCTCAGAGTGAAGAACATCCTTGTTGACTCCTTATCCACTGTTGCTTCAAGACGCTTTCCTTTAGAATATTACGAAGCCTCCTGATTCACTGTAGAACTTCTCTACAAGCCATCAGTACCTAATAATATCTCTAATTGGAAAGTCTTTGAGGGGGATGAACAAATCATAAGCTTCTTGACTAATCAAGACAAATTCAAAGACATCGCTATTGACAATGAAGAGTTCCAAGAGAAACTAATGGAAACCAGTCCTCGGGAGGGTCAACATGCAGATAAACCAAAGGCTCACACAATTCCAAAAGGAATAGCAAATCTAGAGAATTTGTTTGATCTAAAGGAATGATTCAAAGGACCTAAAAACGCAAAGACTGGTATCTCCTACCCCCTCCATGAAACTATAAATCTTGGAACCCCAGACAACCCAAAGTATGTAAATCTCGGCAAAATGATATCTAAAGAGGAGAGGAAAGCCTACCTAAAATTATTCAAACAATACCATGATGTGTTCACCTGGTCCTATAAAGATTTGAAAATGTATGATACTTGCATCATTCAACACACCATCCTGTTGAAACCCGAAGTCAAACCTTTTCAACATAAGCTCTGAAAGTACCATCCATCCTTGGAACCCCGATGTATCAAGATTTAAAGAATCTTTTAGATGCGAAGATAATTTTCCAAGTTAGACATTTCGCCTAGGTAGAGAAATTTAATGTTCCAGTAAGAAAAAAGTCAGGAGAAATTTGATTATACGTAGACTTTCAGAATCTCAACAGAGCTTCAGAAAATGAAAATTATCTCGTCCCGCTGATGGAGCAACTCCTACAGACCGTGTCGGGCTCATAAATTTTCTCCCTTCTAGACGGTTTCTCAGGATACAACCAAGTGTTGGTTTCAGAGGAAGACCGATTAAAAACTACCTTCCGGACCAAATGGGGAACCTTCGCTTATAAACACATGCCTTTCATCTTGATTAACGCAGGAGCGACCTTTCAAAGGGCAATGGACATGGCATTTCAGGGGATTATAGGTAAGTGTGTGGTAGTGTATTTAGATGACGCAACGGTGTATTCGAAGAATAGAGAGGAACACATCCAACGCTTAACTCAGATTTTTTAAAGATGTCGAAAACACGGTATATCACTCAATTCTAAGAAAACTATCTTTAGTGTTGAAGAAGGTAAGTTGTTAGGTCATATTATATCTCAAGTGGGAATTCGCATAGACCTCGAAAGGATTAAATCCATAGCTCAACTCCCGCTACCCCATAACAAGAAGGCTATGCAGTCCTTTTTCGGGCAACTTAATTTTGTAAGGAAATTCACCCTCGACTTCGCCGAAATCATCAAACCCTTAAAAAAAATGATTCACAAAAATTTAGAGTTTAAGTGGGATGATGAACGAAAAGATGCTTTCAACAATATCAAAGCTGCCATATCCCGGGCCTCGGTATTGCGAAGTCTCGATTTCAATAGAGACTTTAACCTTTATATTTTCACCTTTAACCAATCACTAGTTGTGGTTTTGACTCAAAAGGACGACAACAACAACGAAGCCCTGGTTTCATTCATGAGCACCAACCCTCAAGGATTCGAGATCAATTACCCCTCCATAGACAATTAGGCCTATGCGTTCTATAAAGAAGTAAAGAATTTTAGGTCATGCATCCTCAAGAATCACACTAAGGTGATTGTGCCACACCCCACAATCCGATCCTTGTTTACCCAACAAGAAAGTGGAGAAAGAAGAGGGAACTGGATGGCGGTAGTCCAATAATTTGATGTAGATATAAAACATGCCAAGTTAGTAAAAGGACAAGTTTTGTGCAAACTCGCAGTCGAAGCTCAAGATCCAAGGTGGGATAATGAAATAGCATTGTGGTGTGGTGAAGCAACATACATTTCACTAGGACCGGACTCCTGGTACAAGGATTTGGCTCATCTATTACATCATGGGACTTGTCTCGAAAACCTCAACCCTAGAGAAAGGAGAGCCCTCTGATTAAAATCTGCACAATATCGCCTCATCAATTTGGTACTCTTCCAGATCAACTATGATGGGGTATTACTAAGATTTCTCAAACGTGAAGACGTCAATAAAGTGCTGAAAGAACTCCACGATGGCCCCGTTGGGGGACATTTTGTAGGGAACACCATCGCTCATAAGGTTCTTAGAGCCGACTATTATTGGCCCACTTTGTTCAAAGATGCTCATGCTTACGCCAGGAATTGTAAGACTTGTCAGATAAGTGTTGGCAAGGAGAGAAGGGCAGCAATCCCACTTCAGCCTGTAACTGTCTCTAGACCGTTTGAGCAGTGGGGGTTGGATATCATAGGAGAAATTACGCCCAATTCTTTGAAATTGCACAAGTATATTCTTACTGCCACCGACTATTTCACAAAGTGGGCAGAGGCCATCCCTCTGACCCATGTAAATGAGAAAATAGTCATCCAATTTATAGAACAATAGCTAATTACAAGGTTTGACGTTCCTTTCATTCTAGTCTTTGATAATGCATCCTACTTCTCCTCTACCCTATTGACAGAGTTCTCTCTAGACAAAGGAATCATAATCAAGTACTCTGCAAATTATTACCCTCAGGGAAACAGTGTGGCAGAGTCAACCAATAAGAATCTGGTGAGGATATTAAAGAAGACAATTGTGAATAACCATAGAAATTGTCATAACCAACTCCATAATTCCCTATGAGATGATAGGGTCACACCCAAAGAGGCTATAGGGAATTCCCCATACTTCCTAGTCTACGAACAAGAAGCCATTCTCCTAAATGGGCTTTATCTTCCATCTCTCCAATTGGCCCAAGATTCTAACGATGATAAATCCTCAACCATGCAACAGAGAATCAACACTCTACTCATGCTGGAGGAAAAGAGGGAAAGGGATAAGTCTAAATTTTTAGCCCATCAACAAATAGTGAAAAGATGGCTCGATAAGCATAAGTCTAAAGAAAATAATTTTGAAGTAGGAGACTTAGTCCTAAAGTGGGATAAGGTAAATGAACCCAAAGGGAAGCATTCCAAGTTTCAGAGCCTATGGCTTGGGCCTTTTCAGGTGGCTGAGAAGATCGGGGTGGGTACTTATCGTTTGCAAAATCTGAAAGGGGAACCTGATTCCCTCCCGGTAAACAGCCAAGCCCTAAAACATTATTTCCAATAATAACAACACAATAAAAGTTATAATATATATATATAATACATATATATTTCCAGTTGGCACGAATAAAATAAGGACCAGAGATATCTATTTTATGGGATAGAGATTTTGCGTTCGCCCAATGAATCGCCATTTGTTGAGTGCTCAACACACCCTAAAAGTTTTTTGACCACTTCCTTTTGGGTACCACCTTGTCTTCTACCTTCGATTGTTTTCACCGTGGTTTGAGCCTGATTACCTTCTTATCTGATATGTTTCATATCCGAGTTTCTCTTGAGCATATTAAGAACCATCTTGAGGAAGACCACGACTAATCAAGGAACTAGCGACCCAGATTTCTCCCAGCTTACTTGAGAAGTTCGACATCGGTGAAATACTAAGGTAGCGAAAATTGTCAAAGCAGCTGAGTGTCAACATTCTTCGATGTCGGTCGATAAGAGTATCTCTTTTATGCATATAGTATCCAAAAAGATTTCATCGAACATCGGTCCTTTCGGCTTCGGCAGAGAAGTGTAATCATAAGCGTCGCACAAAAGAGGAGTTCCATCGCTGAACGTCGATGCCTGAAACATCACCAATCCCAACATCATCGGCATCCAGAGTTTTATCAAGAAAATAGAAACGTTGATAAACATCTAAAATAGTAGTCGATCCCTGATCCTTATGAAGGTAAGACATGACGTGACGTTTAACCCCTAGATGTGTCAAGTACTCCACATTCAAAGCTTTAGTTAATTTGTATATCGCGCATTAGTTACTAGCTCGTGCGTGAATCAAAAGGGAACAGTTAAACTCACTGATACAATGCATCTCCATCCGCACCTCTGTCGTCAACCAGTTAAGTCTCAGTGGCATAAATCCGATAGCATTATATCTTGAAATCTGCATTTATCATCCGTATTAACTAATTGATTTGACTGGTAGTATCTCCCAGTTATATTCTTTCGAGTCCTTTTTGTGTGATCCCACTCTACGCAACAAGGAATTCATAACAAACAAGAGAACAGAGACACCAGTCCAGAGGAAGCATCCGAAGTCCAATGAGTATTAAATAGTTTTCTTAGCAAGCATTACAGGTATGGGTTCGCTTATGTCTTTACGTTTCATTTGTATATGTTCTCACCCGATGTTGCTTTGTATATGTTTTTAAAAGGTAGTTTTGATTACAGGGACAATGTCTCCAAAGAAGCCATCCACCAGGAAAACACCACGAGCACCAAAGCTGCAAGAATCAGAAATAGGAGAAGGCTCCTCCCCAGTAATTGAAAAACAACTAGAGTTCACTCCTAAGCCGGTGTCTGTCATCAAGGCGATCACCAAGGAGCCCTTTGTCCAGCCCCCAGCTTTCGGGGATACAGAGGCAAGAATTGGAGCAAAGATGACTTTTCCTCAATGGGAAGAAGTCTTCAATAAGATCAATAGAGAATATCCCCTTGAATATACTCTGCATAACTACCCTTATACAAGGAAGCTTGATGACGAGGTCCTCCCAAACATTCACAGGGCTTATCTGCACATGGTGGCAAGCCGATCTCTGGTTTTCCCTTGTGTCGAGCTCTTAAAATGGCTCATTGATCACACCGATGCACACAAATGTTTGATTAATGATGACAATGGTGAATGCATCGAGCTTTTCCTGCCATCAGAAGTTCATAAATACTACAAACTCAATGAGTCCGGAGAAAAGTTGAACACTGATTTCGTGGTGAGTTTCTATGCCTCTCACGACACTAGAAAAATCTTGGCATCTTGGTGCAGGGAAGACAATAAATTCATGAACCGAACTTCTGGCTGGTACCCGATGGTCAATCTCAAGGAACCATATGCCTATCTCATGGCCCTTCTCTGCATATTACATGGGGAGAAAGACTACCCCCGGTTTTCAAAATCTCGGATGCCTCTGGCTTTCACAGTCGTTGTTTCGGGTACCGGTTTCAATTGGAGTGCTATCATCTCCAAAAAGTTGAAAACATGCATAAAACAAGCTCATGCACCAAAGGAAGATGATACCCCTACCTTCTACATGGCTTTGTATCTACTGGACATCATCTGCGCCAGAAACACTTTTGCTGGGATGGACTTAAATTGGCACCCTTCGGAGCTCACAGTCCCTGTATACTACAACATTTTGCGGGAAAACAAGTACAAGAAATCATATGTTGTTATCAGTGACCATTTTATTGTGCCCATTTACTTCTTACTCTTTAAGAGAGAATTCCCTAGATTATCAAACAAAGCAAAGAAGGTCATAGTCAAAATTGGTCACTGGTATTTAGACGAACGAGAAACCTACATCAGGATTTTTGGCGCCATAGGGGCACCACATTTATTACCCCTTTATGTTCCCGATCGGCTAGTGTTAGGAGAAATCTACTATCAAACCATCATACAAGGATACAATTCAACTTTAGTGAAAGACAAGAAGCGGGCTTTCATACCATATGGATTTCATATCGGCTTCTGCATGGTAAAAGACATTGTGCATGATAAACAACTTGGGCTAGGTCAATTGGAATTTCGGTTCCAAACTATTCGATTTCACAAACAGATCCCAAGGGATTGGTCCTACAGCACGGGTCACAGGTATCATCCTGTTGGCCTTATGCCCATGATCAGTTTGAGGATGAAATTTTCATCGAGAAAGCTCAAGATTGGGATATGGTGGCAGCCAGGAAGGTCGATCCTAGAGGAACCAGGTTTAGAGATTTGAGCTATGAAGAGCAAGCCACACTATTGGAGCAAGCAATTCAAGGAGTTGGTTGACACCCTGAAGTAGCAGTAGCATATGAATTGGAGGAAGAAACAAACAACCCCCAAGAAGACATTGAGGTTGTAGACGCTCATCAGGGATCCCCAGTACAAATCAGAGTTTTCCCTGAAGATCAAACAACTCAAGAAAGTGGCACACTTTTATACCAGCAGTCTCAGCTACTAATGAAATGGATGCAAGATAACCCACATCCTGCCATAAGTCCCGTAATTTCAGTTACCATCCAAAGAGTTCTAGGTAAACCCAAGTCTACGATATCGCCAATTGATCTCTCAGGAGAAGGAATAGCTCAACCAAAGATAGTTCGGGTGTCTATAGAAACACAAGTTTCCAACCTCTTGAGCATGCTAATACATATATACAATGACGATGAGAGCACAAATACTTCTCATGGCACCTCGGTGTGCATCCAAGAAGAAGAAGGTCCCAAAAAGACCTTTTCCCCAAGTCCCGAAAAGGTCTCTTCTGTTGGGCCCGGGGTTCAGGACCAAGGAATCCCACAAAAGGAAGCTGAAGCTGAAGGTAATCTCAACACAGGAAATTCTGATCAACTGAAAATAGATGTAGGCCCAAGTGATGAGCCTCTGCAGAAGGAAATTGGCAGTTCCACGATCGTTGAGCGATTAAGTGACAAGTCCATACAAGACACCTCTATCCTACCCAATACTCAGATTCTCGTTGAACAACAAGTAGAAGTTGGATCTACAAGGCAGAACAAAGAAGTTCGAGGACCCACCCTTGAACAAATTTACACTGCGGGAAGCTTGGGAAACAATCTCACATGGGGTGATCAGCAGATACTAGACCCGTTAGATGAGGTCGCAAACATCTATGCGATCTCCTATGATCAAAAGAGAAAGGCTATCGTTCAGAAGACTGAAAAGAAGAGAAGAATCACACTGGATTAGTCCATCATAGTTGTCACTGAGGAGAAGTTAATCGACACAATGGACGCCCGTACGTCTGAGATGACTGGTGTGGGAAACGCCCTCTCATAGGTCGCCCAGGACAGAGCCAGGAGAGATGAAAAGGAAATTTCCACCGCCCAAAAGGATCTCGAACACTTGCGCCATCTTGCCTATTACTATAAGGGTGCTACACAGATAGATGTGTATTTAAAAGATGAGTTTGGTAAATTTTACGATGAGTTCAAGAAGGAAATGCAGTTGTTAATATCGAATATAGCCGAATTCCAGGAAGACACTCTCATGGCACTCACGACATGTAAGGAAATGGAGAGATGGTATGAGAAGGTGTAGCAGGTAGCGAAGAGGCTCGAGTTTATTGAGGCAGTCCAAAAAGGTCGAGAAAAAGGAAGACCACAGCGTTCAGCTAGTATGTAAAAGAAGTCTTAATCGCATGAAGCGATCGACCGAATACTGGGCCAAAATGTCTCAAATCCCACACGAAGAAATTCAAGAAAAATGGTCCAAATGTCAAAATCACTGGGATAAAATCAATAAAATAATGAAAGACATCGGACTCCCTGAGTATGGTACCCCCGATATGTTTATCAACCTAAACGAAATAATTAAGATGTGCACCGAATAGGATGTGTCATGGGCCGAAGAATGTGCAAATATCACCGATGCAAAGCCTGGGAAAATACAACAGTTCGCAGGACATCCAATCAAAACTAGAGCCATACTTCATAAGTTGATCTTCAGCCTCACAAAATATTGTGTGCACACAACAAACATCAGGGGAATCTATGTGGCTCCAATGGAACAACATAGGTTTCCATAGGCCAACACCTGTGAAGAACTCTTTATCAGATGGTATGATTATGAAAGATTCCACCATTTTCAAGAAACAACTCAAATGGACTGTTGAAAGACGGTTAGATGATGACGCCACATGACAATTATTGATTATCTCAAAGTTAATTACTATTAAGACTTTATATTATAAATAGGAACATCGACCGATGGTTAAAGTGTCGATGATTGTTGTAAGAACTCTTTTCTTTTGGTTGTTGATAATTATTTTGAGACTGCTATGAATTAAGAAGTCCTTCTGGACCAGAGACGAGCTATTTTCATTAGATGTATGTGATTGAACTTGGAGAAGAATTACTTCCTTTCATGTTCCATGAATGTTGCAGTAAATGAGTAAGAGCAATTAATTTTGTTGTCAAGTTATCTGGTACAATGTTTTGATGTTCCTTTCTTTAAATGATGAAAGTAAATCATTGTGCTTCCATGTGATGAATGTCTTGGTAAATGAATTATTTTTCTTATCATGACATTGATTACAGTTTTGTTTCTTTCTCTATGCTAAGTAGTTTACCTCAGCTATGTGATGAATGTCTCGATAGATGAATTATTTTGCTTACCCTGATCTTGATCATATATGTGTCTTCTTTCTGCTAAGTAGCTTTCTCAGATAGCAGTTGGATGCTCTTTCGGTTAAAGTATTATTACTAAGCCCCTTTGGCATAGAATCGTTGCCTTCATGTTCGAGTATCGGGTTATCCCAAGATTGACCCCTTCCCAATAGTTAAAACTCTTGTCGTATCTTCGTCAAGTTGGTTTATACTAGCTTGCATCTCTTGTACCTGCCCCACCTAAGACAAAATACAGAAAAAACTATTTTAACCAAAGGAAGAGAATTCACCAGAAAACACAAAAGCTCATCGATAATTTGGCCAGATTGTAAGATCTGGAGAACCATTCCACGCCATACGTTGCAGAGTCTAATTGGGCCTCGGTGGCAGGTTTGGTTCCTGCTATTGAATCAGGGGATTTAAGCCCCATCAACACACAATCCCTCAGAAATTCGGCTTAGATATCCTTTGGTTACCTCAGACACCTATATGTATTCAATATTCTCAAGTGTGTCTAAAATGAGAGAGCCTTGCCTCTTATTTATACTCTCCAAGTATCTTCCTTAAAAACATTTTCTAGGTCACTTTGTCCAGTTTCCTTATTTTAGGGTTAACCCACTTCTAATTTCTCCATTAAATTTATTATTTAAATAATTTATTTTCTATTCACTTTGACTTATAGTACACTCATCAATTCACTTTATTATTTACCTTCTAAAATCTCTTAAACCACTTTGACTACTTTGACCTTTTGGGGCTTCTAGATGACATAAGAGGGTCCTCCAACTTCGTAAGGCCATAACTCTCAAACCATGAGGCATTATGTGACGTTCCACATACCACCAGAAATGGAATGACTTCTACCATCGATATAGAATAGTATTACCTGAAAATATATAAAAACTCATACCATTATCCATCAAACAAACTTGGGTCCATTACCCAAACCTGGGTTCTCCAACTTCTCATGGCCATAACTCCCTAACCGTGAGGATTTACGTGATTTTCCACATACCACCGGAAATGGAATGACAAGAACTATCCATATACGATAGTTTCAATCACAAATTCACTTACCTTCATCTTATTATTCCACAAATAAGCATGGGTTCCCTAACCATACTTCTAGGATAACTCAATCCGCAAAGCGTCTTCCCGTGAGGGCTTTCACCATAAGAGGATCACTTTGGAGTTCATCCATTTCTACTTATTATCAAAGATGACAAGACAATAATGAGTCATCTTTACATCAAAAAATATTAGGTCCATTACCCAAGATTTGTGCTACAGAGCTTTCTTCAAGGGCTGACATCAATGACAACCAAGCTTAATCAACATAACTCTGATGTTCTTTTCTGCAACATGTTCCTGTAGGAAGTGATACTTGATTGCAATGTGCTTCGTCTTGGAGTGCATCAGCGGGTTCTTTGAGATACTGATGGCACTTGTATTATCACAATATATTGGAATGGGCTCATCATACTCAACCTATATATCTTTCAAAGTTTTTTTCATCCAAAGAACCTATGTACAACATGTTGTTGTTGCAATATACTCTGACTCGACTGTAGATAGAGATATTGATGATTGTTTCTTTCTTGGCCATGATACTAAACACTCACCAAAGTAGAACTCTGCTCTACTGGTTCTTTGTCAGTCATCAATACAACTTGCCCAATCTGCATCTGTGTAGGCAATAAGAGATAGATCATTTCCTTTTGGATACCATAATCCAAACTCTTTTGTTCCTTTGAGATATCTAAAAATTCTCTTCACTGTTAATACATGTGATTCCTTTGATGCTTCTTGAAATCATGTCACATGTCCAACTTTATGCATTACATCTAGTTTGGATGTTGTCACATATAGTAGGATGTCAATCATTGACCTGTATTGCATCTGATTTGTAGACTTTGAATCGTCATCTTTGCTTAACTTGCAATTGGTTTGCATGGGAGTGATAACTGGTTTTCAATCTTCCATTCCCAACCTCTTTAGCATTTCTCTGATATACTTGGTTTGAGAAATAAAAATTCCTTGGTTTCTTTGATGTATCTGAAGTCCCATAAAGAAGGATAGTTCTCCAAGTAATGACATTTCAAATTCATTATGCATATCATTTGCAAATTTATGGCTTAACCTGTCATCATCACTACCAAAAATAATATCATCAACATAAACTTCAATGAATAAAATATTACCTTGACTTACCTTGATGTAGAGGTTTTTTTCTGCACTTCCTTTTCTAAACCCTACCTATTGTATATATTTATCCAGTCTAGAGTACCATTCTCTAGGAGCCTATTTTAGACCATACAAGGCCTTATTTAATTTGCACACATAGTTTGAATTCTATGACAACTGAAATCCTTCTGGTTGTTCAATGTAGACTTCTTCTTCAAGTTCCCCATTAAGAAAAGATGATTTTACGTCCATCTGATACACTTTAATATTTTTGGAGCATTCATAAGCTAAAAGCAATCAAATTTCTTCCATTCTGGTAAATGGGGAAAATGTCTCTTAAAAGTCGATTCCTTCAACCTGTGCATATTCTTTACATACCAATATAGCTTTGTTCCTTGTAACCTATCCATCTTCATTCAATTTATTCTTATATACCCACTTTGTGTCAATTACATTCTTATCCTTTGGTCTTGGAACCAGTTCCCAAGTGTCATTTTTCTCTATTTGATCAAATTATTCATCCATGGCCTTGTTCCAAATTTCATCCTTGCTAGCCTCTTCAAAATAGGTTGGTTCAATAGTATATCTGAGTGTTTGGTCTGTTTGTTCTGGTAAATGGATTCTTATTCTAGTCTCAACTCATGCATCTTTGTTTCTGATAATATGATTTGAAGGATGATTCTTCTGTACTCATCTGTTGGGTGTCTTTGGAGGCACTTGTTGAACTTGCTCTTTTGATTCTATCGGATTCTCTTCATCTTCCTCTTCTACTTCATTTTCATCTTCTACTTTTTCTTCAAAAATTTGTTCCATTGATTCATTTTTTTCTTCCTTTGCTTATGGTGTGCCTGTTTCATCAATTGTTACGTTGATGCTTTCTACAACTTTGTCCAATATTAGATTGTAACACTTGTATGCTTTCCTTGTACTTGAGTAACCAACAAGTACTCCTTTGTCCACACAAGAGTCAAACTTTCCCATTTTTCCATCTTCTCTTTTGATGTAGCATTTGCTTCAAAAAACTCTGAAGTGCTTCACATTTGTTGGTCTTCCTTTCCATAGCTCGTAGGGAATTTTGTCAGTGTTGTTTCTGAGCATTACTCTATTTTGAATGTGAACTATTGTATGCACTGCGTGTGTCCAAAATATATTTATCAATTTGGAATCCATTAGCATTGTTCGAGCCATTTCCTGTACTGTCCTATTCTTTCTTTCAACAACTCCATTCTGTTGAGAACAAAGAATTTCCTTTTTATTCCATGACTGCTGCAGTAGTCCATAAATTCCTTTGAAGTGAATTATCCTCCATTATTAGATCTCAAGAATTTGATTTTTGAATCCATTTCATTTTCAACCATTTCCTTGTATATCTTGAAGTTTTCAAAAGTTTCTGACTTATTCTTGAGAAAGAAAACTACAGTCATTCTTGTATAATCGTCAACTAATAAAATAAAGTATTTCTCACCTTTTAAACCCTTTGTTGTAGTTGTTCCAACTAGATCAGTATGCACAATTTCCTGTGGTCTTGTTGTTGAATATTCATTTGATTTGAACCTGGTATTTGTTTGCTTTCCTTGTTGGCAATGCTTGCATAAAGTGTTGGTTGATTTCGTGATCCGGGCCATTTATCTAATTGCTTCTCTTTTGTTGAATTTGACAAGGTTATCAAAATGTATGTGACCCATTCTTCTGTGCCATAGCCAACTTTCATCTTCCTTTCCTAGACAACACTTTTCATTTCCAATTTCACTTAATACATATATGTTGCTTGAAGTTATCGTAGCTATAGCAATCAATTTTCCTGAACCTTCTTTATTATCTCACACTTTTGTGAATCAAAAGTAACTTTATGACCTTGGTCACACATTTGATTCACACTTAGAAGATTATGTTTCATATATTCTACTAGTAGAACATTTTCTGCCTTGGTATTCATGTTCTCAATTCTGGCTGTGCTTTTTCCAATGATTTTAGCTAAATCATCATTTTTGAATGAGACTAGTCCATATCTTTCCTTTCGTAATGTAAGAAACATGTATCTACCACCTGTCATGTGTTTTGAATAACCACTGTCAACATACCAACCAAGCTTCTTCTGCTTAACTTGTAGAGTGAGTGTGCATTCTTCATTGTTATATTGATCTTGTTTTCTTATCCATGTCCTTTTCTGAGGTTTAGGTCTATGATTGTTGTTATTTTGTTGCAGTTCTCTAGGAGGGACTGTCATTCTACAATATTTGGCCATGTGTCCAAAATTGTTACTTTTGTAACATTCCACTTCAGTGCTCAAAGATTCAAACATGTTGTAACTTCTTCTCTATGCTTCACTAGGCCTTCTTGGATAACCCCTTTGTGTATGACTTTCAAAGTTGTTTGCGTTCATGTTGTTAGCTCTGCCATTCACAGCGTTATGTCCAAAATTATTACATGCATAACATAAACCAAAAAAGATAGTTTGATACCTGGGAGTTGAAGATCCTCTGAAAGGAGGTACTCTTATAAATCCTTCTTCTTCCTAAGGCCTATCTGTCATTTTTTTTTTCTGAAATATGAATCTTCTCGATGGAGGAGTGTCCATGTAATCTTCCTTATAGATCCTCCTATCCCCCTTGATTGTTCCTGCATCGATTTTTGGATATGTTTCTTTCTCTGTTGTTTTGGAGCTTGATCCTTTTGTTGTCTGATTGTATCCAAGTCTGGACTTATCATGATGAGATTTTTTATTATTGATAATGTCATCCAAAAATTTTGAGTTGTTCTGCATATTTTTCTTTTGAAAATCCTTTCTTAATGTGACAATCTATGCTTCCAAATTTCCAATGATCTTGTCTTTTTCTTCTAGTTGTTCTTTGAGTGCTTCTTTTATTCTTTTATCTTCTTCTATTTGAACCTTCAAATTTGTGATCATTTGTTCTAGTTCTTGAGTGTCTTCTTTATTGTCTATTTCTTCTTGTAGTTTCTTGTTTTTCTTCTTTTATCTTTTGATAACTTATATGACACACATTAATTCCTCTCGATAGTCAACTTCTACCTCTTCAATTTCTTCTTAGACTTCTTCATATTCTTCTTCACGTCTTCATATTCTTCTTCAGAGTCTTCTACTTCCATGAATAGAACTCTTTTTGTCTCACTGTCACTGACTTCATCTTCATCTGATGATGAGATTTCTTCTTTGGTTCGTAAGCTTTTCTTGAAAACTTTCTTTGTGGTTATTTTGTCTTTATATGCTTGTTTGCCTTTTGAGTAACCTTCATCATTTCTCTTTTTCTTATAAGGAAATTTGTTATCAAAATGACCAATACCATCACAATTAAAACAAATTAAAGGAAGATTAACTCTATACCTACCGTCAGTTCCCTTGTTCAATCTTTTGACAAAGTTTGTCACTTCTTCATCATCTTCTGAGACATCATTGCTACTGCTATGTTCTTCTTTTTTCCTTCCCTTTTGCTTTGAATTTTTGGATGCTTTGAAAGATTCTTCTTTTATATCTGGATTTTCTTGTTCAGTTATCATTTCATATGCTATGAATATTCCATGTAATCCATCCATGGTTAATGAGTTTAGGTCTGATATTTCTTCTAGTGTTGATATCTTAGGGTCAAATATCATAGGAAGAGATCTTAGTACTTTTTGAACAATTACAGATTCTTTGATTTCTTCTCCCAATCCTATGATTTCATTTACTATTTCATCGACTCATAAAAAGTAAGCTACAATATTCTCATCTTCCTTCATCTTAAGTTGTTCGAACTGACCTCTGTAAGTTTGAAGCTTTGCTTCTTTGACTTTTGAATCTCCTTCATAAATATTTTGAAGTTTGTCCCAAATCTCTTTAGCATATTTACAATGTGAAACTTTGGTGAATACCATTTCACTAAGACCATTCAGAAGTGAATTTTTGGATTTGGAATTATTATGACCGAGTTTCATTGTTTTTTCATTTGTTGGCAGAATTGTTGGTGTTGTGTATCCATATACAGTTGATTGCCAAATTTAAAATCATTGTGCCTGTATATATGTTTTCATCCTTATGCTCCAAAATGCATGTTTATGTCCATTGAACTATGGTATTCCATTTTTATACAACGATCCACAATCTGAATTTTTTACCACAGATACTTGGATATGTTTCCTCAATGGCCTATCAATTTCACGGTCTGAATCATTCTAGAAACAAAGTTATAGCAAAAATGGTGAGATGACCTGTAAATAGCATACCTTAGAAAGCATCATCAAAAGAATTTATCCTCCCTTGAATTTCGACCTTCTTTTCTTCACCTTCCCTCTAAAATTAGGTGTATATATCCTTTGGTTACCTCAGTCACCTATAAATATTCAATATTCTCAAGTGTGATCTGAAATGAGAGAGCCTTGCCTCTTATTTATACTCTCCAAATATCTTCCTTAGAAGCATCTTCTAGGTCACTTAACCCATTTTTCCTCATTTTTATAGTTAACCACGTTCCATAATTAGAAAGTTATCCATTACTTTATCATTTAAATATTCCTCCTTGACTTTGTCACCTCACTTTATCATTTAAATAATCTTCTTTGATTTTGTCACTTCACTTTATTATTTAAATAATCCTTCTTGACTTTGTCACTTTACTTTATCATTTAAATAATAATTTCTTCTTTGCAATCTCTTTGACTTCTTTGACCTTTTGGGGCTTCAAGCCAACATATGAGGGTCCTCCAACTTCGTAAGGCCATAACTCTCCAACCGTGAGGAGTTATGTGATGTTCCACATACCACCAGAAATGGCATGACATGTAATATCCATATAGAATAGTATTACCTTAAAATATATTAGAACTCATGCCATTATAGATGAAAAAACCTTGGGTACATTACCCAAACCTTTGTGCTACCGGACTTTCTTCAAGGGTTGGCATCAATGACAACCAACCTTAATCAACAGTTTTCATATATATCTCAAAAATGTGTGAGTTTTGTAATGTGTAGGAATATGTGAAGGATTAATTCAAAAAGACTTCTTGAATATTTTCTCCACCATTTCAAGATTTTAGGAGATAATTATTCAAGTTTATTTCAAGGAGAAGATCATGGGGAATGGATAGAATATCTTATCCAATATGTATGAGAGATATGTGTGAGGATTTACTGGGATCATATTTTGTAATAATGGGAAATTGTTTGAGAGAAAAGTGGATCTGTAATTATGAGATGCTTATCTTCTTTTCAAAGCTCTCATGTATAAAAGAGAGTGCTCTCTCTTCATGAGGGAGTAGTCATTAGGATGAGAAAGTAATTAGTCATTATGGGATTAGAAGGAGATTAGATTTAGATTGGAAAATGATTAGAAATCAATGATAGGAGTTAGTCATTTCGTTCATAGTCATTTCTTTGGTTAGTTTCATGATTTCATTATTTTTTCATTTGATCATTGTGATGTAATTGAGATTTCTTTATTGTTAGTGTGAGATCACATGTGTTATCTTGTTTCTCTTCACATGTTGTTTTCCTTTGATGCAATTTTCCATTTCCAAGTTAATTTCATTTATGAAATTTCATTTCAGTCGTGTGTTTCAGGTTCCCGCATTAGATTAATAATTCAATTCTAGTTGTAGCTTCAACATTAGATTAGGTTAAGTTAGCTTCAATATTGCATATACTGTGCATGTGCTTCATAATTTTACAAACTCCTCGGGTTGACAATTAAATGATTGGGCACTTCTTAAACAACAATATTTACCACCAACAAGACTCTTGTAGTTGTAAAACCATCTCAAGCAGCTACAAAAGTAACTTTTGATGGCTCTTTTGATCCAGATTTTGCATTTTTGTATAGAGAAAGAAGATATACTACTTTAATTGATATGCAATATGATGTAGTTGAGATAGATTCAAATATGATAGATTCATAAAAAAACTAGGGTTAAGACTAATTCTGGAGATTGTGAGAAAAGAAAACAAATCTAACAAGTTGGTCCTTCTGGGTCAAGTAAGAATAATCAAGAAGATAAAATTGAAGAAATTTCTAGGATCATTAAATATTTATCTAATGAATTGGACAAAATGGAAACAAAAAGGAGGAGATCTAAAAATAGAAATTTAAATCAATTTATGATACCATTCAATCCTCCTCAATATTTACAAAGAGAGAAAAGAGTTGAAGATCAACCAATACAGGCGCCATTAAAAAATGAAAATTTGGTTAATAATTTTGTGGATGAAGAAGAATATGAAGAACATGATGAAGAAATGAATTTGATGGAATGTGATACTTCTTATGTACATCTGAAACAAGATTAGTATGAAAAATGTTTAGGGATCAATAAATACTTTGAGAAAAATGGCATTAAAGTTCAAGTTGATAAATCACCTCAATATAGAATTTTATCAAATACCTTACAGGATGAACTTCATAAAAACATTGACCTTAGACCCAGAGGAAATGGGAAAAAAAACAATAATCAAGGTCAATCAAATAAATTCCAACACAAGGATAAAGGAAAATAAGTCTCAGCTTCAAAACAAAATATGATTCTCAAACAGTTAAGAAATCGGAGATAGAACATAAGGAAACAAAAAAAGTAAGTAGTTCATTCAACTTAGAAAATGAATTGAACAAAATTATAATTCATGTTCCTTTATTAGAACTTCCTAAAAATCCAATTTATCGAAAGAAAGTATTAAAAATGATTGATTTTCCAAACTCAACAACACAACCAAATACTTTAAGTTTACAAGATGAAAGACCCACGGTTATGCTTGGACCTCAAGTTGAGGAAAGAAGAGAAATAGTGGCACCTTTTTATGTCACCTTGGTTGTGCATGAACATCTTTTGCATAACTATATGCTTGATTCAGGTGCTTCACATAATTTGATTCCTAAGATCATTATGGACAAATTAGGGTTAGAAATTACAAGACCATATCAGGATCTATATTCCTTTGATGTGAGAAAGGTTAAATTCTTAGGAATGATTAAAGATATTGTAGTCAACTTAGCTCAAATTCCTATAAAAAATATTATGATGGATTTTGTTGTGGTAGATGTACCTACAAACTATGGAATGCCTCTATCAAGATCATGGGGATGTAAATTGGGTGGCACGTTACAATTGGATATGACATATGCCACTATCCCAGCTTTTTATGGAGAAACCAGGAGACTCTATAGGGAAACTAAACTTTCTTATACAATTAGTGATCCCAAGAATCCTAATAACTATCCTGTGTATTCAAAATATCAATATATGGGATGTTATATTCTATCTATAAATAATGAATTAGAAGATTGTACAGAAATTGTAAATACCCCTATTTGTGTAAATAATGAATATGGAAGTGGTATGTGGAAAATGTATTTTGATGGAGCTTCATCCTAGGAAGGTGTTGGAGATGGTATCCTTTTTGTTTCACCTTCTGGGAAAAAATTGCCATATTCTTTTATATTACAATTTGAAATTGATTCTACAAATAATGCTTGTGAATATGAAGCTCTAGTTTCAGGGTTGGAAACAACCAAAAATTTTGAAATTGTGAATCTCATAGTTTATGGAGATGTTGAATTGATTGTTAAAAAAGTCAAACAAATTTATCAAGACAAACTTCCAAGAATGAGAGCTTATAGAAATTTAGTTTGGGACTTAATTGAAAATATATTTTAAACTTCAATATCCATGCAATTCCAAGGCATGAAAATAAAAAAGTTGACTCATTAGCAGTGAAAGCAAGTACATTCAGACCTCTCGACGTTCCAAAACTTGAATATAAAGTAGATATGAGATACAAACCTTCAAACCATAATAGTATTAAACATTGTGATTGCATCGAGTAGAAATTTTTATGACATGTACAATGTGATTACATGTTGTATAGCTTATGATGTTGAAGTGATTTTCTCTGAATGTATGACCACTTCATGTCATTTTTTCATGTGTTTAATGATTTGCAGAGGGTACCTCCATGGATTTAAGTATATGAAAATGTTCATTGTTTGATGCATATTTTAATGATCTGATATATTTGTCAAAAATGTTGAATTCTTAATTGCTCAACACATTGTTTTGTCCATAGGTTGTGAGATTCACCTTAAATATTCCTCACGTGTCTATCTTGTATTTCTTCAAAATTTTCCCCTTCTCAAACTTAAATCAAATTGTCTAAAGATCTCGTGGAAATATGCCTATTTGCATTGAATGTCTTAGTATTGGTTCTGGTATTGTTTGAGAACCAAGAGTTATATAGGAGAGAGAGAGAGAGAGAGAGAGAGAGAGAGAGAAATCTTCCCAAAACATTTTTCATAATTTATGTCGTAAATCAACATGGTTTTAAGACCCATTATGGGTCTTACCCCTAGGGTTCCTTGACATAGTTCCATTTATATCCTGGAACATCTCGAGGGATAACACTCTAGAAAATTAAAAATATTTTCTCAAGTCCTCCTACATACGATAAGTGTATTGAATTATACATTGCGTACAAGAAAATGAAGGCCTTCAACTACCCATCGAGTGAAAATTGGAAGCTTCTAATTCAGTTACTAACTGAATGAATCATCAAAATAGTTAAAGATTAATCAAGAGGTATTTTGGGAAAATATGGAGTTCGAATGTATTCATCGTTTTCTTTGTGAAAGGAGTCTATAGGTTATTGTTATTTTGAAGATAAATAATATCTCTCGATAACCATATGAGGTTATAATTATTTTAGTATAAAAGAAAATATTTTGGATGTAAAAAGGGCTAGTTTTTTGCCTGAAGAAGATACTAGATTTCTAATAAAATTTTATTTCTACAGAACTTGAGTGATTCCATATTTATTTGTTTTAGTTCATATATTTCTCAAATATCATGTGTTCTTAGTATTTCATAAATTTATTCTTCAATATGTATATGATGTCTAAGAAGTAATAATTTGGTACGACAACCATTGTTACAATTTTCAAGGAATTATAAAATACACATATTTCTACAACTATACTGTAAGTATAAGTTAGACATATGTTTTATTATTTTATGCCTGATGAATATTAATGAAGTTTTTATATATGTTCATTTAATATTGTTTTAAATCATATACAAATGTTAGTAATTTATTCAATTGAAAGTTAAATGATATTTATTTAAATTGAATACATTGTTTAATTTTTCAATTCTATTTCTTAAATTCTTCTTTAAAATCATCTAAAATCTAAAGCTGTCTAAAAAAATTGAAATCCTACCTATCAAATTATGATATTGATTTATTGGAAATCAAATTTATTTATTAAGGTAAAACAATACAAACACTCTGTTTCGGGATAGAAAATTTCAAAGTTAAAATAAATAATTGATAATGGATTCCTTGGCATAGTTTCCTATCCAAAAACATCTCAAGGATTACAAAATTATTTTGGCATCATTATCGGGGAAGGAATTAAGAAAAAATTATATTTCCCTACGTAGAACAATAGGAAATCCTTATCCTTGATGGTGAACAAGAGTTAGGTTGGATAAAAAAATTCACCTAGCGACTTCACAGTTTTAATCCTAGAATCAAGAACGAAAAACACAAGAGAAAACCTAGACCCTAGGAAAACTACACTAGTAGTAGATCCAAAAAAATGGTTGTATAAGAGAAATCCTAGACAAATAAAAATTACACCTTATGTTGCTAAACCCTATTCTTCCATACATCCAAAATCAAAAGGAAAATTTGATATTATTGTAGAATATTCTTCAAAATATTTTCCCACAATTTCTCCAAAACTTTCTTTTCCAATAACTCCTAAACAATCTCCTCCAAGTTCTCCAAAACCACCCTTATCAGTCTTTGTAACTGAATCTCTTGAAATTTTCCTTGAACAGTGTATTGCACTTTCTCTCAAATATTCTCTTGTAATCTCTCAAGTACCTCCTACTAAAAATTCTCCAAACTTTTCCCCAAATGATTCTCTTAAATCTTCTACTGTTACATCTCCTAATTTTTCTTTTTTATTCCCCAAAAAGGAATCCCTTGTAATTTCCCAAACAACTCTTCCAAAATTTCCCTCTGAAGAAGAAGATTCCTTAAAAACCTTTATCAATCCACTCACTCCATAAAATTCTAAGTATTATTAGAACATATAATGGCTAGTCAACAACAACAACCTGTTGGACAACTGAGAGGGGGAGTGAATCAGTTGTTACAGTGCTTAAACAATTATGGTTCTTTTAAACTCTTTGTAGAGACACTGAATGATGATCACAATAATGCAAGGAAATAAACAATGGCACTTTTAGCATCATTCACATATATGAGAAACACAGAGACAGATATTTCCCGAGGAAACCCATGCAGGGTAAAAACCTATTTTTCTTTATATGATAAGTAATAGTTACATTCTTTACAGTATCATACATATGAGCACCAACTTATAATGAGGCTACAACCTCAGTTTTGCAAGCTGCAACTTGCTGAGAGCACCAACTCTCTGTTTTCTCTAGCACCCACTTGAAGGAAGCACCAGCTCCCTGGTTTCTCTAGCACCAACTAGAAGGAAGCACCAACTCCCTGTGTTCAAGCACCCACTTGAACCTTTGAGGACACCAGTCCTCCCTAGCTCCTCCCAACCACCCTGAAATATAAATCTTTTCTACTGAAACTTATTACAGTGATATGATGTGCAACAATGGCTTACCAGACTCATCACTGTTCTGCTGCATTTCGTTGCTCTGTCTTCCGTATTGCCTTTCTGAACACATCACTTGCGCTGTTTGTTCTTCCACTTTTTATGCTCTGTGCGCCATGTCCATTCACTACACAGTTCCTCTTCTGTGCTATTCAGCTGCTGCACTCTCCTCCTTCTTCACACATGAATCACCTTCACCAACAACAACCACAACAAACTCTAATAGCGAAAACAACCACTTCTCTTCTCTGTACCGTGTATATATAGCTTATGTGCATCTTGTGCATGCAATATTCACCATTCCTCTGCATGCTCATATTGTGCCAATCTCCTCCACCTCTCGAGTGCTCTGTGTGATCATCATCATAACTCTTCAGCTTCTCTTCAGCTTCTCTGGTCGTTTTCCCACGCGTTCAGCATCACTGGATGATATGTTGAAATTCCTCAGCCTCTCTGGTAGTTGAGACTCTTCGTCTTCTCTGTGACAGTTGAGCTCACCTTCTATGTTTCAGTTACAGGCTTCCATGCTCATCCATCTGTCAATCCCTTCTAAGAATAGTCTTCCTTCACTTGGACGAAGCTTGGAGACTCTTCATCTCCTCTGGCGATCACACCAGAGTCTCTTCAAATTCTCTAGCAGACGCCATCAATGGTTTCTGGCAGTTTCACTGTGTCGTGCATCAGTAGCCCTCCGATCTCCTTTAGTTTCATTCATATCCAGAACAGCCAACCACACACAATCTGTCTTATTTTCTTTTATACACACCTCCACGGCGGTTCCACTTCGCATTTCCTTAGGCAAAAGAATGAAAATTGTCCCAGCAACTGAAACACCAACTGATTCGCAATCATGAATCCATTTCACTAACAGATTCCTAACTGAGAGCTTAACTGTGAGAAAGAACAGTAACCCTCCGATCAACACTTGATCTGACGGTTCAGATCATTCTGCGATTTCGCATATCGCGATTTCGACACTCCTGATGTTCAATGTTCTTGTCACTTGCAAATCCCGATCTACGAAATTCCGATACAGAACTTTTCTGCACTAGTTCCTTCCCCAATATGACTATGGTCATAACCAAGCGCCTATGCAAAAAGCGCTTTCACGATTTCTCGTTTCATGATTTTCGACACTATGCTCCATTGACCCCAAGTCAGCGAAATTTTGATCACTTGCCACATGTCCTGTGATTCCACAGTCCAGATCTAATCTTGATTCAACGGCTACGATTGAATCGCGATTTCACAATTTCAGCATTCTTGTTGCATTGGGTTCTTTGCCTCTCTATGTCACGATTCGTGAAACTCTGATATGGAGTTTGATCAACGGTCCAGATCTGATCTCTATTCAACAGCTGCGATTAAATCACGATTTCGCATATCGCGAAATCGACATTCTTGTTGCATTGGGTTCTTTTCCTCTCTATGTCGCGATTCGCGAAACTCCGACATGGACTGGAATCAATGGTACAGATCAAAGTTTGATCTGACGGCTCAGATTACATCGTGATTTCACATATCGCGATATTGAGATTCTTGTTGCATTGTTTCTTTGACATCTCCAACTTGCGATCCTCGAAACTCCGAAGTGGTGTACATCTGTTGACGTCACACATGGATTGACACGTGTTGAATACTGCCACGTGTCACTCTGATTCATGACTTACATGTGCCTGAAATGTTGAATGAGTTTGACACTTGTCATTACCTGGTTGTGCCACGTGTTCCTAGCTGACGTGGTTTGTTGACGTGAGTCGGATTGACGGTCCAGATCTTATCTTGATCCGACGGCTACGATTAAATTGTAATATCACATATCGCGATTTCGATATTCTTGATGTTAATAATCTTTGACATGTTTAACTCGTGATCCTCGAAAATCTGACATGGACAGGGATCAACGGTCCAGATTCAACCTCCATCTGACGGCTCAGATTAAGTCATGATTTCGCATATCACGATTACACACGCTTCTCCTTGTTCTTTAAGGATCGTGCAGGTTCTCCTCGATCCAACGGTGGTCGGGTCCTGCTCTTGGATCTAACATCTGAGATCTGTCCTCCTTTTCAGTGTGCTCTTCTTGTCTTCATTCAGATTTGACGACCCTCATTCTTTTGGGAATTTTGAATGGATCCAACAATCAGAAATGCTTCTCAAGATTTATGGGCCTTCGATCATTCGATCAACCTGAACTTATCTTTCTGAATATCACTGCATTTTTGATCATCGCTACTATACCCAAGCCATCATCACTATTGTACTTGCCATCAATGACAAGCATGCGCTACATGTTAAACATTTGCCAACAATCTCCCCCTTTGGCATTGATGGCAACTAAGGTGCCCAAATTCTTTTCTCCCCCTTTGACATCAATGTCAAAGAAGAGACATGCTCCCCCTGAGCTATTGCAGTAATTTTAGGAGGCATTAGAGATTCAATCAATGCAAAACTCCCCCTAACAAGATGGACTTTTTTAGGTGTGAAACGAAATGACACCCAACCTTTGTCTGAGATATTCAAACGGTGTCTTGGCTAGGGGCTTAGTAAAGATGTCTGCAATTTGTTCTGTAGTGGGAATGTAATGGACCTGAACAATCTAATTGGTGACCTGCTCTCTCAGAAAATGATATTTTATGGGAATATGT
>ML778848.1:741848-798782 GCA_009831015.1 Picea engelmannii
AGCACCCACTTGAACCTTTGAGGACACCAGTCCTCCCTAGCTCCTCCCAACCACCCTGAAATATAAATATTTTCTACTGAAACTTATTACAGTGATATGATGTTCAACAATGGCTTACCAGACTCATCACTGTTCTGCTGCATTTCGTTGCTCTGTCTGGCTTATTTCCTTTCTGCACACATCACTTGTGCTATCTGTTCTTCCGCTTTTTATACTCTGTGTGCCATGTCCATTCACTGCACAGTTCCTCTTCTGTGCTATTCAGCTGCTGCACTCTCCTCCTTCTTCACACATGAATCACCTTCACCAACAACAACCACAACAAACTCCAATAGCGACAGCAACCACTTCTCTTCTCTGTACTCTGTATATATAGCTTATGTGCATCTTGTGTATGCAATATTTTCCATTCCTCTGCATGCTCATACCGCGCCAATCTCCTCCACCTCTCGAGTGCTCTACGTGATCATCATCGTAACTCTTCAGCTTCTCTGGTCGTTTTCCCACGCGTTCAGCATCACTGGATGTTATGTTGAGATTCCTCAGCCTCTCTGGCAGTTGAGACTCTTCGTCTTCTCTGTGACAGTCGAGCTCACCTTATATGTTTCAGTTACAGGCTTCCATGCTCATCCATCTGTCAATCCCTTCTAAGAATAGTCTTCCTTCACTTGGACGAAGCTTGGAGACTCTTCATCTCCTCTAGCGATCACACAGGGGTCTCTTCGAATTCTCTAGCAGATGCCATCAATGGTTTTTGGTAGTTTCACTATGTCGTGCATTAGTAGCCCTCCGATCTCCTTCAGTTTCATTCATATCCAGAACATCCAACTACACACAGTCTGTCTTATTTTCTTTTATACACACCTCCACGGCAGTTCCACTTCGCATTTCCTTAGGAAAAAGAAAGACAACTGTCCCAGCAACTGAAACGCCAACTGATTCGCAATCATGAATCCATTTCACTATGAGAAAGAACAGTAACCCTCCAATCAACACTTGATCTGACAGTTTAGATCATTCCACGATTTTGCATATCACGATTTCGACATTCCTGATGTTCAATGTTCTTGTCACTTCCAAATCCTGATCTACGAAATTTCGATACAGAACTTTTCTGCACTCGCTCCTTCCCCAATATGACTATGGTCATAACCAAGCACCTATGCAAAAAGAACTTTCACGATTTCTCGTTTCATGATTTTCGACACTATGCTTCGTTGACCCCAAGTCAGTGAAATTTTGATCACTTGCCACATGTCCTGTGATTCCATGGTCTAGATTTGATCTTGATTCAACGGCTACGATTGAATCGTGATTTCACGATTTTGGCATTCTTGTTGCATTGGGTTCTTTGCCTCTCTATGTCGCGATTCGCGAAACTCTGATATGGAGTTTGATCAACGGTCCAGATCTGATCTCTATTCAACGGTTGTGATTAAATCGTGATTTCGCATATCGTGAAATCGGCATTCTTGTTGCATTGGGTTCTTTGCCTCTCTATGTCACGATTTGCAACACTCCGACATGGACTGGAATCAACGGTCCAGATCAAAGTTTGATCTGACGGCTCAAATTACATCGCGATTTCGCATATCGCGATATCGAGATTCATGTTGCATTGTTTCTTTAACACCTCCAACTTGCGATCCTCGAAACTCCGAAGTGGTGTACATCCGCTGACATCACACATGGATTGACACGTGTTGAATACTGCCACGTGTCACTCTGATTTGTGACTTACATGTGCCTGAAATGTTGAATCAGTCTGACACTTTTCATTACCTAGTTGTGCCACGTGTTCCTAGCTAACGTGGTTTGCTGACATGAGTCGGATCGACGGTTCAGATCTTATCTTGATCTGACGGCTGCGATTAAATTGTAATATCACATATCGCAATTTCGGGATTCCTGATGTTAATAATCTTTGACATGTTTAACTCGTGATCCTCGAAACTCTGACATGGACAGGGATCAATGGTCCAGATTCAACCTCAATCTGACGGCTCAGATTAAGTCACGATTTCACATATCTTGATTACACCCGCTTCTCCTTGTTCTTTAAGGATCGTGCAGGTTCTCCTCGATCCAACGGTGGTCGGGTCCTGCGCTTGGATCTAACGTCTGAGATTTGTCCTCCTTTTCAGTGCGCTCTTCTTGTCTTCATTCAGATCTGAGGACCCTCATTCTTTCAAGAATTTTGAATGGATCCAACGATCAGAAATGCTTCTCAAGCTTTACGGGCCTTCGATCATTCGATCAACCTGAACTTATCTTCCTGAATATCACTACACTGCTAATCATCGTTGTTGTACTCAATCCATCATCACTGCTGTACTTTCCATCAATGACAAGCATGCGCTACCTGTTAAACATTTGCCAACACATCCCCCATGAAAACAACAACAAAAACCACCCCCGCCACCTCCACCTAGGATATTTAATAAATTTGTTGCTAGATATTCTCCCTTAAATCATCCTAGAAATATGAATAATTTTACTGATAATTATATAAATCTCTTACCTAAATTTAATGGGGAAGATGAGATTACATATTTAGATCATCTATCATCTCTTGATAATTTTATAGATAATCTAGGACTTGAACATGAGGATGTGTATATGAAAATATTTGTGCAAACTTTTGAAGGGGAGGTAAGGACATGATTTAAGGGGTTACCTCCTAATTATATTGACTCATGGGATGCTCTAGAATCTATTTTTATTATATAATGGGGGGGGAGGATCATTTATATTATTTGATTGAATTTGGTAGCTTAAAAATGAAACATAGTGAATCTATTTCAGATTGTATAAAGAGTTTTAATAAACTTTATCATAAGACTCATGTAGATGTAAAACCATCTCAACCAGCTGCAAAATTAACTTTTGATGGCTCTTTTGATTCAGATTTTTCATTTTTGTATAGAGAAAGAAGATCTACTACTTTAATTGATGTGCAAGATGATGCAGTTGAGATAGAGTCAAATATGATAGATTCATAAAAAAACTAGGTTTAAGACTGATTCTGGAGATTGTGAGAAAAGAAACAAAAGAAACAAGTTGGTCCTTTTGGGTCAAGTAAGAATAATCAAGAAGATAAAATTGAAGAAATTTCTAGGATCATTAAAGATTTGTTTAATGAATTGGCCCAAATGGAAACAAAAAGGAGGACAGCTAAAAATATAAATTTAAATCAATTTAGGATACCATTCAATCCTCCTCAAGTTTTACAAAGAGAGAAAAGAGTTGAAGATCAACCAATACAAGCACCATTAAAAAATGAAAATTTGGTTGATAATTTTGTGGATGAAGAATAATATGAAGAACATGATGAAGAAATGAATATGATGGAACTTGATCCTTCTTATGTACATATGACATACGATTAGTATGAAAAATATTTATGGCTCAATCAATACTTTGAGAAAAATGACACTAAAGTTCAAGTGGTAAATCACCTCAATATAGAATTTTATCAGATACCTTACAGGATGAACTTCATAAAAAATGTTACCTTAGACCTACAGGAAATGGAAATAAAAACAATAATCAAGATCAATCATATAAATTCCAACACAAGGATAAAGGAAAATAAGTCTCGGCTTCAGAACAAAATCTTATCCTCAAACAATTAAGAAACCAGAGATAGAACATAAGGAAACAAAAAAAACAAGTAGTTCATTCAAATTAGAAAATGAATTGAAAAAAATTATAATTCATGTTCTTTTATCAGAACTTGCTAAAAATCCAATTTATCGAAAGAAAGTGTTAAAAATGATTGATTTTCCAAACTCAATAACACAACCAAATACTTTAAATTTACAAGATGAAAGACCCATTGTTATGTTTGGACCTCACATTGAGGAAAGAGGAGAAACAATGGCTCCTTTTTATGTCACCTTGGTTATGCATGAACATCTTTTGCATAACTATATGCTTGATTCAGGTGCTTCACATAATTTTATGCCTAAGATCATTATGGACAAATTAGGGTTAGAAATTACAAGACCATATCAGGATCTATATTCCTTTGATGTGAGAAAGGTTAAATGCTTAGGAATGATTAAAGATATTGTAGTCAAATTAGCTCAAATTACTGTAAAAAATATTATGATGGATGTAGTTGTGTCAGATGTACCTACAAACTATGGAATGCCTCTATCAAGAGAATGGGGATATAATTTATGTGGCATGTTACAATTGGATAAGACATATGCCACTATCCTAGTTTTTCATGGAGAAACTAGGAGACTCTATAGGGAAACTAAACTTGCTTATACAATTAGTGATCCCAAGAATCCTAATAACTATCATGTGTATTCAAAATATCAAGATATGGGATGTTGTATTCTATCTGTAAATAAGGAATTAGAAGATTGTACCGAAATTGTAAATACCCCTATATGTGTAAATAATGAATATGGAAGTGGTATGTGGAAAATGTAGTTTGATGGAGCCTCATCCTGGGAGGGTGTTGGAGCTAGTATCCTTTTTGTTTCACCTTCTGGGAAAAAATTGTCATATTATTTTATATTACAATTTGGAATTGATTCTACAAATAATGTTTGTGAATATGAATCTATAGTTTTAGGGTTGGAAACAACCAGAAAATTGAAAATTGTGAATCTCATAGTTTATGGAGATATTGAATTGATTGTTAAACAAATCAAACAAATTTATCAAGATAAACTTCCAAGAATGAGAGCTTATATAAATTTGGTTTGGGACTTAATTGAAAATTTACTTTTAACATTCAATATCCATGCAATTCCAAGGCATGAAAATAACAAAGTTGACTCATTAGCAGTGGAAGCAAGTACATTCAGACCTCCTGATGTTCCAAAACTTAAATATGAAGTAGATATGAGATAAAGACCTTTGGACCATGATAATATTAAGAATTGGAAGGTTTTTGAAGATGATGAACAGATTAATGTTTTTTTGGAAGTGATTGATGAATTCTTTGCAACACATATTGATCAAGAGAATGAGAATGAAAATAAACATCTTAATGAAATTTTTAATTTTGATCTTGAATTGCAAAATATGATTGAAAATCACAAGATGATTATATTAAGGAACAATCAAATTCCAAAATAATTAGAACCTTTGGAAAAATTGTTTGATAAATATGATATTGTTTTCAAGCCTTCTCTTCATCCTTAGATTGAAGAAGTGGAAGACTGTAATATTGGTATTGGTCAAGAACCAAAGAATGTGAATCTTTAAAAAATTCTTCTTGCTGACATGAAACTAAGGTATGCTGATTTATTTAAAGAATTTATTGAAGTTTTTTCATGGACTTATGAGTATTTGAAGAGTTACGACACCAACATAATTCAACATAGAGTTCCACTCAAAGTGGGATCAAATCCATTTAGACAGAAACTAAGACAAGTAAATCATATTCTTCTCCCAATAATTGAAAAGGAAATGGAGAAAATATTATATGCAAAAATTATATGTCATCTTAGATATTCAGATTGGGTAGAAAATTTAGTGCCTATCAGGAAGAAAAATGGTGAAATTAGACTATGTGTTGATTTTAGAAATCTAAACAAATCTTCATTAAAAGATAACTAACCATTACCAAAAATGGATACTATTTTACAAAAGGTAGTTGGAGATAATCGAATTTATATGATTGGTGGTTTATCTGGTTACAAATGATCTAGGTGGATATCGGTGGCCACCCACCTATTCCACTGACTCAAATTACATTTTTCCACCTTGGTAGATTTCTACAGTTTTTCAGGTCCCAAACTTCTAGGGTTGTTTTGAGGCCTTAAACGATGTTATTTTTACATTTGATAGCCTAATTAATATAATATTGGGCCCAGTCAGAATGTGTTCTTATCGGCTATACCTTTCCAATGAGCTATCAGTCGCACCAAATGAATATCATATGAAAAATTTACGTCCTCAGGAAGTTGACATATCAACTACCCCCATTGGGGCCTACAAACATTTTGGCGTTTAATCTTCCAAGGTTAGGGTTTTGGATTTTATTTATGCTAAAAATGCCTTTGGAGACTAATTTTAAACATCATCTTCTTGTGAATGATCCTATTCGTCACATATCTTCTCAGAGATAAGATTCCATCATTCTAGCGAGTTCATTCGCTCTATATTTTTACAGTTTCTATACATTTCTCTCATTAATAGAAATTTTGTATTATTGTATCTCTTTGTTTCTTACAATATTTATGTGTATTTTATTATTATATCTCTAAATTCATTTCATTCTCAAAATAATCTGGATCAATAGTATCAGAGCAGGATGCTCCTTTTATTTTCTTGGTGCATGTCCTCGACGAGTTCAGGGTATAGAGAGTTGGGTATCGAGCTAGCTTCTCTTGAGGAAAACCTCTCTCACCGACCCAAGAGGCCTCCCAAGGAGGAAGAAAAGAGAGACAAGGGAGCAATATATTCTCTTAATTTGTTTCTCAAGGAATCCCTCATGCAACAGAGGGACGAAATGATGGAAACTTTTTCCCAAATCCTTCATCAGATGTCGATAACAGCAGATGCATCTTCATCAACTAGACACTTTGGATGCACTTCCCCTTTCAAGTTACAAGTTAATTTTTATATTCCTGTGTCTAAAGTTCAGATAGATGTGGATGCTTTGGAAAAGTGGTTAAATATTCTAGAAGGTTATTTCTCTGTCCATAATTTTTTCAACAGTGAAAAGATCACCTTTTGCACTCCTTAAGGATCTCCTCCATGTCAAACTTTGGTGGGAAAATTATTGTGATAAAAATTCCACAGAAAAGTATGGAATGTTTGAGGTTCAACCCACTTGGGATTTTTTATGGATTCCATAAAGGAACAGTATTACACTTTCGAAAACTATGATGATCAGTACATGAGATGGACCAAACTACATCAACAGAGAGGAAAAATAGTGTCAAAGTTCACAAATACCTTCCATACATTGCACACTAAGCTGGGTATCAAAGACTCTAAGCGACATCTATTTCTAAACTATCACGAGGCTCTAAACAAGTACATCCAAACTGAAATGGATTTTCCTGATATCTGATTACTAGGAGTCACTTGTCGATATGTTATCAAAATCAAGAATAAATTTAAGCAGTAGAACAAGTGGGAGTTTAGGTGTGAAAATCCGTAACAACCAAAGTATGGTAAATACAACCCTATCTCATATAATATCCAAACTCAAGACAACCATTCCAATCCACAGGAAAAGAAGGGTAATGGGAAGACGAAGAAGAACATTGGAAAGTGGTGAAACTTCCACAAAATCCCTTGGCACAACACCAATGAATGTCGCTCCAAATAGTTATTAGAATATGAGTTCAAAGAAACAGATCCAAGCCCCAACTTAGACTCTGATTTGGAAAATAATAAAAGGAGACAAATCATTTATACATAACCCATTGTTATTGTCGCAACCACAACAATCTAACTAGAAGAACCAGATGATCTTGAGGAGGGGGGGCGCTTCTTCCATTCACATATGTGGGTGAAGGGGACCCCACTTCATTTCATTGTTGATGGTGGAAGCCAAAATAACCTTATGTAAGTAGAGTTCATCAAGCATTTGTATTTCTTGACAACACCACACCCGTATCCATACAATGACAGGTGGCTTCCCCAAGGTCGAAATCTCTTCGTTAGCCAGCAGTATTACATGTCCTACAACATCAGTCCCTTCAAGGATGAGGTATTGTGTGATGTTTCCCCATTGGAATTCTGTGATGTTATTTTAGTCCAACCATATATGTGGAAGTGTCATTTTTTTTATGAGTCTCAACCCTGTAGTGTGATTGTTACTCTGGGGGGTTAGATTTACAGGATACCAGAGGTAGTTTTGACTATTGTCCCACCAAAATAGTGTTTCAAAGTAGTCTCTCATACAAAAAAATTTGTCTTCTTCACAATATGGTCAGAAGGAAAACAAAAGGACACTACAACCACTACAGCCTCAACCCAAGACCTTTCTATCAAGCAAAGGAAGATCGACAAGATTGTAGAAGCACATAAAGATATTCTTACTTCACCTACGGGGGTGCCTCCACATTTCCCAGTAAAGAAAATTCACAATAGATCCCTTTATACTCTTCATGTTTCATATTCAAAAATAGATTCTTCCCATACGCAGGTAGATCATGTATCTATATTATTTCAATGGATCCAACCCCTCCAACAATAGGCTCATGACAACCTTCAACAAGCTAAGTAGGAAAACTTCTTCATCAAGGAAAGCATATCACCAAGGTTCAGATTCATTAAAATATTCCTTGGGAACATGATGAAATAGAGACCATTTCTTCCTAAGGGGGAGGAATGATCTAGGTGGATATTGGTGGCCACCCACCTATTCCACTGGCTCGAAATATAGTTTTCCACCTTAGAAATTTTATGAAAAATGATGTGTTATTATTTTATATTCCTTTCCAATGAGTTATTGTGCACCCCAAATAGATATTTTATGAAAAATTTACACCCTCGGGAAGTTGGCGTATCAACTACCCCCATCGGGGCCCGAAAATCTTTTGGCGTTTCATCATATGGGGTTAGGTTTTTTATTTTCTTTATGTTGAAAAGGACTTTGGATCCTCATTGTAAACATCATCTTATTGTGAATGAGAACGTCATAGCTCTTCTTAGAGATAAGTTGCCACCATTCTAGTGAGTTCATTCACTCTGTATTTTTACATTTTTTGTACATTTCTCTCATTACTAGAAATTTTGTATTATTGTATCTCTCTGTTTCTTGCAATATGTATGTGTATTTCATTGTTATATCTCCTCCTTCATTTTTTTCTCAAAATAATCTGGACCAACAACCATATTGTAGCACATGAGTTGATTGCATTTACAACACCTTGGGGAACATTTATGTATGATAAAATGCCCTTTGGTTTAATAAATGCAGGTGAAACCTTCTAGAGAACCATGGACATAGATTTTGTGGGATAAAGTGGTAAATTTTTATTTATTTATTTAGATGACTTGACAGTTTTTTCAAATTTTGGGGAAGATCACTTAAAACATCTTAGACAAAATTTTGTAAGATGCAAGAAAAATGGCCTATCACTTAATCCTAAAAAAACACATTTTGTAATGCAAAAAGGTAAATTGTTAAGACATATTGTCTCAAAGGATGGTGTGAATATTGATCCCCAATGAGTTCAACCAATCAAAGTCATCAATTTACCAAGAAATAAAAAGAAATTCAGTCATTTCTAGGAAAAATAAATTTCTTAAGAAGATTAATCCCTAACTTTGTTGAAGTTGTACAAGATTTGACATATATTTTGAAAAAGGAAAATGATGTTAAATGGTCCCTAGAAGCTATATTCTCATTTGAGTAAATCAAGAAATATTTGAGTGAAGCACCAGTGTTGGTATGTCCAAACTACTCAAAAGATTTCCTTATCTTTTCTTTCACTTCTAGAAACACTAGTGTTGTTGTTCTTTTACAAAAGAATGGTGAAAATTATGAACAAACTATTGCATTATTTAGTAAAATGTTAAGAGATTCAGATCTCAAATATAACATTATTGAAAAGCAAGAATATGCATTAGTAAAAGATTTAAAATCTTTTAGAGATTATATTTTACAATCTAAAATAATGTACCTAGTAGTATGGTCAAAGAAGTTCTGACACAACCAAATAGTGATGGGAGAAGAGGGAAATGGATAAAAAAAAAAACAAGAGTATGACCTTGAAATAAAACCTACAAAACTAATTAAAGGTCTAGGGCTAGAAAAATCAAATTGTAAATCTATTGGAATAAATTTAATCTCCCAAACATCGAAACCTTTTTTGGAAAGTTTAGAAGAAACACAGTTACAACACTCTTTTAAAAAAAATATGAAATTTTTTCTTTATCTCTATGGTACAAATATATTGTTGCATATTTGCAAACTCTTAAATTCCCATCCCATATAAATCAAGCTAAAGCAAGATATTTGAAACTAAAAGCTATCAGATATTGTATCATTAATGGAAAATTTTATTGGAAAGATCCCTTGGGAATTCTTTTAAATTGTATTGTTGAAGAGGAAACCGAAGGGATTATAGATTAATTTCACAAAGAAATATGTGGAGGACATCATGCTTGGAGAGCTACAACTTATAAAATTTTAAGAGCAGGCTATTATTGGCCAAAATTGTTCTCAGAGGGGAATGGTAAGGTAAGATTGTGTACATAATGTCAATTTTTTTGTTGGTAAACAAAAATTGTCTTCTTTACCTCTAGTTCCAATCAAAGTTGAAGCCCCTTTTCAATAGCGGGGTTTAGATTTATAGGTGAAATTCATCCACGTTCTAGTGCACAACATAAGTGGATTCTAACTGCAACAGACTATTTTTCTAAATGGGTGGAAGCAATTTCTACCAAATTTGATATTGATGCAGTTGTCATTAAATTTCTTAAAGAAAATATTATTACTAGATTTGGTTGTTCGAGGAAAATCATTACAGATAATTCTCAAGATTTTAAATCCCCTTCTATGATAGATTTTTGTCAGAAATATAATAGTGTACATAATGTCAATTTTTTGTTGGTAAACAAAAATTGTCTTCTTTACATCTAGTTCCAATCAAAGTTGAAGCCCCTTTTCAATAGCGGGGTTTAGATTTATAGGTGAAATTCATCCACCTTCTAGTGCACAACATAAGTGGATTCTAACTGCAACAGACTATTTTTCTAAATGGGTGGAAGCAATTTCTACCAAATTTGATATTGATACAGTTGTCATTAAATTTCTTAAAGAAAACATTATTACTAGATTTGGTTGTTCGAAGAAAATCATTATAGATAATTCTCAAGATTTTAAATCCCCTTCTATGATAGATTTTTGTCAGAAATATAATAGTGTTCTTGTGCATTCAACTAATTATTATCCCCAAGGTAATTGATTGGAAGAATCATCAAATAAGAGTCTAATAAAAATCATTAAGAAAGTCCTCAATGATAACAAAAGGTCTTGGAATTCTCATCTGAAATATGCACTATGTGCAAACAAAATCAACACAAAAAGAGAAACATGTATGCCTCCTTTTAAATTGGTTTATGGTATAGATGTTGTACTTCATATTAATTTGTCCTTGCCTGTTATGAAATTATTACAGGATGTTGAAAAAGAACCAAATGGTCTTACTAGAACGATGAATCAGTTAATGAACAAGTGAATGAGAAATTTCAAGAATATCAAGACAAAATGAACACTATCTTTGATAAAAGATCAAAACAAAGAAACTGTGTTCCTAGTGACTTAGTGCTAAAATGGGATACCAAAAGAGAAGACCATGTAAAGCATGGAAAATTTGATAATATATGGCTTTGCCATTTTAAGATTGCTTCAGTCGAAGGAAACAATTTCTTTTCTCTTTAGAATCTAGATGGAGATCTACTAGAATTGTCTGTGAGTGGGTGATTCTTGAAGCATTTTATTCAATTTTAGGCAGTTTCTAAATTTTCCATTTCATTGTAAATAATTGGTTTGGATTGTCATTGGCATTTACTTTTCATAAGACTTCTAAATATTTTTGAAATAATTTAATTGGATCTCAAGTTTCTATTCATAAAAACTTTTTATTTTATTAAAATGAATGATCTAATTAAAATAAAATAAGTTTTCCTAGAATAAATTATTTATTTTTAGAGTAGTTGTTTACATTTAAACATGCTTAATTTCATGTTAGATTGGATTAGATTTTGATGTTATTTAAAATAAATAAATCCTTATAATCTCAAAAAAATTCCTAATCTTAGTAGAAAGGATTGATCAAACTAATGATGATAGATTTTTTACTTGTATCATCAACTAGAAAGGAAAATATATTTAAA
Source organism: Picea engelmannii (assembly GCA_009831015.1). NCBI lineage: Eukaryota > Viridiplantae > Streptophyta > Pinopsida > Pinales > Pinaceae > Picea > Picea engelmannii. The sequence continues at coordinate 753,678 of ML778848.1, forward strand.
TTGCTTATTAAAGTTGAAAGGGTATATTTAGGGTAATTCTTTTATAGATAAAGGCTTGGTTGTCAAGTTCAACTAAATGAGTTGCCCAAGGAAATTTATCTAAACATTTAAATTGACAAATCATGAGACTCATTTATTTTGGAAAGAAATAGTCAATATTGGGGAAATCAAAAACTTTGAGTATATTGTATAACTCAGGTATTTTCAACTCATATTTGATAAATAGACATCATCTCTAGGTGTAAAAAACATATTGATTTCCCCCGTGTCATATAAAGTGCATATGAAAATCGCGATGGTGAAAGAAAATTCATTTGGGAAATGCAAGTATCTTCACCGGGGCTATGGACACTCGCTGGCAGTGAAGTGTTAGATAGTTGGTTTGGAAAGTTAGTTGTCATTGATGTCAACCCTTGGAGAGTGATACTGGATATTTATGGAAACCCTTAGAGATTGATGTCAACCCTTGGAGAATTTTGGACGCCCCATAGATGCGGATGAGATCATTGGATAGTTGGTTATCATTTGTATGAACGAGGTTGATTGTGAGTTAGTTGATGTCAGCATATGTGATGGATACATTTGATGAAGTCTACATGAAGCCTTGGAGGTGTGGTTATGGAACCCGAAGATTGTTGAGGAATATGGACATGAAGGACAGTGCAAATGTAGGTAAGATACTCATATATGGAAAGTACTCATCATGTCATTTTGGTGATATGTGGAACATCATGTGGTTACTCACGATTAGGGATATATGGCCTTGTAAACTTGGAAGCCCCAAAGAGTGGTCAAGAAGCCCCTATTTGGTTACAAGTATTAGTCAAAGGCTAAATTGGTTGCAAAAAGAAATCCCTAAAGTAAGGAGAGAGATTACTATGAAAAATTATATAAACACATCAAGGAGTCTCTCATAAGCACATACACTTACATTTGAATATCTATCTTGTGAATGTTATGGTTATCTTTTTATTAGAAAATATGAGGTTAAATTTCACGTCAATTATAAAGTTACGAATGAAGGTCGAAGGTGAAAGTATTCAAGTTGCATAAACTGTGAGTAACCCTATTTTCTGAGGCATCCACAAGTTGCAGGTCAGAAGGGTGCATATGTATGTAGTCTGCAATGGAGAAAAGCGTGGATATTCACGGGTAGTAGTAAAGGAAGTTATGGATCTGTGAAAAGCTTGTGAAAGGCTTAGAAGACATGTTGGTACCTAGTTATGGTTATGGTGTTATGGTACATGCATGGTGATGATAGTATGTGATATGATACATCTTGGTGATGTTATGGTACATTGATTAGAAGAATTATTGGGTATCTTGGCGTATGGTGTGGTTACATGTTATGGTGCAGACTTGAGGCTTGTTATATTTTGTTATGAGGTTACATCTTGGAGACATTGAGGAGCATGCTAGAGCCATGTGTTTGTGGGATTTGGTATATGAATTGAGTCACATCATTGGATGCATGGTACATGTTGGTTGAGGTATACTTGGATTGGTATAGGATTGATACATGATATGGTAAAGGTGTTGGTGCATGGTTGATGCATGGTGTTGGAACAGGGGTAGACCTAGGGTTCAATGCTTCAACATCGCACCAACAAAACCCTAACTACCAGCCCTTTCGACAACACCTATGAAGCAGATGAAGTCTCACCCGAGGTAGAGGTAGGGGAGGTTGCAGGACTCAGGTGTCTACAACCAAGCTGGGACACAGATCTATGATTACAACACTTAACAAAGCACTTAGCCAATAACATGCATTATATTATGATTCTCATTCACATCACAGATTAACTCTTATTACAGATCAGCGCAGTAACAATCAAGATCAATCTCTTAAAACATCTTAGCACATAGAATTATCTCAGATATAACATTAAAATACCATTAAGCACTAAGCAACAACATTAGATGTATTCGTCATACATTATAACAACAACACTAAGCCTAAATCACATAAAAAACATCGCACAAAGAACATCAAGAAACAAGATATACGTGGTTCACCCTAGTGTGGGGCTATGTCCACCAACTTCTTCTTCTTCTTTATTAGTCTTCAATATTTTTACATTCATCTGCTCTTGTGCACAAATCCACAGAGCCTAACTCTGCAGAGGACAAGAGATCTATGAGATACGCACCAGATCCTCCTTCCCAAAACCAGGTCAAGGCATAGAGCCAAATCCTTAGTAGCACAAAGAACTTACATACAACTTATGTGCACAAAGAAACTTACAAAACACTTTCACTTAGCTCTGCAAGCCCTAACACATTCTTGCACAAAGCCAACCAGATCTACTTCTTACATCTCTTAGCTACTTATTTATATCATTACAAAAAGGCATAATCATGGGTAAACCCATGGGTCGACATCCCTTAAATCATTACATAAACCCTAGAAAACCCCTTGTTGGGTCCACAAGCACACAAAACAAGTGAGATCTCGCGATCTCCACTCCGCCTGGGCACTCCATCTTCGACCAGCCTGTCGAAGTCCCAAAAGTGGTCCAACATGACCAATGTTTCCTCAAAACTTGGTCAAAGGCCAATAGGCCCCCAACACTCACTTGTGCCTCATCCTGAGTCACTCAAATCTGGGCAACGCTACTTCAAAGGACTTGAGCTTAGCTCAAGATCCCTCGACTTGTTTCTTCACCAAAGCCTCCTGCTTGATGAACTCTTGAATCAGTTGCTCTGCAACAGGCCCTTCCAGGCGTTGTTCCATTGTCGTAACCACTTGTTCTAGCTACAAACCTTGTCCTTCAATCTCTTCAAAAAGCATGCATTCTTCATCATGCACCGGCTAGAGTCTCTATGTAACCTCCATGACTCTTCTCTAGATGGCAGTAACCTATTGTTGGACTGTGCATTGTTCTTGTGATCTTTTCACCCTCTTGATTGTAGTGAGCAGCTTCATCTACGCCTGGACGGTGGATGCTTGTTGTTGCACCTCCTGAAGTTGTGCTTCCAATTTCCTTAGCTCTGGATCTTCTGTGAGGTGTTTGTATGTCTACGCACTACGGTCACTCAATTTCTTACATTTTGAGGTGAGTGCCTTGATCCTTCCAATTGTTCTCTTGGCGATTTATTCCCTTTGATCGTGCACTTCTTGTGGAGTGCTCGATACTTCTTGAAGTTCCAACTCTGATACTCTTGCTTGAAGTTGTTGAACAACCTCAGCAAGATTCCCCACTTGAATCTCGACCAACTCTTCTTCCTCCTGTGTCAGGCCTGGCACAGAGTGAAGTCCTTTAGTCACTGCTTCTTTGACAACAGTCTTCTTTGTGAGCAGTTGGTCTTTTTATTTTTGGATCTTCTCTTTGTCCTCCTCGAACATCGCCCTAATTTCATCTTTCTCCTTCTGCGCAACTCAAAGTTTCTCTAAGACCTCCTCATTATCTTGCTTCAAGGCTTCTATAGCCTGCTCCTTTTCTTCTTGGACTCGACGAAGTTGAACCTCTGTTGCATCTGCTAACCTTTGTAATTGGGTGGGCTCATCCCCCAATTCTTCAATCTTCGACAAAGAGGGCGCAGTAGGGACTGCGCGGCTCAAATAAATGGCTTGTTATATCTCTTTCATCTCTTTCTCAATTCTTTCATACAACATTTCCTGCTTCGATCCATGTCTTTGCAAGATATCCTTTAAAGCATATTCCATGGCTACAATGATGAGATCCACATCATCCATTGTGATCACATTCTTCGAATGAGGCTTATTAGTGCGGGTCTTCTTTCTTGATGAGGGTTTCTGCAGAGAAACCCTCCTCCTGTTTGATGTTTTGGCCTCGGTAGGGGGATCCTTCGGCAGTGTAACTTCAACTTTGTCTTGCTTTTCTCCTTCTTCCCCTCCTTCTTCTTGGTTCACTTCGTCTCCTCCTCCTCCTGCGAGTGAATCAGGCCTAATTTCCTCTAAGGAGTTGTCCTCCTCATCAGTTTCTATGTTCTGCACTTCCTCCTTTTTCTTCTTTTTCTTCGCACTGGTCTGTCCATCATGTTTGACCCGGGTGACCAAGCGACTTCCGATGATGTTGGGATCAAAAATTTCTACATATTCCACCAGTACAAGGAACTCTGTTGGATATTCTTTGGTGATCTTTGCCATATCTTCGTCGGTTAGCTTATAATAGGACTGCAATTCCTCCTTTTTTTCATCCCTGCATGCATTGATGTAGATAAAGTGTCGATCTGCATGGAACTTCGCTAGCGGTTTGTATTGGTGAAGTGTGTTTGGGGTCATTCTTGGAAATTCCTCAATGGTGTGCTTCAGCTACTGTTAATAAGCATGGAAGACAACGTTCGACTGCCACTTCTTTGACATGTCGTTTTTATACCACAAGGTGGATAACCTCGCGGCCAATGGCTCTGATGGCTCAACTTTTGGAAATTTCACTCCTTCCGACATCTGCCAAGCGACAAATGAGATTAAAACCAATAACCAACTGAAATGGAAATCGTAGCCCTGATCATGTGCTTTGCGACAGTCCTTCTCGAGCTCATTGATGAGGTAATTCACCTAGTTTATTTGCATTCCTTATACTCACTTCCCTGTGAAGTCTACTACGAATATTGTGACCTGTGTTGGACGGTTATTTCTAATGATATTATCATCTATAAGCTGACAAGCTGGGCACATTGTGTCATCCTAGATGGAGGCCACCTTGTAGCCTCGCTTTCCCTTTTCTACTTCGTCATAGACTTCCTTTATGCATTGTGCCAGGGAGTGATCTGAAGTCTTCCCTGGGTAGAACTATTGAGCGTCTGGTCCCTACATACTTAGTCCTAGGATGAGGTGGATCAGCATCGGATCCACAGTGACGCACCTGTCAAGCCACAGATACCCTCTCTGGTAACATGAAAGGAGGATTTTAATGCAAACGTTAACCTCTAGATGTCGGCTGAAGTGAGGGATCTTCATTACGTTTAGGATCGTTGATTGCGCCAGCTCCTTAAGTGGGTAGGTGAACGAACAAGTGAAGTAATCAAATAGATGGTGAGGTATAGAAAGCACAGTGTGATACAATGGATTCTTTGTTAGCTCGGATATCACAGTTTTCAAAAAGTGGTCCTGTCGTAGTGTCTGGTGGGTTAAATAAGCAAGAGTCATAACGGGTTCCTCCAATGGGTAGGAATGCCTCAATCAATACGAATCAGTTTTTTATGGCACAGTCTTAATGGTCCAACGATAGTGTTTTAAGAAATAAATGTGTTTCTAGCCATTCCAAAGCATCATTATAACGGTCAGGGCGCCTCCAATGGTCATATAGATTTTTTGTGGTGAAGTCCCATTCTGCGTGGTTCTCCTATTCCGGTGAGGTTCAAGTTCTGCAAATTTTCCTCCTACGAAGTCCTCTCTGGAACCGTCTATAGTTTTTATAACTTGGCTTTCTTCTTACTGAGATTCCTTGCCTTATTTCCTATGATCTGAGTCTTCAGATTCCTCTTCCCATTCTTATTCTTATCTTTTCTTAGCATAGTGACTTTGCGTTGTTGATGTTATTTCAAAGGGGTCGAAGGTAATACCTTTTCTCTTATTAACTCTAGGGTGGGTGTTCTTATTTTTTGTATGGATAGGTCCTTCAAACCTTTTTGTGTTCTTTCAACCTCAATAGCTAATTCTCTTTCTCTCTATTGCTTCGGCATATCCTCTTGTTCTTCTATTAGTCTCTCTAGTTTTCTGGCTATGAGGTCCCTTAATTCTTGCTCTCTCTTTTTTTTGTGGCTTCCTCCTCTATTTTCCTTCTGATCTGATCTTTCTCAATCCAACTCTTTCCTAACAAAAGTGGAAAGGGGGTGTTGTTCTCAACAAACCTAATAACTTCAAAGTCCTCTTCTATTGACGTTTCATGAGAAATCATAGGTATATTAGTAACTCTCCCACATAGGGTTATCATCTTTCCTTTAAACAAGCCTATCCTTCCCAATGAAGGTATCATAGTAGGCTTTCCCAAAATTTCCCAAGTGCTTTCTGGCACAATGTTCACATGTGTTTCTTCATCTAATACACAGTCTATGTCGAAGTCTTCTATTCTTGTGACTATGCGTTGTTTTTCTTTCAGGATCTCAGGTAAACTGATGTCTTTGTGATCATCCATTACTTCTTTTAACTCTGTTAACATAGTCTCTTACTCTTTCTCTTTATGATTTTCTAAGATATCCTTAGTCTCTTGACCTTCTTTATAGTTTTCTTGTCTCGTGTTCATATTTTCAACTTTAGCAATCATCCTTGGGCAATCCTCAACCTTATGACCAGTAGCTTTACAACAAAGACAAATAAGACCTATACCAGGGCATTCTTTAGCAAGATGTCTCGGCCTTCTGCAATTATAACATAGTGTCAATCCTCTCTTTATTTTAAACAATCCCCAACCTCTCATGTACTATGCATTGGATCACAGTGTTGGACCTTCAATCTTAAAAAAATCTTTCCAAGTTCCTACATCCACTTATTAGTCCAAAAATTCTTTCTATGCATAGGAATAACATATTTTTCTCTATTTCTATCAAATTTATTCAGATCAACTCTTTCTTCAAATTGTGCCCTAGTTTTTAGACTAGGACAAAATCTATCAAACAGACTTAGATTCATACTTTCGAAGAAAAAATTTCCACTTATCTTACCTTTACCAGAGAACAAAGATTTAAGATCTTACCTCTTTTCTTCAGATCAGGTTCCTTTCTTAGCACAGAGCTTCGCAAGTTGATTAGAATACTGCACACTACAACAATAGAACTACGCACAGAGATTTCTCTTTTCTTCAGTTCCCAACAATCAGAGTTTCGGGTCTCGGCAATGGAACCATTTGTTGGCACAGGGGAAAACCCAAGGTTCAACGCTTCAACAACGCACCTGTTGTTCCAGAGTCTGTACTTAAGGCTTAGAAGTACAGTGTCTAGGCATCTGAAAGTGAGTAAAGGGTAGAGAAGGAAGAAACATCAACCTTCGGCAAGGGAAACTAGGGATGATTTATGTGTTGGCGTTGTCTAGCTTCCAACTATTACTGGATGTTTATATCTCGTTCAATCGATGCCCATGAACATTCGAGTTCAACCCGGGTAGTGGATGTTTCAAGAATAGTATCAAAAAGGTTTAAGGAAATATGTGTTTGATCTGATAGTCCGGGTTCGATATTAGGCTATCTTGTTACAGGGACAGTCATGGAGGAACAGTAAGATAAGAAAACCTCAGGGGGAATTTAAGTGTTGTCTCAATTTCAGTCGTATAAAAGAGAGTTTACAGTTTCAGGAGTGAAAAAAGGGTGCAAACCAAAGGCCCTTTCCCGTAACTGAGTTATATTTTAATAAAAATGTATGAGGTGGGAGAAAACATTAAGTTGTCTATCGAGTAAGGCTCCTATCAAGGGAGAATCTCACGTATAAACAGAAGAAGAAAAATGTAAAGAAATAACCCGATGAAGCATAAGATATATATAGAATTCTTGAAATGTTGATCGGTCTTATACCTGCTGATAGCTGGTACAGAGGAAAAATAGTAAACACTATAGAAAACCAAAATTCATTCACTATAGTAGAGGTTGTACTAAATTATAGAGAAGCATTCATCAGATGCAAATATGAAATGAAATGAAATAATGAGATACAAGGAAACAAACTCATAACACAGTCTTGACGGAATTGAGAATCTTCGGATTTGCTTTATATTAACTCTCAAAATGGAACCTCTATTACAATCGACACCAAAAGGTCCAGCCCTCGTTCCTTCTTTCTATAATATATTTATACATTTTTACATAAGATGGAATCTCAATCGTTGCAAAATTTTCAGTTATGATAAGGAGGAGAGAAATCGTTCCATTTCTTCATCTCTGTCTTTATTTGGTACCAGAAGCTTGTCCTCGTGCATGCTCGGTACAAGTGACACATCTTTCCACCAGCCAAGATATAAACCTTGACGGTTCTGCTTGACAATTGGCTTCAAAAGAGTAACAATCTCAGGCTAATTGCAGTAACCTTTCTTCCACCTGTCTGTCTATGATGTCGATAGCGCACAATTGCACACTTGGTTTAATCATACATTTATCTATTTGAACTATGTCTGCCATAATCACTTGTGAGATCTCGACTGAATCTCTTTCCTCTTTTTCATTTAAATCAAGTGAGATTTTCGCTATATTCATTTGACTCACTGCCTTGGCATTACCTTCGCTATCAATGCCTAACAGATTACCATCTATAGAACTAAAAGCCTATTCTAAGGATTTCATTACCCTCCTGGCTTCCATCTTACCTTCTGAGATACTGTGCTCCCATTCTTTTAATAAAATATTTCCTCTGGTCTGCTCCGAAATGGAAAACCTGGGAGTACTTCCTGATTCCCTGTTGTTTGTAGCTATTACAGCCTCTTGAAAAGCGACCCGTGCTACTCCAGCTTCTCTTTCTCTGACAGATAAATTTTCCAAAACTTGATTAACAAGTAAGCAGTTGTCTCGAATCACCTCTACCTTGGCAAGTAAATTTCGTTGGGCCACAGAAACTCTACTCCAAATCTCCATCGCCTGGGACTGGAACATCCCGATATTTATAACTTTACTTTCGGCGATTTCCACTCTAGTCTGTAGCTGTTCGATCAAGTCTTTTTGTTGGCCCGCTTGTATCTGACCATTTCGAACCACCAGCTATGCTTATTCGAGCTTAGTTTTGAGCATATCTATCTCACTTTTATCGGCCAACCGTGCTTGTTCTATCCCTACACTCACCTGGTCCTTGGCAGCCTCCTCTGTTGTGGCTAGTCTGGCTTCTAGGGTTTTGATGAGGCGATTTTTTCGCTTCAGCTGGTTTTTCAAAACCTCGACTGAAAATTGATTCGTTGTGGCATATGCCCCTAATGTCCCGGCTATTTATGTCGTGAACTGTTCATTCTTCTTGTCTTTCCCATCAGTCAATACTTTGTACTTCTTGGTTGTTGATTCCCATTCCTGATAGAATTCTCTCTTTACCACAGCCTTTCTCTTCTTATCAAAGAAGAACTCATTTGGGGGGAGCTCTTCCATCCTTATAGGTCTCAATTCTTCATTTAAAATCCACCCTGCGTCAATATTTCCCTGATTTGACTACAAGGGAGTAATGGATGCGAAGGGATCTCCGATTTGTTTAGCTGGTTGCCCCGGAGTAGTAACCGGAGTCTGCTTTTTCGACGGTTCGGGAGTCTTTATCTCTGTTTTCGGACTCTTAGTTTTCTCTTCCCCGTCCTGGTGTTTTTCTTGGCTGGGTGTCACATCTCTGGAGCCTTCGGCTTCTTTTTGTTTCACCTCCGCCGTAGTTGGATTCTCACCCCGCAATACTGCAGGAAGACAACTGCGTCGATGTTCTTGGAATTTTAGAACATCGACCCTCTCTTCAAGTGCCAAGGTTTGTATCCAGGCCAAAATCTCGGCATAAGATCTTGCGCCTCGGAAAATATCATCCGAGGGTGAATTTTCATGTTGGAACCTTTTGACTCCAAAACTGGCCAGATGATTACTTACGACCCTTTGCGGATCGTTCTTCTTGAATTCAATAAGAACCAATTTTAGGTCTTCTAGGGCTATTGCCTCAGCTTTAGCATGCCTGAAATCTAATAAAGAATATGAATTTAAATGAATAGGAAAAGGTGGCCATACCTTCTTTGAATATCCCTTAAGCTCCTTGCTTATGCCACCAATTACTGTTTGTCAAGCAACCTCACAACAAGCCAGCTTGTCAGGTATGAATAATGGTAATGCATGCGGGGGAACAGAAGCCCCGAAAACTCTGAGATATGAGAATTTGGATTCTACATACCAGTCAGCTATATTGCTCAAATTCATCACTATATTGTCTGAGATCCTGGGTGGTGGGTGGCCGAAAATAGTGACATGCAGCGGTACCATTACCCAGTTAAAAATTTCATATACGAAATCTGTCGCTTTGTTTTCCCACAATTTTGAATGATAGACGTGGATGGGCTCGGCCTCTGATGGAGTCCAACTCCAGCTCATTAATGGAAAAGGTGTTATAAAACACACGGCGTCCATAATGTATGCGGACATAAAAAAATGAAGCAATCTTTCCGCTCTCTTTCTACGCCCGATACTCTATAACTCGACTGGTAAAGCTATCAGACATCATTTTCACCCAGTCGAAGGAACAGCCTTCGGCGACTTGATGTATTAGAGGCACCCATTGAAGAAAGAAATGTGAGGTGTCCTCTCTCCCGTATAATATGCAGGTCATCATAGCTATATACTTGAACTATGGTTCCAAGGAAGCTATTGAATATATACCATTACTGTCTGCCCTGAACTTCGCAGGGTGCGAAACCCAATCTCTGATTAAGCTGGACATAGTCTTGTCATATTACACACATTCCTTCTGTTTGAACTTCTCCAAGAATTCGGCATCGTATGTAAGGTCCGACACGGTAGGCAACTTGTACATAGCCTGCAGTTGTTCGGGTCTGAAAGTCCCGATGGTGACCTTCTGCTCATTGATGATGGTTCTGGTTGGTATGTCCACATGGTCTAATTCCCACTGGACCATATCATAGTAAGGGAGTAGTCGTGGCCTGGCCACTACTTTATGCATTCCATATTGGACGACGATCTTATATTTGGTGGTTATGTCGTCTTTTTCATTGTCACTGGAATCATCAGAATAATCTACTAATTCGGCCTGTAGAACATCAGAAACAAATGACCAGGTCAGGAAAGAGTCGAAACTTCGAGGTGAAGTATCAGCAATGTTGTCTAAACCTTGTCCCGAAACTTCAACGTTGGCTTTAGACGCTTTTCGCAGGGCCATGACAGGAGATCCTGCTTTAGCTCTTCTGCGATAAAAATATGTATACATACAGAAATTAGTTCGCTAAGAAAAGTGTGCTCTGCGTAATATAGAAATGATTTTTTGATAACGAATAACAACTCTATATATTCAAAAAATCGCTACTTTTTAAGAACAGATCGGTCAAATCACGCTTAAATATAAATTTAGCAATAAAAAACCCAATCTTTACTTGTCGATTCGCCTTGTTTCTAATTAATGCCATAAATTTTGGCGGTTCGAAGTTTTAGTTGGCGTAAGGAAGAATTAAGACTGCCTCGTAAATTGTGCATGCATCAAATCACAAGAAACATTGGCTTAGGTCAATTAATCATGTTTTACCAAAGTTAATTAATCTTTTGGTACTCAATGCATCAGGAGTTTTTGCTTTAACCCTTTGAACCTCTAACACCCGAGATTGCGATGATTGTCTTTGGTTAGTAAAAAACGTAATTATGATTAGGTGCTTAATTAATTACGTGATTATTCATATCGCAATTTCGCGACTCAGAGCTTTGAAGGTATAACTTCCGGGAAGTTTGTATGCCAAGTTGCGAAAACGCGAGATTGCGATGATATGTTTTAATTAAAAGGGAGGATAAAATCGAATTAAGTGTTGAATTAATTATGTTTATATCTTTATCTCGACTTTGTGACTCGGGGATTTGATAGTAAATCTTTTTAAAAGAAGATACGCTGAGTTGTGAATTTCCGACAGAATTTAACCATGGCTAAGATTTTACCTTTAACCTTAACATGGGTTACTAAAACAAGAAATTCGTGGTTTCGTCTATCAGGGTTATGATAGTAAGACTTTTGGATTTAGTAAATGTCGAGATGTGAAAACCCGATGATGCTTAACCATAATTTAGGAAAATTTTACTCTCGTTACTAACCTGGGTAAAATTTTAAAACGATTTCGTCATTTCATTGTTCGAGACTTGTGAACTATGTGATCTATAGCATCCGACATACGAAATCCCGAGGTAAAAAAGAGGGAAAATTATTTGAATGAAAAGTAGAACTTGCCTTGAGAGTATGATAACCATCGTCGCTCACGTGATGAGACTTTAGAGATTTTTAAACAACGGAAGGAAAATACGAAAACCATCTTTCGATTTCGAGCATTAAGACATGAAATTCAAAACAAGCTAAAAAACAAAGGCGGCTCCAACAGCACCCAAAAAACCCTAACTACCGACCCTTTCGGTAACAACTGCGAAGGAGATAAAGTCTCACCCGAGGTAGAGGCTGGGGGGTTGCAGGACTCAGGTGTCTACAACCAAGATGGGACACATATCTGTGATTACAACACTTAATAGAGCACTTAGCCAATAACATGCATTATATTATGATTCTCATTCACATCGCAGATTAACTCTTATTACAGATCAGTGCAGTAGCAATCAAGATCAAGCTCATAAAACCTCTTAGCACATAGCATTAGCTCATATCTAACATTCAAATACCATTAAGCACTAAGAAACAACATTAAATGTATTCATCATACATTATAACAACAACACTAAGCATAAATCACATAAACAACATCGCACAAAGCACATCAAGACACAGGATATAAGTGGTTCACCCTAGTGTGGGGCTATGTCCACCAACTTCTTCTTCTTCTTTATTAGTATTCAATCTTCTTACATTCATCTATTCTTGTGCACAAATCCACAGAGCCCAACTCCACAGAGCACAGGAGATCTACGAGTTACGCACCAGATCCTCCTTCCCAAAACCAGGTCAAGGCACAGAGCCAACTCCTTAGTAGCACAGAGCACTTACATACAACGTCTGTGCACAAAGAAACTTACAAAACACTTTCACTTAGCTCTATAAGCCCTAACACATTCTTGCACAAATCCAACCAGATCTGCTTCTTACATCGCTTAGCTACTTATTTGTATCACTACAAAAATTCCTAATCATGGGTAAACCCATGGGCCGACATACCTTAACGCATTACATAAACCCTAGTAAACCCCTTGTTGGGTCTACAAGCCCACAAAACAAGTGAGATCTCGTGATCTCCACTCTGCCTGGGCGTTCCATCTTTGACCAGCATGTCGAAGTCCCAAAAGTGGTCCAACACAACCAATGTTTCCTCAAAACTTGGTCAAGGGCCAACACATGGTTTGGTACAGGTGTTAGTGCATGGTTGTTGCACTTGTTGTGTTATATATTGTGGTATACTGTTGATGTTTGGTATGGTTTAGGTTGATGGTTTGGTACATGCTTTGGTACATGTTTGAGACACATAACCTGTGATGGTATGTTGGTGATATTGGTACATGCTTGGTAGAGGCATGTGTTTATGTTGGACATCTAGTTGAGAGGTGTCCTTGGTGTATGATCCATGTGAGAGGATTTGGTTGAGTATCGGTGATAGTGATAGGTTGGAAAGGTTGATTAGTGAAAATTTGATGTGACATATTGGATATAGTGACAGTGGCAGTGATTGTAGTAGTTGGTGTACACTTATATTTTTAGGGTGGTTGGACGGGACAAGGAAAGGGATTTGCAGCCTCCTTCTGGTTGGTTTTGGAGAATCATGGAGTTGGGGCTTCAAGTTGGATCCTGAGAATTAGGGGGTTGTAGCCTCCTTCTGGTTGGATCCATATAATTTAGGGAGTTTTATCTTTTCCTTAAGGTTGGATCCTACGAATAGAGGGTTGGATCCTCCATCTAGTTGTAGTTGGATTATTTGGAAGTTGGTGTTTCCTATGAATGAATTATTGATATATATAAGAAATCATTATTTGGTTTTATCCCATTTGGATTTCCACGTAAATATTGGTGTATTGTGTATTTGATGTGATGGTGTTGATGTGATGTTTCTTATGATTATATGCTCATGATATATTAAATGAAAACATAGATGATACATTGATGATAAATTGTTGAACATTGTTGTTAAAGTGAAATAATATATATTGTGGTTAAAAGTGGTATAAAGTGATCATACTGATTCACCCCCCCGCTCTCAATATCCCAATAATTGGTATCAAAGAAGGTTCCTTCAAAAAATAGATTAACCACTAGAAGGCATATCATGGAGTGTAGTGTGAATGGAGTACCAATGTTTGATGGTCAGAGTGGTCTAAAGTATGAGTATTGGAGCTCAAAGATGAATTTTGTTTTAAAGGAATAGGGATATGATATTTGACAATCAGTTGTGACAAGATACAATGGTACAAAGAAACCTAAGATTACATCCAAGAAGGAATTAAATAAAAACAACAAAAGAGCAATGGATTTAATTTTGGAAGTACTATATGATTTAGTAAAAGAAAAAGTGGGTAAATTCTCATCAGCTAAATAACTTTGGGATAAGCTACATAACATCTATTCTTTTTCTCCCATCATAGAGTCAAATTTTGCTAAAGAATATACAGGTACATAACAAGAATAAAGATGCTCATCATATCAGATAGATTCAGAAGAGGAAGAGTGTGAAGAGGAAGAAGTCGATTACAGATAAGAATTGATGAGTTCCATAGAAGTTATAAAGAGGGAAAAGGATACAAACAAGTCACTCTGGGTAGAAATAAAGGAGAAAGAAGAATCTCAGAACTCCAACTCCAAAGAAGTAGAGCATACAATCATGATACTAAAATGTTAGCTAGAAGAATCCCAAAGGATTGAAGAAACTCTCGAAGATTAGAAGCAATGTTTGGAAGAAAAAATAGTAGCACAAAAGGAAGAAGCGAAAAAGAGAGAGAAGATATTGACAGATCATCTCAAGGAAAGAACTAAGGACCTAAATCAGCTTGAAGCATAATTTGGTCAAGAAGAGAGAATACATGAAAAGGAAATAATTTCCTTGAAGATCCAACTTGAAGAAGCAAAGCAAACAAAAGAAGTAATGAAGAGTCAGATGATGAAGAAAGAAGAAGAGGTTTTGAAGCTTGAAGAAGAAGTTGTCACATTGAGAGGAAAAATCGGTAAGCTCAACAAGAACGATGAAGAGACAGAAAAATCCACATCATCAATAGAGAATGTTGAAGAGAAGCACTCTAAGTTTCCAAAAAATAAGAATGAAGAAAAGACTAAGAGTTATGCAAAATTACTCAAGGGAAGGAATCATGGTCATCCATAATCAAAGAAAAATGATAGAAATGCATCTTCAAGAAGATCCTCCACATTCAAGCCACATAGGAGCGCAAATCATGATCATGATCAGCCAAGAAAAGAATTCAGAAGGACTACACCACAAAGAACACCATTCACTCCCAGGTATTTAAATTTATTTTATGGCCATTGTTTGTATTATACTAACTTTGGACATAAAGTTGCAGATTGAAAGGCTTATGGAAAAAATGTTCAAGCAAGAAATTCTTATGTGGCCCCACATGATAGTGAATGTTACAAATGCGATAACTATGGGCACATAGCTCATGATTGTAGAAGCATGACAGATACTTCTATGAAAGAGAACATTGATATCAGATATAAGAAAGTGTGGAAAAGAAAACAAGAATAGGTAAAGGAAGATGAGATAAACAAAGGACACCCAGAAGTCATACTCTTAGGATTGGAAATAGTACGAGATCAAGAAAAATATATAGGTAAAAGGAACATGTCAGATACATGAATATTTGGAGAATAAATTGAAGACAAGAAGAACGGGTGAATAAATACCAGGTCCCAGAGATTGCAGGATTTACAGTAGTATGAGAAAGAAAAGAAGAACATGTTCAAGAGATTTTACTTTCAGGAATTGTAGTGCGAGATCAATCCATAGACTGAAAGGAAGAAGTTAGAGTTCGAAGAGATGATGAGTCTACAAATGAAGAGGAAGATTGTGCTGCATCAGATCGGGTATTTTTCTGAACCACCTGGCTTGGAGACTCCCTATAAATATGAATATTGA
This sequence comes from Picea engelmannii, assembly GCA_009831015.1. Taxonomy (NCBI): domain Eukaryota; kingdom Viridiplantae; phylum Streptophyta; class Pinopsida; order Pinales; family Pinaceae; genus Picea; species Picea engelmannii. Next base: position 769,360 of record ML778848.1, read on the forward strand.
ATAGGGGGATTCAGTGCAATAGCTACTAGAAATAAAAGAAACATATTTCGAGTAATATGAAGTGATTACAAAGACAATTCAGAGTAGTCAAATAGCATAAGTATAGAGTAACAGATTGATCGATTGAGAAGTATTATTCCCACACAAGTATTAATTGGCATTTACACAGAAAGAATTTTATGATTGTATTGCACGTATGTATTCAGGCAGGGATATCTTCAGTATAAGTTGTTCCAGACATGAATATTTTGATGAGAATATAGATCATATCAGTGGACATATTTGATTTAGTTTGATAAACATGAACATGTGATGATCAGTTGTAGGATATTCACATGATGCCTTCATGATAGTTCAATGACAGATGGATCAGCATTGTGGACAATTGAGTAGCAGGGTTATGAATAGTTTGTGACATATGGACAGACATGGATTCATGAGATGCTTAGTAGGTACATGAAACATGGTTCAGATTGCATAGCAACATATTTACAACTGGAATCAGTGGAATCAGTTAGTCACAAAAAGGAAAAGTAGTGAAAGGCATAATAGAACAGGAAAAGAGAAACCTTCAGCAAAATTTATATCATCAGAAGGAAATCATTGAACAGTGAGGTCAAGTGATCATGACAAGTGATTGAAGAAATCAAGTAATGAATGTTTTTTATATATGTCAGCGAATTTCAAGAGGAAGATCCAATGGAAAATAAGCAGAAATCGAAGTGAGGAAAGGAAACATATATAGGTAGCCTTACATTGATCTACATGATATTTTGCAGAGAAGTCAAATCATCAGAGAGAGAGATCTAGAAAGGAAGATTAGTAACATACATATAGGGAGACATATCCATAGGAGGAGCTATTATTTTTCCCATGATTGGATGGATTGGGTATAGTGTGAGGAGGAGACATATCGAAAAGGGGAGTTAACCTTAGGTTAAATACGAAGAGAAGGAACAGAAGCATGAAGACATGGGGAGAATCGCGAAGGAAAGATACCCTTTTCCATTAATATCAAAGGGGGAGAGATAGAAACAGTGATGAGGAGTGATGATCACAAGGGAGAATGAGCATGAGTGTTTTCATTCCTAAGTGTTTCCATCAATGTTGGTGTTTCCATTAATGCCAAAAGGGGAGATTGTTGGATAGTTGGTTTTCATTGATGTCGAACCTTGGAGAGAGATCTTGGCTATTGATGTCAACCCTTGGAGAAGTCTATAATCCACAGAGATATGGACAATATCATTGGACAGTTGGTTAGCATCTATATGATCAAGGTTTATTGTGAGTTAGTTGATATCATCATATGTGATGGATACATTTAATGAAGTCTACATGAAGCCCGAGAGGTGTGTCTATGGAACCTGAATTTTGTTGAGGAATATGGACATGAAGGATAGTGAAAATGTAGGTAAGATACTCATATATGGACAACACTCATCATTACATTTTTGGTGATATGTGGAATTCCACATTGTTCCTCACGGTTAGGGAGATATGGCCTTGTAAATTTGGAATCCCCTAGTTGGTTACAAGTCTTAGTCAAAGGGTAAAGTGGTTGCAATAAGAAAGCCCTAAAGTAAGGAGAGAGATTACTATGAAAAAGTATATAAACACATCAAGGAGTCTCTCATAAGAACATACACTTACATTTGAATATCTATATTGTGAATGGTATGGTTATCGTTTTATTGGAAAATTTTAGGTTAAATCTGATGTCAAGTCTAAATTTACGAAGGAAGGTCGAAGGTGAAAGTCTCAGAGTTGCAAAAACTGTGAGTAACCCTAGTTTATGAGGCATATGTAGTCTGCAGTGGAAACAAACGTGGATATCCATGGGTAGTACTAAAGGAAGTCGTAGATATGTGAAAATATTGTGAAAGGGTGAGAAGAGATGTTGGTACATGGTTTCTAAGGACCGTGGAAGAAGTTATATGTCATTTTATAGTACAACAGGTTAGCTACATGATTAGAGGTAAGTTTTAAGGGTTATGGTTATGGTTTTATGGTACATGCATGGTGATGATAGTATGTGATATGATACATCTTGGTGATGTTATGGTACATTTAATAGAAGAATTATTGGCTATATTGGAATATGGTTTGGTTACATGTTACGGTTCATACTTGAGGCTTTTTATATTGTGTTATGAGGTTTCATATTGGTGACATTGAGGAGCATGATAGAGGCATGTGTTTGTGGGATTTGGAATATGATTTGAGGCATATCATTGGATGCATGTTACATGTCGGTTGAGGTATACTTGGATTGATATAGGATTGATACATGATATTGTAGAGGTGTTGGTGCATGGTTGATGCATGGTTTGGTACAGGTGTTAGTGCATGGATGATGCACTTATTGTGGTACAGGTTGTGGTACACAGTTGATGCTTGGTATGGTTTAGGTTGATGGTTCAGTACATGCTTTGGTACATGGATGAGACACATACCCTATGATGTTATATTGGTGATCTTGGTACATGCTTGGTAAAGGCATGTGTTGATGTTGTACATCTAGTTGAGAGGTGTCCTTGGTGTATTATCCATGTGAGAGGATATGGTTGACTATCAGTGACAGTGACAAGTTGGACAGGTTGATTAGTGACAAGTTGATGTGACAGGTTGGATACAGTATCAGGTTGACAGTGACAGTGACAGTGATTGTGGTACTTGGTCTACACTTATATTTCAAGGTGGTTGGACGGGGAAAGGAAAGGGGGTTGTAACCTCCTTCTGATTGGTGCCGAAGAATCAGGGATTTGGAGCTTCCTTCAAGTTGGAGCCTGAGAATCAAGGGGTTGTAGCCTCCTTCTGGTTAGAGCCAGAGAATTTAGGGAGTTGTAGATTCCTTCAGGTTGGAGATTAAGAATATGGGGTTGGAGCATCCCTCCAGTTGCACTTGGTGAATTTGGAAGTTGGTGCTTCCTATGAATGAATTATTGATATATATAAGAAATCATTATGTGGTTTTCTCCCATTTGGTTTTCCACGTAAATATTGGTGTATTGTGTATTTGATGTGATGTTTCTTATGATTAAATGCTCATGATATATTGAATGAAAACATAGATGATACATTGATGATAAATTGTTGAACATTGTTGTTAAAGTTAAAGAATATATATTGTGGTTAAAAGTGGTATAAAGTGATCATATTGATTCACCCCCCCTCTCAGTATCCCAACATGAATCAAGGCCTAGCTATGGCATTGGGGTGACTACACCATAGGTTATGGACGCTTTTTGGTAGTGTAGCAACACCATGAAGATGGAGGATTACCAAATGAGTGTCTTTAATTAAATCACTCAATTAAAATAGTCTCCTTATGAATAACTTCATCCTGACCTTGATAAGCTATAAATATAATTTTTTACATTCTAAAAGTCCTAGGTTGACAAATATCGGTTGGCAATTTTACTTTTGAGCTTAAATTTATAATTCAATTACTTTAAATAGATCTTGAGGAAACTTAAGTGATGGAAATATGTTTATTCTTTTCAGTTTTATTCTATTAACATGTTGAAATCTGTAATTATTATTTAATTTTTTCTCTTCTATTAGAGGTTAATTTTATATTGAGAAAAAAGGTTTATTTGATTTATTTTAAAAGAAAAATTTTCTCTTTGAAAGCTTAGTTTTATAGTTGAAGTTTTGTTTTCAAAAAAATGACTCCATGATCTAATAAGAAGACACTTGTTATATTGTTCTTTTGTGCCTCGCAGGGAGACAGAATCCCTAATTGGAGCCAAATGTTGTAACATTTTCTAAATTTTCTATAAAATGTAGAAATTTCATTTTAATGAATTTTAACTAGGGGTTGATTAGTTAATTTAATTTTATTAAATTTAATAGTTTTAGTAGTTTAGTTAGTTAGTTATTTAATTTATTTTTTATCCTTAATATTTGCATTAATGTTAGGTTTTATTAGATTTGTAAATAATAACATATAAAGTTTTAAAACTTTAATATTATTAGATTTATTAAAGTTTAATATTGATTTGTTTTAGTTTTTATTTAGTTTAATTTTATTAAGTTCTTGTTTAGTTTAATCTTAAAATAATTTAGTTATGAATATTTTATATAGTTATATCGTAAGGTTTTATACTAGCAAAGCCACAATTACGTGGTTGATTAACGCCGAAAGGCGTATTAAAACGAAACACGGCCAGCACAGAAATGAAACGAAACGCCGTCAGCACAGAAATGAAACGAAATGCGGCCAGCATAGAAACGCGGCCACCACTCTGTGTGAATATCTTAATATTTTTTAATCAGGTAGACGTGGAAATAAGTTAGTGAACACAGTAATTTTTAAACACAATTAGGTAAATGTAAAAAATTAAACATATAAACAGATGTCTTTATAATAGCTCGGAAGTTAATGGATGAAATCAGAGCCATTCATTTATTGTGATGACTAAGAATATTCTAGGCATATTTAATCTCGTCCATAGAAAACGTATTAAGAACTAAAAACCTATTAAATGTGCCCATTGTCAATAGGTGTACGCCTTTCGGCGTAATTAATAAACTACATTCGCGTGTACAAATTAATCGTGGGGTCTAAAATCATATCAACGGAAAATATTATATCCCCCCTTGTATGCTCGATAGTTAACGAAAGGGCGGGGGATCTCCAAAACTTAACCATGGTTTTAGCTCTATTGATGTGGTGTGTGCTGATTAATTGTGTCTCCCCCCCCCCCGNCCCCCCCCCCCCCTTCTGTGGTTTACAAAACCACTCAGGACCCCCCGCAATCAACGATGAATCGACACATATCCTTAATGATGTAAGTAGGTGAAAAGGTAAAAAGACTATTTTGGTCGATATTTTTACTTTTAATGTAATTTTAGCACCAATGATAGTTCACAACATCGTCAATTGTAATATTTTAAGAGGTTAAAATTAAAATTCCCACTAGTTAATCTCATTTACAAAGCATGGAGCTGCTAACAAGGTTATTTTACCAGCGCAAACTGCCAACCCTGTTCGAGTATTTTCTAGAGAAAATGTTCCCTAGGTAATTTTTAAAAATTCCCTTTGTTCTCCATCATTTCATTTTGTAAAATGGGATTGTTTAAGTCAATTAAATCCAGGAAACCATTAACAGTTGAAGAACAAGACTTAATTGATAAAGATAAGGATGTTTTTGACCATTTTATATCATTTGATTCATTTGAAATGCACCAATTAGCTATGCAAAAATTTAGGGGTTTATTCGACTATTACCATGCTTGGGATTCCGATTTGGAAAAATTTATAGTTTCCCAAGTGTATGAATTTCCCAAATTCATGGTCTGGTGTGCTTCGAATTATATCCCTTCTAAGAGATTTTTTATTTCTAAATATGGCTATATACTTTTTGAGATAAATTCCAAGTTGATCTCTGAGATGTTAAGATTGACCCTAAATCATGATAGTGAAATTCCATATGAAACTGTATTGGCCAAATGATTCAGAGTTTTAAATTCCCATGATAGGGTTTCTCTTATAGTCTTATTTATGCTATAATATTGACATCCCTATAGACAATGTTGTTCTTAAAGAAAGTCTTTTTTCTGAAACATCAAGACATATTATTTTGATGATATCTGTAATATTAGGAAATGATAATGACCAGGTTGTTGATGAATATGTTTTAGGGTTCATGATGTCAATTTTCCCATCCACATTGAAATCATTTACTAAATTTAACTATGCTCAATTTTTGGTTGATAATATTCATCTTCAAGTATCAAAATTTGAACCACCATATATTTCAGATATCAATCTTACCTAGTACATTTTTTTTTATGTTTTTCCAAGCTGTTAAGTTTTCACATATTCAACTAAAAACTGAAGATGAAATAGGAAATCTAGTTTCAGTTATTCATTGGACTTGTATAGTTAGGAAAAAATGTTAAAAACGATGGGTTCTCATAATTTATCAATCGGTTTATGTCAAAAGTATTTGAGACTATTCATAATGAGGTCCCTCACGGAGTCTTTCCGAAATGTAGAAAACATTTACAGCTAAGTCGTGATAAAAGAGTTGGAGACTGGTATAATTTTCAGAATCATATAGAAATTAGGGTATGTGGCTCTAAACTGTAGCCTTTCCTTTTTCCCACTTTCCAAACTCCCAAAAAATTTTCATTGGAATTTATAAGACAGAGACTAGATTTTGACCACATTCATTTTGTATCAAGAAAGTACAAAGAAAGCTTTAAACTAAAAAAGGAAGTAAGTCCTTTTATTTTCAATTCTAGATAAGATTTGCAGGTGGTATAAAAACTTCTCCAAGACATGGGATTTTAGCAGGGAGAATTATGGATGTATGGTCCTCATGCTATAATCTCTTCAAAATGGATTCAAAATGGACTAGTTCCTTATTAGCATCAGTAAAAGACACAATTGGAGTTGTTGGATAATCAAGACAGTTGGTATGACATTCAAATATTTTTGCAGATCCAAGGAAAAGTTCTAGAAAAACCCTTGAAGTCACCAGTAATAGAGACCCCTCAACAATTTGAAAAAATATACAAAAGAAAGGGTATAGGATCAATTCAGAAAATGTTAGAGACAGAAAAAGAAAGGTCAACAAAAAGGAAGAAAATAGCAGAACAAGAGGAGGATGAAGACCAAATATCTCGAGAAGAGTCAAAACAAGTGATAAAAGAACCTCCTATAGTTGTAGAAGTTTCATCATCGGAAAATCCTCAGAGCTCAGAAAGTCAAAGTGGAAAGGATTCATTGGATACATACCAATCAAAGCAGATTGACCATGTTCATTAGTTCATGGCTACTAGGAAAATAGGTGCAAATATTAAAAAAAACTTCTTCCTAAAATATTTGACCAAGGGGGATCTTAGAAGAGAATGATATCTGTTGTAGATTATAAAAAAGATAAATTGAATATAGTAGTGTTGGAGACAAAATATCAAAAGAAGGTTATAAATATCTCAATTGATATCAATGTAGTTCATCGAATTGACAAAATGGACTTACGTAAACAGACTGGAGATATTTTAAACATGGATGTGATGATAGCTACTCTTGGGATTAACATGTTACAAACCATAAATGAAAATATCAGGAATCAACTCAAACAAGAGAATATAGCTTATAGAACTAAATAGGTGATATTAGAGTAGTTGGATCAATGGGTGATTGACTTGGGAGCTAATCCCTAAGATGCAACATCAGTACAAGATTTTATGAAAACAAAGGACACAAAAATTCAGGCTTTAAAGAAAAGACTTAACATCCCTTGAATTGAACATTTCTAGACTCCAGAATTACAGGCCATGCAATAAGAAAAGGATCATCTCCTGAAACAAAGGGTGAAAATGGGATACCAAATGGAAGTGTATGAAAAACATATTGAAATCCTAAAGAAAGGACCATCTTCTTCACGGATGATAGGAACAACAGACCCAACAGATGGGTTAGCAAAAACATTGTTAGAATTCAATTTAAAGGGAGATGAAATTGAAAAGATAATAAATCAATATCCACACAGAATGAAGAGATCAAAGTTCTCAAAGAAAAATTGAATGATAAAGATAAAGTTATTGAAGAATATTAGAATTCAAGAAGGAAAATATGCTAACAGATATTGAAGAATTGCATAATAAGTTACTAGCAAACCATATCTGGTTGGAGCTATATATCTTATTTGTGATGAAATCAACATAGAAGTTAGAAAATTCTGGGATTTCTTCAAAATAATTGAAGAAGAGATTGTTTTGATAGATGAAGAAGATCAAGTTATCCAGAAATAATTCCAAGAATTAGGAACTAGACCTCAAGTTGCTATCTGAATTATCAAGTTCCTAAATTCTATTTCAAAAGAAGTATTGAAAAGTAAATGCATAAAATATAGAACTACCATCGTAATGGATACTGAGAATATTTTCGCAAAAATAAGTTTTATACAGCAAGCTCAAATAAATGTATAATGGTGAAAAGAAACATTGAATCATTCACAAATAAGTTTGAAAATTTGGTAAAGACAGGATTGCCTTCAGCATGGAATGACAAAGAAAAGCTCTTATCTTTTGAAAATTACAAAAGGAAATTTTTTATAATTAGAGAAAGTGAAGACAAATTTCAAGAGATGGTTGAAACTTTGAGAGGACAAACTGTTGTGGACATACTCATAGATGCTTTTTATTTACTTTGGAAAATTAACAATATTTTCTCAAGTCCTACATATGAGAAGTATATTGAATTAGACATTACATACAATCAAATGAAGGCCTTCAACTACCCATCGAGTGAAAATTGGAAGATTCTAATTCAGTTACTAATTGAATGAGTCATCAAAACATTTACATATAAATCAGGAGATATTCTGAGAAAATATCAAGTTCGAATGCATTCATTGTTTTCTTTGTAAAAGGAGATAGGTTATGGTTATTTTGAGGCTAAATAATATCTCTCAATAACCATATGTGGTTATACTTATTTTTATATAAAACAAAATATTTTGGACATAAAAAGGGTTCATTTTTTGCTTGAATAAGATACTAGATTTCTAATAAAATTATATTTCTACAGAACTTGAGTGATTCTAGTTTCATTTGTTTTAGTTCATGTCTTTCTCAAATATCATGTGTTCTCAGTGTTTCATAAATTTCTTCTTCAATATGTATATGATTTCTTAGAAGCAAAAATTTGGTATGACAACCATTGTTACAATTTTAAAGGAATTATAAAATACACATATTTCTGCAAGTATGTTGTAAGTATAAGTTAGACCTTCGTTTTCTTTTATGCCTTATGAATATTAATGAAGTTTTCATGTATGTTCATTTAATATTGTTTTAAATAATATACAAATGTTAGTGATTTATTCAATTGAAAATTAAATGATATTTATTTAAATTGAATACATTATTAATTTTCAGTTTTTTAAATTCTTCTTTAAAATAATATAAAATCTAAAGTTGTCTAAAAACATTGAAATGTTGTCTTTCAATTTCTAATATTGATTTATTGGAAATCAAATTTATTTATTAAGGTAAAATTTTACTAACACTTTGTTTCAGGATAGAAAATTTCAAAGTGAAAATAAATAATTGATAATGGTTGCCTTGGCATAGTTTCCTAGCCAGAAAAATCTCAAGGATTACAACAAGATCCATGTTACAATAATTGATATGACAAGGGAAAATATAGTTATGAGAAGAAGAGAATAACTAAATTACTCAATTAGAGAATCATATGTCCAAGAAGGCACAGTCCTTGTGTAGAAGATATCAACATTGTAAACAAAGACTAAACATGTAGACTCCAACCTCGCAAGAATAGTTAAAATTCCTCACAACCCCTCATCTTGAAGTGAGCTCATAATATATGACTGGGGAAATATCAGTATCCCCTTAGTGAGGGGTAAAATTCCACCATCCCTCTTTGCAGGAGAAATATTTTGAGAACGACGAGGGTCAAAGAACACTTTTCAAAATCTACAACTTGGTCACTAATTGTTCTAATGAGAAGTTTCTTTGATGTTATATCCTTGGAAGTTGATGTTGTTGCCATTATTTTAACTGAGGGGATAAAAAAAATTAGCTTTCTAAATTTACCTCAACATCAACATGAGAATACAAAGAAATTGGTGAAGATTATGGCACCCGAGCATAAGCTCTAAAACATTTTAAGTGTTCGCACAAGATCGATCATATATTTCAACCATTGACATCTCATAATGATGAGCCCTCAAATTTGAGGTAGTGGTAGACAACCCAGTTTTCATGCCATTGAAGTTCCACTCTCGCTCTCCCAAGAACTAGACTCGACTAGATCAGACTCACTTTCTTTAGGTATAATAGATGCATTTCCTCCTCTGAGTTGAAAAACCATGATCTTCATCATCCTCCTTGTATTTTCATCACAAAATGGAAGAGAAAGCTATGGCATGGTGTGATGGTATACTTCAAATGACTTCATTCCTATATACATAAATGAAGATGATCTTGGAGTCCCTTGGATCTGTACTCTTCACCTCAAACTCATGCACTAGAATCTCTTCACACTTGTATCTCTTTGAACTCTGCAATTTGATCCTCAATCAATTAATATGAATGTTGATGAAGCCAATTCCATCCATGTGCATTAAAACACTAAAAATCGTCATGCCATCTGTCAACCATACATGCATTTTAGGGGGGGGGGGGGGAGAGATCCATATATAAGTGCCACAATGCATACACCAAAACCATGTTTTACCATTTAATTCCCCCCCTCCTTTTGGTAGACATTATGCATACAAGGGAGGCTGAAAACAAATAATAATTGTCGATTTGCTTCTTGTCAAATCCACTCTACATTGAAATAATCAATTGGGTACATTTAAACATATAAATTTGATTCAACACTTGCACGGGCGCATGGTAAGGACTTGGAAATATGACCTGGACTTTGAAAACATTTGGTTTGACAAAGGGTTTCTATTTGGTTTGAGTGGCTTATACCTTCAAATTATAGAACTTACTTTTAATAGTGATTGGAACTAAGATATGACGAATAACCTATATTAAAAATCCTTAATAATTCTACCATTTTGACTGTTTCAATGCTTGGAAAAATAAATTAAGAGTCCTGGTAAGTGTTTAAAGCTTGGTTTTAATGCATCTTTAACATTATGATCATGAAAACAAAAGGATGGTAGGTTGGGGAGCCTTGAATTAAGGAAAAGATTAAAATACGAAGACTAGGAACAAGTTTATAATGGAAAATACTTTCTTATACAGAGGATTCAAATATTGAGATTACGAGGAATAGGCAAAGAAATAGGAAAATATTTGTAAATTTTTTGAAATGTTTAAAAACAAAATTGTATGTTACACCAATGTCAATGGGTATATTTTTTTAAATATTACCCAAATTTCCTTCTGAAATGACATCATGAGAAATAATGGGATATTAGTGCCATTAACATCATTAGGATCTATGATATTTGTAATATTATCCTCTAATTGTTCCAGATCGAGAAGAAATGATGCACGATGGTAGATGTCATCCGAATGCCTATCAAGTGAATTCGTTACTTCTGAAATGGATTCATTACAATGAAATTCTAAGTCTATGAATTCATGCAAAGCAGGAAGAGGAGTGACGACCCATGAAGGCCCAAAATTCATCAGATTCCACATCCAATTAGATATCCAAATCTAGGGCATCATATGTGGATTGAATGGCCTGATATGAAATATCAGCCATCATGAGTGGCATAGAATATCCATAAGACTCAACTTCTTTAGCACGCGATACCACCCAAGGATCAAAAGACCCGAGGGATCTACTAGTAAAAGAAGATATTGTATTGATTGGAGAAAAAATTTTAGAAGGATATGGTGGGGGAAGGATGAATGTACCCATCAATGATGAGTCTTTGAACATCCCCACACCAACACTCATCTAAGAATTATGAGAATCATCGACAAAAGGTATATTGGAACTTTCTTTGGTCCTAAGGTCCTAGGTGCAGAATTCAATTTGGTCAATATAAGTGACGATCTTTCCTTGATAAAGAAATCATAAGACCCAAAACACTAATGAGACAATAGTTATCATCCCATATACCCAAGTGTGCCCTACTAACATATTATAATCCAGAGAGGCATTAACCACCTCCACTTTTATAGAGACAATATTACCACCTAACTCTATGGGTAATGTGTTGATGATACCATGAGGCATGAGCGTGTGTCCATCAAATGCCTTCAATATGGTATTATATGGATCAAGGCTTGGAGAGCCAAGTCTTTCCAATAATAAATGGACACAATTCCTGGTCACACATGAATATCTTGGTATTTGAGGACAACCCCTCAAATTGAGGAGTTTCTTACATGCTCCCTTGTGAAGGGATAGGATTTGATGAAACCATTTGTTGTGGTTGGGGACGGAATGGATGGGTCAAAATAACAGGTTGTTGGGGAGCCTTCTGCTAAGAAAAGTATCAAATAATATCATCCATCCTGGGACATTCATGATTAATATGGTCTTCCCCACAGTTATTGTAGGGGAATGTTAAGTACCAATGATATGAATAAAAAATATCACAATAGATCCAAAGATATCTGAATACAATCACCACACAAGATATATGAAACCATATATAAAAGAACCACTTTATTATATCAAAACCCTTGAGGTAGGTCAACACCATACAATGGATCATATTATGGAAGCGATCCTCGCATGTTCACTTGCCTCTTCGAGGGGCATCCTCCTATTGAGCTACAACTCCAAATACAATATTTCTCTTCATGTCTCATTACATTGCTTGAACCCCTTTATATAGTGCTACCATCACCTAAGAACATTCTAGAGGAGGAATATTCTAGAAGTAGAACATTCTAAGAAGTCCTCTTACATTTATTATATATAAATGCCCATTTATTATATCCAACTACCATGATAGTGGGCCATATTTAATAATATAGTGGACCTGTTGATTAAGGTTGGTTGTCATTGATGTCAACCCTTGAAGAAAGCTCGGTAGCACAAAGGTTTGGGTAATGGACCCAAGTTTGTTTGATGTAAAGATGACTCATTATTGTCTTGTTATGGTTGATAATAAGTACAAATGGATGAAATCCAAAGTGGTACCCTTATGGTGAAAGCCCTCATGGGAAGACGCTTTGTGGATTGAGTTATCCTAGAAGTATGGTTAGAGAACCCATACTTATTTGTGGAATACTGAGATGAAGGTTAGTGAATTTTTCAGTGAAACTATCCTAGATGGATATTTCTTTCCATGCCATTTTCGGTGGTATGTGGAATGTCACATAACGCCTCACGGTTAGAGAGTTATGGCCATGAGAAGTTGGAGAACCAAGGTTTGGGTAATGGACCCAAGTTTGTTTGATGGATAATGGTATGAGTTTTGATATATTTGCAAGTAATAATATTCTATATGGATATTACATGTCATTCCATTTATGGTGGTATTTGGAACGTCACATAACTCCTCACGGTTTGAGAGTTATGGCCTTACAAAGTTGGAGGACCCGCATATGTCATCTAGAAGCCCCAAAAGGTCAAAGTAATCAAAGTGGTTTAAGAGATTTTAGAAGGTAAATAATAAAGTGAAGTGATGAGAGTACTATAATTCAAAGTGAATACAAAATAAATTATTTAAATAATAAATTTAATGGAGAAATTAGAAGTAGGTTAACCCTAAAATAAGGAAAGTGGGCAAAGTGACCTAGAAGATGTTTTTAAGGAAGCTACTTGGAGAGTATAAATAATAGGCAAGGCTCTCTCATTTTAGATCACACTTGAGAATATTGAATATATATAGGTGTTTGAGGTAACCAAAGGATATCTAAGCCTAATTTTAGAGGAAAGGTGAAGAAAATAAGGCCGGAATTCAAGGGAGGATAAAACATTTTGTTGATGCTTTCTAAGGTATGTTATTTACAGGTCATCTCACCATTTTCGCAATAAATTTTTTTCTAGAATGATTCAGAACATGAAATTTATATTCCATTGAGGAAACATATCCAAGTATCTGTGGTAAAAAATTAATTTTGTGGTTTGTTGTATTTTTGGAGTTACACTCCGTGGAAAATAGGGTTTGTGGCTAGTCTTAAAACTAGTCTAAAACATGTGTTTCGAGTAAAAACGCCATAACTTATTCATAACAGATCCAAATTTAGTAAGACTGAATGTGTTGGTTATATTATAGTCTTTAGTATTATGTGTAACATTTTCATATCCATTCAACAAATATTCTGTGTGGGGCACGCTCTACAAGGTCACTCTCTAGAATAAGCCAGAATTCAACAAGGTATGCCATTTTTGCTATAACTCCTTTTCTGAGAGGTTCCAAGAAGTGACACCTGTAGGAATTGCATCAAACACATTGAATAACATTGTGTATCATTTTCAAATATTTATTCATTATAGGTACATAGTTATTATTTCAAGTTAGGGTTGTTGACTAATCCAAAACTAGTCATGTGAGACTAAAGCAAAGTTTGATGTAAATGCTAGTCTCTTATTGTTAAAGTTAAGGAAGGTTTGCAGGTATGTGATCATATACACCAGTTCTATTATAGAGTTACAAATAATATTTGGATGATGAAATTGATGAGGGATTTTGGTTGAGGTACATGTTGGGTACATGGTTGAGACAAGTAGTTTATGAGTTGGAACATACATGAGGTCTATAGTTGATGATGTTCGTATATATTGATGAGTCATAGTTGATGAGTAGTTGACACATGATTGGTACATACTTGGTACATGGTTGGATGCACTTGTTTATGGTACAGGTTGATTAGAGATTGTTTGGTACAGGTTGGTGCATGGTTGATCCACTTGTTTATGGTATAGGTTGATTACAGGTTGAGGTACAGGTTGATGCATGGTTGACGCATGGTTCAGGTTTATTGGTACATGTTTATAGTGGTGTATCTCACAGTGATAGTGTGATGGTGGCTCCATCACTCTACTTCTACTTCAGGACAGTTGGATGGGGCAAGGACAGGTAGTTGTAGCCACCTTTTGGTTGTAGCCAAAGAACATAAGGTGGTGTAGCCTCCTTCTAATTGTAGACAAAGAATTGGGGAGTTGGAGCTTCCCTCAGGTTGTAGCCTAAGAAACTAGGGGGTTGGAGCCTCCTTCCAGTTGCAGCTGGAAAACAAAGGAAGTTGGTGCTTCCAATGAATGTAATTCTTCAAGACATATAAGAAAAATTGTTTCATGGTTTTCTCTCGCTTTGGGTTTCCACGTAAAACAATGGTGTTATGTGTATGTGTATGATTCTTCATTTGTTCATTGCTCATTATTGGATGATAATTCAACATTGATATAACACTTGGATTATTTGGTTAAAAAGGATTATTATTTCTCTATTACTGATTCACCCTGCCCCCTCTCAGTAATCCAACAATTAGTATCAGAGTAGGTTCCTTTAGAAATCAGTTTAACCACTGAAAGGTAGATCATGGAGAGAAACAACTTGTATACAAATGGAATACCAAAGTTTGATGGGCAGAAGTATTATTTTTTGAGCATAATGATGAAGACATATATACAGGCACAGGGATTTGAAATTTGGCAATCAATTGTAGATGGATACACAACACCAATAGTTCCACCAAAAAATGAAAAAGTAGTGAAACTCGATCATAATAATTCCAAAGCCACAAATGAACTTTTGAATGGTCTCAGTGAAACGGTATTCACCAAAGTTGCACATTGTAAATCCGCTAAACAGATTTGGGACAAGCTTCAAAATATTTATGAATGAGATTCAAAAGTCAAAGAAGCAAAGATTCAAACTTACAGAGGTGAGTTCGAACAACTAAATATGAAGGAAGATGAGAATATTGCATCCTACTTCTTACGATTCGATGAAATAGTGAATGCAATCATAGTATTGGCGGAAGAAATCAAAGAATCTGTAATTGTTCAAAGGGTGCTAAGATCTCTTCCTATGATATTTGAACCTAGGATATCAACACTAGAAGAAAGATCAGATATAAACTCAATAAGCATGGATGAACTGCATGGAATCTTCATAGCATATGAAATGAGAACTGAACAAGAAAATCCATATGTAAAACAAGCAGCCTTCAAAGCATCCAAAAGATCAAAGCAAAAGGAAAAGAATCAATAAGAACATAGTAGCAACAGTGACGTCTCGGAAGATGATGAAGAAGTGGCCAACTTCATCAAAATACTGAACAAGGGAACCGATGGTAGGTATAGAGGTAAGCTTCCTTTAATTTGTTTTAATTGTGATGGTATTGGTCATTTTTCTAACAAATGTCCTCATAAGAAAAAGACAAATGATGAAGGTTACTCAAAAGGAAAACAAGCATATAAAGGAAAAAGAACTACAAAGAAAGTTTTCAAGAAAAGATTATGCACCAAAGAAGACATCTCATCATCAGATGAAGATGAAGTTAGTGATAGTGAGACAGGAAGAGTTATATTCATGTCAGTAGAAGACTCTGATAAAGAATACTCTAAATAAGAATATGAAGAAGCCGAAGAAGAATATGAAGAAGTCGAAGAAGAAATTAAAGAGGCGGAAGTTGACTACCGAGAAGAATTGATGTGTGTCATAGAAGTTATCAAAAGAGAAAAGAATAAAAACAAGAAACTACAAGCGAATCTAGACAAGAAAGAAGATACTCAAGAACTAGAACAAATGATCAAAAATTTGAATGTTCAAATAGAAGAAGATAAAAGAATTGAAGAAGCACTCAAAGAACAACTAGAAGAAAAGGACGGGAACATTGGAAATTTGGAAGAAGAGATAGTCACATTAAGAAAGGATATTTAAAAGAAAAATATGCAAAATAGCTCAAAATTTTTGGATGACATTATCAGCAGTCAAAAATCTGACCTTGACAATTCTGGACTTGGATACAATCAGACAGAAAATGGATCAAGATCCAAAACAACAGAGCAAGAAACATATCCGAAAATCTATGCAGAAACAATCAAAGGGGATAGCAAGATATACAAGGAAAATTACAGGGACACTCCTCCACTGAGAATATTCAGATTTCATAATCAACAACAGACAGATAGGCCTCAATACGAAGAAGGATTCATAAGAGCACATTCTTTCAGAAGATCTTCAACTCTCAGGTATCAAACTATATTTTTTGGTTAATGTTATGCATGTAATAATTTTGGACATAAAGTTGTGAATTTCATAGCTAACAATAGGAACATAAAAAACTTTTAAAGTCATACACAAAAGGGTTATCCAATAAGGCCTAGTGAAACACAGAGAAGAAGTTACAATAGGTTTGAATCTTTGAGCACTGAAGTGGAATGTTACAAATGTAACAACTTTGGACACATGGCCAAAGATTGCAAAATGACAGTCCCTCCTAGAGAACCACAACAGAATAACAACAGTCCCAGACATGAACCTCAGAAAAGGACATGGATAAGAAAGCAGAATCCATATAGCAATGAAGAATGCACACTCGCTCTACAAGCTAAGCAGAAGAAATGTGGTTACTATGTTGACAATGGTTGTTCAAAACACATGACAGGTGATAGAGACATGTTTCTCACATTAAGAAAGGAAAGATATGGATCAGTCTCCTTCGGAAATGATGATTCAGCTAAAATCATTGCAAAAGGCAGAGTCTGAATTGGGAACAAGAATACAAAGGCAGAAAATGTTCTACTAGTAGAAGATATGAAACATAATCTTGTAAGTGTGAGTCAAATGTGTGACCAAGGTCATAAAGTTACTTTTGATTCACAAAAGTGTGATATAAGAAAAGAAGTTTCAAGAAAATTGATTGTTGTAGCTGCAAGAACTTCAAGCAACATATATGTGTTAAGTGAAATTGGAAATGAAAAGTGTTATCTAGGAAAGGAAGATGAAAGTTGGATATGGAACAGAATAATGGGTCACATACATTTTTATAACCTTGTCAAAGTTAGCAAAAGATAAGAATTCATAGAAATACCCTGGATCACTAAACCAACCAACACTTTATGTAAGCATTGTCAACAAGGAAAGCAAACAAAGACCAGGTTCAAATCAAAGGAATATTCAACGACAAGACCACTGGAAATTATGCACACTGATCTAGTTGGCCCAACTATAATAAAGGGTTTAAAAGGTGAGAAATACTTTATGTTATTAGTTGATGATTATACAAGAATAGTTGCATTTTGTTTTCTCAAGAATAAGTCAGAATCTTTTGAAAACTTTAAGATCTACAAGGAAATGGTTGAAAATGAAATGGATTCAAAAATCAAATGCTTGAGATATGATAATGGATGAGAGTTCACTTCAAAGGAATTTATAAACTACTGTGGCAGTCATGGAATAAAAAGGCAATTCTCCATTGCTAGGACACCTCAACAGAATGAAGTTGTTGAAAGAAAGAACAGGACAGTACAGGAAATGGCTCGAACAATGCTAATGGATTCCAAATTGACATATGTATTTTGGACACAGGCAGTGCATATAGCAGTTCACATTCAAAACAGAGTAATGCTCAGAAAAAACACTGAAAAAACTCCCTACGAGCTATGAAAAGGAAGACCAGCAAATGTGAAGCACTTCAGAGTTTTTGGAAGCAAATGTTACATCAAAAGAGAAGATGGCAGAATGGGAAAGTTTGACTCTCGTGTGGACAAAGGAGTACTTGTTGGTTACTCAAGTACAAGGAAAGAATACAAGTGTTACAATCTGAGATTGAACAAAGTTGTGGAAAGCATCAACATAACAATTGATGAAACAGGCAGACCAGAATCAAAGGAAGAAGAAAATGAATCAATGGAACATCCTTTCGAAGAAGAAGCAGAAGATGAAAAAGAAGTAGAAGAGGAAGATGAAGAGAATATGACAGAAATAGAAGAGAAAGTTCAGCAAATGTCTTCAAAGACACCTAGAAGACGAGTACAGAAGAATCATCCTTCAGATCAGATTATCAGAAACAAAGATGTAGGAGTTGAGACTAGAAGAAGAATCTGTTCACCAGAACAAACACACCTAGCACTCTTATCTACAATTGAACCAAATTGTTTTCAAGAAGCCAGCAAGGATTAATTTTGGAATAAGGCCATGGATGAAGAATTGGATCAAATAGAGAAAAATGACACTTGGGAATTGGTTCCAAGACCAAAGAATAAGAATGTGATTGGCACAAAATGAGTTTTCATGAATAAATTGAATGAAGATGGACAGGTTACAAGGAACAAAGCTATATTGGTATGTAAAGGATATGCACAGATTGAAGGAATCGACTTTGAAGAGACATTTGCCCCAGTTTCCATAATGGAAACAATCTGTTTACTTTTAGCTTATGCATGCTCTAAAAATATTAAAGTATATCAGATGGACGTAAAATCATCTTTTTTGAATGGGGAACTTGAAGAAGAAGTCTACATTGAACAACCAGAAGGATTTCAATTGTCAAAGAACACAGATTATGTTTGTAAATTAAAGAAGGCCTTGTATGGTCTAAAACAAGCTCCTAGAGCATGGTACTCTAGACTGGATAACTATCTACAGCAGGAAGGGTTTAGAAAAGGAAGTGCAGACAACAACCTCTACATCAAGGTAAGTCAAGATAATATTTTATTAATTGAAATTTATGTTGATGATATTATTTTTGGTTGTGATGATGAGAGGTTAAGCCAGAAATTTGCAAAGGATATGCAGAATGAATTTGAAATGTCATTACTTGGTGAACTATCCTTCTTTTTGGGACTTCAGATACATCAAAGAAACTAAGGAATTTTTATTTCTCAAACCAAGTATATCAGAGAATTGCTAAAGAGGTTCGGAATGGAAGATTGCAAACCAGTTATCACTCTCATGCAAACTAGTTGCAAGTTGATCAAAGATGATGATTCAAAATATACAGATCAGAGGCAATACAGGTCAATGATTGGCAACCTACTATATGTGACAGCATCTAGACTAGATGTAATGCAGACAGTTGGACAGGTGGCACGATTTCAAGCAGTACCAAAGGATTCACATGTATTAGTAGTGAAAAGGATTTTCAAATATCTCAAAGGAACAAAAGAGTTTTGATTATGGTATCCAAAAGGAAAGGATCTATCACTTATTACCTACACATATGCAGATTGGGCAGGTTGTATTGATGACCGACGAAGCACCAGTGGAGCAACGTTCTACTTTGGTGAGTGTTTAGTATCATGGCTAAGCAAGAAACAATCATTAGTATATTTATCTACAGTCGGGGCAGAGTATATTGCAGAAGCATCATGTTGTACACAGGTTCTTTGGATGAAACAAACTATGACAGATATACAAGTTGAGTATGATGGTCCCATTTCAATCTATTGTGATAATACATGCACCATTAGTATCTCAAAGAACCCGGTGTTGCACTCCAAGACGAAGCACATTCCAATCAAGTATCACTTTCTACGGGAGCAGGTTGCAGAAAAAAACATTAGATTTGAGTATGTGGGCACAAAAGGACAAGTGGCAGACATCTTTACAAAACCACTTCCACAAGAAGACTTTGAGTATCATCGTCAGAGACTCAGAGTTATTTCTACTCCAAAATGAATGCTTTTGAATGCCTATCTTATATGTCTTAGAGGTACACGAGGAAGCACCATAAAGAGGACAATTCAGTCAGGGGCAGCAGCCCCTGATGGAAAGATACATTTGCCATTGATGAAAAATGGGGAGAGATTCATCAGATGTAGAGGACAGAGGCATGGTTCCAGGGGAAGAAATGGTCACAGAGATGCAGAGGACAGAGGCATGTTTCCAGGGGGAGCATGAGTGATATGACTTAAGTATTGCATGACATAGTTTTAGATTTTTGTCAGAGTGTTTCCATCAATTCCAAAGGGGAATATTGTTGATTAAGGTTGGTTTTCATTGATGTCAACCCTTGAAGAAATCTCGGTAGCACAAAGGTTTGGGTAATGGACCCAAGTTTGTTTGATGTAAATATGACTCATTATTGTCTTGTCATGGTTGATAGTAAAACCAAATGTATAGGTTAGAGTACATTCTGCAGTATTCTTTGTAACATTTTCAAATCCATTCAACAAATATTCCTTGTGGGGCACGCTCTACAAGATCGCTCTCTAGAATAAGCCAAAATTCAGCAAGGTATGCCATTTTTGCTATAACTCCTCTTCTGAGAGGTTCCAAGTATTGAAACCTGGAGGAATTGCATAAAACACATCGAAGAATATTGTGTATCATTTTCAGATCTTTATTCATTACAGGTACATAGTTATGATTATTTCAAGTTAGGGTTGTTGACTAATCCAAAACTAGTTATGTGAGACTAAAGAAAAGTTTGATGAAAATTCTAGTCTCTTGTTGTTAAAGTTAAGGAAGGTTTGCAGGTATGTGATCATATACACCAGGTCTATTACAGAGTTACAAATCATATTTGGATGATGAAATTGATGAGGGCTTTTAGTTGAGGTACATGTTGGGTACATGGTTGAGACAAGTAGTTGATGAGTTGGAACATACTTGAGGTGTATAGTTGATGATGTTGGTACATATTGATGAGTCATAGTTGATGAGTAGTTGACACATGATTGGTACATACTTGGTACATGGTTGGATGCACTTGTTTATGGTATAGGATGATTACAGTTTGTTTGGTACATGTTGGTGCATGGTTGATGCACTTATTTATGGTACAGGTTGATTACAGGTTGAGGTACAGGTTGATGCATGGTTTATGCATTGTTCAGGTTTATTGGTACAGGTTTGCAGTGGTATATCTCACAGTGATAGTGTGACAGTGGTTCCATCATTCTACTTCTACTTCAGGGCGGTTGGACAAGGCAAGGACAAGTGGTTGTAGCCACCTTTCGGTTGTAGCTGGAGAACATAGGGGGTTGTAGCCTCCTTCTAGTTGTAGCTAGAGAATTGGCGATTTGGAGCTTCCCTCAAGTTGTAGCCTGAGAAACTAGGGGGTTGGAGCCTCCTTCCAGTTGCAGATGGAAAACAAAGTAAGTTGGTGCTTCCAATGAATGTAATTCTTCAAGACATATAAGAAAAAGCATTATGTGGTTTTCTCTCGCTTTGGGTTTCCACATAAAACACTGGTGTATTGTGTATGTGTATGATTGTTCATTTGTTCATTTTTCATTATTGAATGATAATTATACATTGATAGAACACTTGGATTATTTGGTTAAAAAGGATTATTATTTCTCTATTATTGATTCACCCCCCCTCTCAGTAATCCAACAGGACCTAGTCCACCTTACATTGAATGGCCTCCACTATTATCACTATGGGCCCTCTGGGCCCCCCCACTACCTCTCTATCTACCTAACATTACATCCCCATTATGAAAGTGGTGTCCTAAACTCTTGATGTACAACCATATACCAGGGTACCATAGATAAGTGTGGACCATAGTGCTGAAGTAGACTAGAGAACCAGGGTCCCATTGAGAAATGGAAGCCACCATGTTGAAGTAGTCCAATTTCCATTGTAAACCAGAGTCTCATGTCCAATTGCCAATGTGAACTCCACATGGAAGATACTAGCACCCCATAACCAACTAAAAATGATTCTCCCAATACTTACACCTATCATGTGGATCCAAATAAGAATATCCATCCACATAGTGGGAAATGGCCAAAGTTAAATCTGGAAGGATCAATACCATTGTAGAATATGCAGGTTGGACACTGATAATCATAAATATCTCAGTTTGTGTCATATTTATGTTCTCTACAGAAGGTGGAGTAGATTCATCAAATAAAAGATGGAAGTGGTTGTCATCCCATAAATTACAACTATCCATATATCAATAATCACAATCATCCTCCAAATCATACCAAGCATACATTTATTGATGATATTCATTCATGATGTATGCCATAAGATATCTCTCTTGAAGGAGATCCAATCACCTTTGACTATTTTGATAACGATCTTTGTGGTCTTGTATATCAGCTTTGAATGCTTCAATCATGTGTAGAATTTCCCTGAGTTGAGAGTGCATATCCCTTGGAAATACCACATATAATATATCAAAAGAAAACTCTTAAAATGATTTATCCAATGATACTGATATGATAGAAACATGAGCACCCTATGAAAATTTATGAACTCTGCATGCTCGTCACCATCACGAAAAAAACCCAAAAAATAGAACAATAAATTACAGCAGAAAATCGCGGCTTTTTCCGGAAAAACCCCGAAAAACTGTTGAATTTAAAATGTTCATAACTTCACTTCCCAGACTCCGTTTCGGCTAATAGTTTTTTTTAAATTGGGTATTTTTCCGAGAGGAATTCAAATACCCAACTTGTTTTTCCAAATTCATCTTGTACAGCTTCATATCTAAACCTAAAGTGTGATGCCCTCTTTTTCTTCCCTAGAAAAAATTCTACAAAAAGAGGAAAACATTTTTCCCTTCTTTGGCCAAGGAAAGTGTTATGATACCAATAAATATACTTCAATAAGACCAAGAATAATCCATAAACCATTCACCATAACATGAACACAATAATATAGAAAACCCTTGAGGTAGGGTAACACCATACATTAATCCTTAAGGAAGGATAACACTACTCAAGAAATGCTTGATACATTCACAATATTCTTCACTATGCTTCATTACATTGTTTACACTTTTTTATATAGGTCTCTCTATCTCCTTGGAATTTCTAGAGAGTCTTCTCACATTTATTAAATATAACTACCATAGTGGGCCTTTATTAATATAGTGGACTTAGTCCACCTTACATTGAATCACCACATTCTCATATATTAGATGACTTCCACTAATAATACATAACCATATTCCCAATGGGTACCTCCCTAGGTACCCCATATTACCTCCCTAGGTATACTACATTCCATCCCCCTTCACATGTTTCATCCTCAAAACATGAGAATAAACCATACAATATGACTGGCTAAGCAATATAGCCAACTAGTACCAAGTATGACCATCCATCCATCCTAATGGAAGATGAACACGATGTCCAATTGTTGTCTTGCCACCCTAATCTTTCTTTGCATCGTGCAGATGTTTCCATGGGATTGGTTCTCTAGACTGATGTCTTCCTATAGTGTTGGTAGGCCTCCATGTACCTCTGTATTGGTTTCCTTTTTAGTTCCATGTTGGTGCATAAGTGTGTTGATGCTCATGCCCTTGCCTTGATGATTGTTGTTTCTCTATATGATGTGGATGACGATATACAACAACTGTAGGAATATTTTTTTTTTCTTCAAATATGCAACACATTGTTCCTTTGATTCAATTACCTCCATAGCTTCTTTATTGTGTTATTCTTGTGGTTTTGCTTCATCTCCTTCTATAGACTCTACCTCTTATTCAACTTCGAACTTGACAATAACTGTTTTGCTGACCTCAGTGGGCCCATATTTCTTATTAAGAGACACATCCTGCAATGAGATTTTCTTTTTCTTGTACCACAACTTTGAAAACTTCTTTTGCACATTCATATTAATGGTACCTACTGATTCTATCCAAAGATACCCCAAAATAATATCCACTTCATACATATCCATAGCATAAAAATCTGAATGCAACACATATTTATCCATGTTAATCTTAAAATATTTAACAATTTAAACATTTTCACCCTCAACCTGTGTGCTTTGAATATTCTTTATTGGAACTTGCAATCTATTAACCAACTGAACATTGATAAAATTATGCATGCAACTAGGGTTAATATAAACAATGGCATTTTCTTTATGAATACAACCATGAACCTGTAATATAGATTTGTCACATGAAAATAAACCATTGGTTCTCTCTGTATCCTTATTTTTTCCATGATACCACTTGTCTAACAATAATTTTTCAAATTCTCCATTGGAGAGTGTCATCCTCTCCTTATAATCAAGCAATTTCCACCAAATGACAGCACCACCTTGTAATTTGAGAGCTACCCAATGGAGCCAATTCTCTTCCCATGCTGACTTTATTTCTTTAATGAATGCTTCAATACTAGGGCCATCACATTTCCCTGTAAAATACATCTTGATATGAAAAAACCCAAAAATAGAACAAGGGTTTAAAAATAAATTACTGCAGAAAATCGCGGCTTTTTCCGGAAAAACCCTTAAAAACTGTTGAATTTAAAATGCTCATAACCTTACTTCCCGAACTCCGTTTCGGTTGATTTTTTTTTAAAATTGGATATTTTTCTGAGAGAAATTCAAATGCCCATTTTTTTTTCCAAATTCAACTGATAAAGCTTCATATTTGAACCTGAAGTGTTCAACCCTCTTTTTCTTCCCTAGAAACATTCTGCAAAAAGAGCAAAAATTTATTCCCTTCTTTGGCCAAAGAAAGTGCTCTAATACCAATTATTATGTATCAAATACCTTAATATAAAATATCACAATAGATCCAAATATATCTGAATACAATCACCACACAAGATATATGAAACCATATAGAAAACCACCACTTTATTATATCAAAACCCTTGAGGTAGAGCAACACCATACAATCGATCATATTATGGAAGGGATCCTCTCATGTTCACTTGCCTCTTCAAGGGGGCATACTCCTATTGAGCTACAAATCCAAATACAATATTTCTCTTCATGTTCCATTACATTTCTTCAACCCATTTATATAGTGCTACCATAACCTAAGAACATTCTAGAGGAGGAATCTTCTAGAAGTAGAACCTTCTAAGAAGTTCTCTTACACTTACTATATATAAATACCCATTTATTATATCCAACTACCATGATAGTGGGCCTTATTTAATAATATAGTGGACCTAGTCCACCTTACATTGAATGGCCTCCTCTATTATCACTATGGGCCCTCTAGGCCCCCCCACTACCTCTCTAGCTACCTAACAGGGAACCTATTATATTTCTTCTCTTTCATGTCTCCCTCAGTATGGTTTTGGGTTTAAGTAGCCTCATGCTCATTATTAGAATTCTTCTTTTTTTTCTTCTTGTTTCCTTTGGTTTTATGAGGATTATTTGGTTGCATGAATTGCATCGAATTCACATCATAGGTTTAAGCAGGGGCCTACGTAGTTTGAGAAATGGGTGTAGCAGTTAGTGAGACTGACAAGATGTTCATTTGACCCAATTGTTCAGCTAAGCATCCCACAAATGCATTAGAAATAGATTCTAGAACCAACCATTCCATCGGCATGGGGTCCTAGGATTGGATTACACAGATCTATTAATGGCCTCAAAGCATGCGCAATAATATCATAGAAGGTGCTAGATTGAGAGTAGACTAGGTCTAGATGTTGGTCATGAAGAATAACTTGCTCCACTGTAACTGCCCCATTCATAGCTACATATTTGGCAATGGGTAGTAGGAGAGACTTGGTGAACCAATTCATTAGGATTTGGTCAGGAATTTGGGCATTGATGAGCCTACGTCATTGTCCCTTATCATGAATATGATTGGAGATGTGGGTGGAAGTGTCTTGATGCAAGGACGTCATTATCTCTATTTGTATCTCATACTGAGCAGGTGACTGGAAATGTGTTAAGAATTCCATTGCCAAAGCATTAAAGCTATAGGAATCACCTTTCAGTTCAATATACCATTTGGCAACACCTCTAGTTAGGGATCACTAGAAAAGACATAGTCAAACATTGTCATCCATCAAAGAATTGGAAGAACACTAAATATGGTAAGTCATTATGTGTGTTGAGGTTCTTCCCCTGGTTTTTCATCAAATATTTTCATGTTGGATGGTAATTTAGCAGGTATTGATGGCCATAATGAGTTGTGGAGAATGGGGTCATTTGTTAATCATGACAAGTTAGGAAAGTCTAATTTTGCCAAGAAATGAAAATGTGTATTTGAAACTAGATTTTGGTTTTGAGATGAAGAATCGTTGGAACTAGATGGACCATGAGGTCCCCCATGTTCACGTTTCCAGCATCATACTGGTTTCCAATAAGGTTATTTCCCCCAAGTTTATTACCCCCAGGTATGAAGGAAATCCTAAGGACATTGTTACTCCCTAGACCCCAAGGAAGGGTACCTCCAGGGATAAAAGGACTCCCAGAAACATTGCTACTTCTTGGACCATATGTCCTCCAAATAGGTTACTTCCAAGAGCAGGCATAGACCCCGGAGGAGTACTATCCCCTTGACTAGA
The DNA here is from genome assembly GCA_009831015.1 of Picea engelmannii. NCBI lineage: Eukaryota > Viridiplantae > Streptophyta > Pinopsida > Pinales > Pinaceae > Picea > Picea engelmannii. The sequence goes on from ML778848.1 coordinate 795,950, forward strand.
GCTGTATATGAAAAGGTAACCACCCCATGTACTTTAACTACCCCCAAGAATAGGAGTAGGACCAAAAGGATTACTAACTCCTATACCATAACTTCCCCCAAGGACAAATGTGTACATAAAAGGGTTAAAACTTTTAGACATAGGTGTGCTTCCCCATGGGATAGTGAATCCCCCATAAATATTGATGCCCCCAGTTTGACTAGGGGTGGCTCCAACCTACTAGGTATATTCCAAAAAAAAGGGAAACCAGCATTCAACATAGTTGAGTTTCCTATAGGGATGATATAAGTAGAAGGAGATCCACTCTCGGTATGAGAACTAAGGCTTGGACCTCCACTAGATGAAAATCCAAATCTAGGCATCCCGAAAGATGTGATGGGAATGCTAATGTTGGGTATGCTCATAGAATTAAAGGTGGACATTGTCGACATCCCCCAAATGGAGACAACTAGTGAAACTGAAAAAAGATGTGTGTACCCAATGGAACTAATATATGGAAGGGAAGACGCCCCCAAGGTGTAGAATAGTTGGTGATGGAGTGTACTATCAAGGCTCTCTATTATGTGAATTCACTGGTTCAAAACCATCTAATTATTCAGAAAAGAAAATGAGAGGAACACTCAGCACCTCAAATCCAATTGGAAACACAAGAACCCAAAAAGAGTCTCAACCAAGGATTAGATCTAGGCTACTATACCTTTGACGGGATTACAAGATCAGACAAGGTAAATATCTGAGAAGGCACAATTCATAGAATTTTGAAAAAAAAAATCACCTATAGGGACGGTCGCGACCCAAAAAAGATGCATCATGTGATAGTTCTATAGGAGGTCATGGGCTGCACTATAGCCAACTCTTGACCGATCGCTTTGGTGTGAACAGTTCAGTCATGATCATTTACCAATTTGGGGTTTAAAAAACCCATATTTAGCTCCGATCTGACAAATCTGGGAGATTTCTTCCTTGAGGGAGTGATGGGGAAGATAATAAGCTACATAGAATTTTCAGAAAACTAAAAAGAAAGGGAAATATAAAACTAGAGAAGAATCAAATATCCTTCCCTAATGGAGTCGTCAAGATTTTTGTTGGATAAATATCACCTATGGTTAAGCAAGGCCTCCCTTGGATTTTCCCTTGATCCAGGACAGACAACAGGATAGATCACTATGAGGTTTATCTAGATCTAATTAGATTTTGTTCCTTTGGCATGAGAAGGAAGATATGCATACCTTGTTAACCAATTTTTTTCCGTATGTATCATGGTTGACGTAGCTCTAGAGATCCAGCTCTAGCTCCTGCAATCTACTTCCTACACACAATTGATGATCAAATATCAATCTTGTTATGATCCAACACCTTGAAAATGATAAGAAGTCAATGAATACAATCCACTTCGAGGGGGAAACCTCCTTTTACAATATATCCAATTCAGAATACAATATGAGATGTGATAAGATGCCCCTAAGACTAGGTATCCTTAGTATATATATAGGATACAAAGGGTATAATTACAATGAAAGGGTGCAATTAAGGTTCAAGTCGACATACAAATATAGCACTAGAAATTTAATAATTCAATATCGAGGGATTAATAATGGCTTATATATATAACACGGGGCTTTGTTTAGGGATTAACATGTCCCTCCCATTCAAACGAGTGTTGTCCTCAACACTTGACTAACCATGAGTGTTTCTACAAGAAGAAATCATCTTTCCATGTCGCCTCTTCCACTGGTAGGTTCTTCCTGTTGAATTACTGAGAAAGGGGGTGAATCAGTAATGAGCAATAATAGTACTTGTAACCACAGTTTATTCTTCAACAATATTCAGAATTTTATCATTAGCATTCAATATATCATGAGAAGTATAATCATAAATAGCATCACATCACAATAGATACACAATATACCATAATTTACGTGGAAATCCAAACGAGATAGAACCACAAAATGTTTTTCTTATATATCAAAAGAATGCATTCATTGGAAGCACCAACTTCTGATTCTCCAGCTACAACTGGAAGGAGGCTCCAACCCCCTGTTCTCAGTATCCAACCTGAAGGAAGCTACAACTCCTTGAATTCTCTGGCTCCAACCAAAAGGAGGCTACAACCCCTTGAGTTCTCTAGCTCAAACCGGAATTTGGCTACAACCACCTATCATTTCCCCATCCAACCACCTTGTAATACAAATGTAGACCAAATGTCGCTATCACAAACTCTGTCACTGTCACTGTCAGTGTCACTTTGTCTCTGTCAACATAGTTACCAACTTAATGACAACTCTACAGAGTTCTCGTTTTTTTGGGATGGTGTTACCAGTAGCACCCCCCTCCCTTTTTAGGTGGTTTTTTGATATTTTAATTTTTCTGATCCATAATGTTTCCACAGAATTTTTTTAGATGATTATTTTTTCATCTATTTTCAATTTTTTTTCTAATTTTTTTCAGTGGTGTTTTTAGTCATTTTTCCATGCCTCTTTCAATCTTAAAAATATACTTTACCATTTACTTTTTTAAATATTTTCATATAATTGTGTCTCTTTAATTAATTTATGGTTCCATGTTTTTAAATATAGTGGAAAATATCATTTTTAACGCATTTTTTACCTTTACCTCAATACACATAAAATAATTATAGTTAAATAACATTATTTTTCAATATTTAGCAAAAATATATAATTCAATTTTCTTTTGATAAATTAAAACTAGGAAAAAACTAAGGAAAAGAATTGAAATTTAAAAAAAAAATTAAAAAGAAAAATCAAAAAATAAAAAAGATTAAAGAAAAACTAAAAAAAACTAGTGAGGAAAAAAAAACAAAAAATTAAATATA
>ML778848.1:802324-851805 GCA_009831015.1 Picea engelmannii
ATACATCTTCTTAGCATTGGTGTCTGAAATTTCTATCCAAATGTATTGATTAAGAGGGTCAATCTTATGAAGTTGAATGTGAGGAGAAATGTTTTTTCTAATATAACAAGCTATGTCTCCTATCCCTCTACAGTGGGATTTTTTGTTCTATGCCGACCACAAGACAAATCCTTCCATGTTAGGGACCTTAAACTCCTCATGCTCCCAAGTTTCAGCTAGACAGATAATATCAATATCACTCGAGATCCAACTTATCATAGGACCTTTGCGCCATGGAAAGCCACAACAATTCCAAAAAAGGATCCCAAGTGTCCCAAATTCCTATTTATTATTATCCTTTTGGTCTCTATCCCTAACAATAGCTTTTCGATTTCTAATTATTGCCCATTTTCCTTCTTTCCTGGCTTCTTTTACCTTTTGAACTTCCTTCCTTAATTCAACGTGGTCTTCGAGAATGAGGTCTTCATTTATAAATATTCATGACCCTTTTAAGATCGGAGATTTACTAAGTATGTTATATTTATGGTCATTACAACTTACTTTGACACGGATCAACCTATCTTTGTGATCAATTATTTTTCCTAGCCTCTTTGCTTCTATGAGGTAAGTTGTATCAATTTGTGATTTATTTTTTAATTCTTCTTTTACTATTGCTAGTGTATCCTCCTCTTGTTGTTCTTTTATACCAAAAATTATGAGGTTCAAGGCTCTTTTGTTATGCTCGTGGTCCAATTCGATTAGCTTATTCATTTCCTCTTTGATGGGTTTGATATCCAATTTGTTTTCCATATTACTGAGGGTCAAATTGTTGGTTAGTTTTTCTTCTAGCTCTTTAATCTTATATCTCAAGTTGTGATTTTCTTCAACCCCTCTTTCTTGGGTTGATTGTTTATGTTTTTTCATTTCTTGAATTCTATCCTTCATTGTCTGCAATTCACTCTTGAACCCTAAGAATATATCCTATGTTTGAGTTTGAATGGTATCTTTAATTTTTTTATCAATCATTGCCTCTAGCTCTATTTGGAGTTTTATGTCTCTTTCTTCACTCCTTTTTTCTAATGTTTCTAACTCTATTTGGATTTTTGCATCTCTCTCTTCTCTTTTTTTTTCTACTGATTCCATATAATCGTAAAGGATCTCTAGGGTGATTTTGGGGGGCCTCCCCTTGTTAGTCTGAGTTTTTGGAATAGGTGGTGGAGTGCTCATATTGAAAAGAAAAGAAAAAAGATGTAACAATTATTATTATGGATTGACTTTATCTCTCAAATCAACTTTTACTTTTCAAACTTAAAATTAAAAAATTAATAAAATATATTTAAATCTCTTTATGCAAAATTAAAATTGAATCAAAGTAAGAAGTGACTCACCTCATTTCAGATGTCCAAATGATCAACCCTTTGAATAAGCCAAAAATAATTTCCTGTAGAGAATTCCAGAGAAACTACAAAGATTATTCTAGGTAAAAAAGGTTAAAACGACAGAGATTATTCCCGTTCAAAGCCCTAGATATATAATCTTACAAATAAAATATCTCCTCAAAAAAAAAAACACTATATAACCTTAGAAATAAAATATCTCCTCAAAAAAAAGTATTATTGGCATTGAAAACCCTAGATATATAATCTTAGAAATAAAATATCTACTTTAAAAAAAAAAGTATTATTCCCTTTCAAAACCGCAAAGATATAATTTCAAAACTGTAGAGAACTAGTATGCACGGAGAAATAAGTAGTATTCTCCAACTGGAAATATTATCTCCATTCAAAACCTCATAGAAATATTATTCCCGTTCAAAACCATAGAGAAATATATATAGATAGAGAAAGAATAAAAAATAAAAATAAAAAAAGGTAAAAAAAAAATTATGACCAAAAAAAACTTTTAAAATGTTTATATATATATATATATGTGTGTGTGTGAGAGAGAGAGAGAGAGAGAGAGATGAACCAAATTAATAAACCTAAAATAAAAAATTTAATAAAAATTAAAAAAAAAACGAACTTCTAAAAAAACATAAAATTACAACTAAAATAATTAAATTTATATTAAAAAACCTTAAAAAAATTAAAATACAAAATTTAATTAAAAAAATAACATAACTTTATGTGTAGTTATATATAACGTTTTTAATTTTTTTAAATTTTTAATGAAATTTTCTATTTTAAATTTGTTTCTTAGAAGTTTTTTCATATAAAGATTTAGCTTAGGGAGTTTTACTATTTTTTTATTTTATATATAATATTTATTTGAATTTTAACTTGTTTTTTAAGTATTTTTTTTTCTATTTTTTTAAGGTTTCAAGGGATTTATTATTATTATTATTATTATTATAATTCTTGTTTCCCACTGTAAATTTTAAATTTTTTTCACTTTTTTTTCAATGTTTTTTTTTCCAAATTTGGGTTTTGAATATATTTTTTTAAATGTATTGTTTTCATGGAATTATGTATTATCTTGTTCTTTGAGTGATAAACTAAGATTTTAAAATTAAGTATTTTAGGGTTGATTTTATGATTTTGTTTACAGTAATGATGATTTATTTTACCACTTTAAACAAATGTGTCATTTTAATACTCCAATTTTAGAATGAGTGCTACCGGTAGAGTACTTTTCAATCTGACGGTTGATTTTGAGGTTTTGGTTTTAATAGTACCAACTGCTAAAATACAATTTCAAACGATTTCAAATTATTTATTATTTTAAGGTTTTGAAAAAAATATTTTTCTTTATGTAACATCATTTGTTTTATTTAGGTGTTGATTTTAAGGTTTTTTTGAGCTATTATATGAGTTTTGAAGGTCATGCTTGAAAAATGTTGTAATTTTGACCCGGTTTGAAAAAATAGTGTTACTGGTAGCACCACTTTTTTATTTGGAGGTTGATTTTCATGTTTTTAATGCAAAAATATGGGTTTTGAGGGCCAAAGTTCTCGTTTTGAGGTCACATTTCTCGTTAAGTCGGTAATTTTATTTGTCACTATAACTATATCGTTGTCACTGTCTCATAAACCAACTAACATATGTATCATACCATGCATCAAATGTATACCAATATACATACTATCTCATGCATCAATCATGAACCAACAGATACATTAACAATGAATAGTGAATCATGAACTAGAGAATCAACCATGTAAAACCTATGCCATATATCATATCATCAACCATATGCAGATATGTACCATGTCATCAATGAAGCATCTCAAAGAAACTATGCATGCCCCTCATGCATACATCACCATACAACATGAATATCCCTCAACCATGTACAAGCAACTCAAAGATGTGAGCTATAAGAATAATATCAATGTTTTACCATACATATGAGTGCTCCTCACTCATCCAACCATATACCATATCCAAGTACAAGACCAACAATATCAAGATTGCCTCAAGAATTCATCACATCATATGAAAAATTAACCATCAAAACAAACATATAACCATACTAGAACTTCTATAGCTGACTTCAACCTCTGGAGTGTTGACCTGTGTACTTGCTTCTGACTTCAAGGACCTGGTACTAACATTTACCCCAATTTACAAGTGCCTTGCTAGACAGACATGGGGCAACTTGTGAGTGACTCACTTGATAGGTATAGAGCAACCAATGAGGGCCTCGTTAGTTAGGTATAGTGCAACACGCAAGTGCCTCCTAAATTAGGGTTTTTCAAAAACCCTAGTCTTCTACAACTCCAAAACTCTCACTCTTTTCTTGCGCTTTCTTTGTTTCCTCCAACTTCCCGTCGCATTCATAAAAATACCAAAATAGTACATAACAATTCACTAGACCATAACAATTTCACTAGAACAAAAGATAGATTATCAGTGAATAAGTGTGTGAATACATATTTGTGAATGATTCCTTGAGTTGTTTATATACTTGTGCTAGGTAACTCCTCTCCTTACTTTGGGGCTTCTAGGTTTTTCTTGTTACAATAACTTTACCCCTTTGACTAGTTGACTTGTAACCAACTAGGGTTTCTTAACCATACTTCAAGGCTTCCAACTTTAAAAGACCATAACTCCCTAACCGTGAGGAACTACGTGGCATTATACATATCACCGGAAAGAAAATGACAAGTAATATCCATTTATGAGGGTTAGGTCTACATTTACATTGTCCTTCATGTTCATATTCTTCATTCAACTTCAGGTACCAATACCACATCGTCAGGGCTATCATAATATGCAACTGGAATTCTTCAAGGATTGGCATCTATCTCTAAGGGTTGACATCATTATCCAAGATCACTCTCCAAGGGTTGACATCAATGAAAACCAACAAACCACTATCTAACAATCTCCCCCTTTGGAATTGATGGCAACACTTAGGCATGGAAATCTGTATGCTCATGCTCCCCTTGTGACTATTTCCCCCTTGAATGCATGCCTCTATCTCTCCATTCCTTACTCTTTATCTCCCCCCCTTTGAAATCAATGGCAAAAGGTACTCCTCATTCAAGGTTGCTTCCCCTATCTACAAGCCTCTACTAATTCTACATACTTTTCTCTTCATGGTGCTTCCTCGTCTAATTCTTTGATGTATATATGAAAAGCATTCAAAAGTTTTGTTACTTGGAATTCTTCAAGACTTATGTTTCTCTCCCCATGTCTAGTTAAGCTTGATGTTGAGTGGATCACTGTGGGGAATAAACTGATCCAATTTTTTGTCGCAGATACTCGAAAGGTTCCCTGTAAGTGGTTTGGTAAAGATATCTCCAATTTTTTCCTTTGTCCCGACATACTCTAGATTGATGTTCTTCTCTGTAACCTATTCCTGTAAGATGTGATACTTGATCAGAATGTGCTTCATCTTAGAGTGCATCACTGGATTCTTTGAAATATTGATGGCGTTGGTGTTAACACAAAGTATTGAAATAGGCTCATCATACTTTACTTATATATCCTTCAATGTTTTCTTCATCCAAAGAACCTAAGTACAAAAAGTTGTTGGTGCAATGTATTATGCCTCTATTGTGGACAAAGATAATGATGATTGTTTCCTTCTTATCCACGATACCAGAAACTCACCCAAGTAGAAATTTTCTCCACTTGTACTTCTTCTATCATCAATGCAACTTTCCCAATCTACATCTGTGTAGGCCACAAGAGATAGATCGTTCTTTTTTGGATACCATAAACCAAAATCTTTTGTACCTTTCAGATATATAAATATCCTCTTTACTGCCAAAACATGTGATTCCTTTGGTGTTTCTTGAAACCTTACAACATGTCCAACTAACTGCATCACATCTAGTCTATAAGTTGTCACATAGAGTAAGATTTCAATAATCGATATGTACTTCCCATGGTCTGCATCCTTGAAATCATCATACTTACTTAACTTGCAACTTTTTTGCATAGGAGTACTGAATCATTTGCAATATGTCATTCCAAACTTCTTCAACATTTCTCTGATATACTTTTCTTGAGAGATGAAGATACCTTTGTTGTTTTGACATATCTGAAGTCCCAAGAAGAAAGTTAACTCTCCAAGTAATGACATTTCAAACTCGTGATGCATGTCTTTGGAAAAATTATGACTCATTCTGTCATCATCACTTTCGAAGATGATATCATCTACATACTCTTCAATGATTAATATATTGTCTTGATCAATATTTATGTAGAGATTGTTGTATGCATTTCCTTTCCTAAATCCTTGATGTTGTAGATATGTGTCAAGTATAGAATACCACGCTCTAGGTCCTGCTTGAGTCCATATAGTGTTTTCTTCAACTTGCATACATATCCTTCCTTTTTTCTCAACTCAAATCATTTGAGTTTATTAATGTAAATTTCTTCCTCTAGATCTTCATTTAGGAAAGTTGATTTCACTTCCATTTGATACACTTCAATATTCTTGGAGCATGCATAAGATAGTATCAGTCTGATTGCTTCCATCATGGCAACTAGGAAAAATGTCTCTTCAAAATATATACCTTCAACTTGAGATTATCCTTTTCATACCAATATTTCTTTGTTCCTGGTAACCTCTCCATCCTCATTCAATTTGTTCCTGAAGACCCACTTTGTACCGATTACATTCTTGTTCTTCAGCCTTGGAACCAGTTCCCAAGTGTCATTCTTTTCTATATGGTCCAACTCTTCATCCATATATTTGATCCATAATTCATCCTTGTTGTCTTCTTCAAAACTGCTTGCCTCAATAGTAGATAGTAGTGCTAGGTATTGTTGTTTTGGTGAACGAAATCTTCTTTTGGTTTCAACTCCTGCATCTTTATTCCCAATAATATGTTCTAATGGATGATTTTTCTACACTCGTATGCTAGGTGTATTTGGAGGTACTTGAATATCTTGTTTTTCTTTCTTTGCTTCTGGCTTCTGACTTCTCTTCTTCTTCATCTACTTATTCTTATTTCACATCTTCTTCGTGATCATGTTCCACTAAATATTTGTTATTTTCTTTTATCTTTAGTCCATTTGTCTCATCAATTGTCCTATCGATGCTTTCTACTATTTTGTTGAGTCTTATATTGAAACATTTGTATGCTTTCCTTTTTCTTGAGTGCCCAACTAGTATGCCTTTATCAACATGAGAATCAAATTTTCCAATTTTTCCATCTTCTCTTTTGATGTAGCATTTGTTGTCGAATACTTTGAAGTGATTCACATTTGCTAGTATTCCTTTCCATAGCTCGTATGGAGTCTTATCATTGTTATTTCTTAGCATCCCTTTGTTTTGAATGTGAACTGTTGTATGCACTTCTTGTACCCAAAATACATTTTTCAACTTGGAATCCATTAACATGGTTATTTCCATTTCATGTATTGTCATGTTCTTTCTTTCAACAACTCCATTTTCTTGAGGTGTCCTGGCTACTGATAATTGCCTCTTTATCCCATGCTCGTTGAAAAATTCCATCAATTCTTTTGATGTAAATTCTCATCCATTGTTTGATCTCAAACACTTTCTTTTCAACCATGTCTTAGTTTCAACCATATCTTTATATGTCTTGAAGCTTTTGAATGTCTGTGACTTCTTGTTTAGAAATAAAACTATAGTCATTCTTGTGTAGTTGTAACGTTTCCCCACCATCAACCCCACGGTTGGGCCAATGCTACTACACTGAAAAACACTTCTGGAACACATTATGCATTCTAATGAACTTAAAACGCTTAATTACAGTTAAACACAAAATTACTACTAGCATTTCAGAATTAATCGAAATAACAATAATTCATATGCACAACGAAATACGTGATAACATTGCAAGAATCACAGGTATGCAATTTAATTAATTACAGAATTACAAAACATAGTGACACTTATCTTTGAAACTGTCACACACCACCAACTGCGTGTAGACCTTCCATGAACCTCCCAGCCTTAGACCACGCTGCTCATCACTCTTAGCAGTAGGTCACCCCCGAGCTAGGACTAAGCTCCACYGGGTAAGGAATTCTCAAGAACTCACCCTTAGACCATATAAAGTCATGAGTCAGCGAAAGGCTGATCGCTCTCCACGTGTCCTTTCTGATGGAAGGTCCTGACGAATTCATGATTTCACGTATCGCGATTTCCACACTCCTGTGCAACTCCAAAGGGTTTTAAACCTTGTGCACGTTCTCCAGATTTGACGGTTGTGAGGGTTCTCCTTTCCTCCCGAACATATTCTATGGCTCCAACACTTCTGGTGTGGAGTTCTCTCTCTCCCTATAGCCATATACCACACCGGATGCATTTTTATAATACCGCTACACCTCCTGAGATTTGTAACACGGTCAAATAGTCCGTTGACACTCAGAAACGTTCTAAGGTCTGAAATTAGTCTTCCAGACACAATTTCTTCTCAAAACCTTGGTCCAAAGACCACTTATCCGGCCCATCCAGGCTCAACATTGAAACTAGGATCTGATACCATACTGTAACGTTTCCCCACCATCAACCCCACGGTCGGGCCAACGCTACTACGCAGAAAAACACTTCTGGAACACATTATGCATTCTAATGAACTTAAAACGCTTAATTACAGTTAAACACAGAATTACTGCTAGCATTTCAAAATTAATGGAAATAACAATCATTCATATGCACAACGAAATACGTGATAACATTGCAAGAATCACAGGTATGCAATTTAATTAATTACAGAATTACAAAACATAGTGACACTTATCTTTGAAACTATCACGCACCACCAATTGCGTGTAGACCTTCCATGAACCTCCCAGCCTTAGACCACGCTGCTCATCACTCTCAGCAGTAGGTCACCCCCAAGCTAGGACTAAGCTCCACCGGGTAAGGAATCCTAGGCTAGGTAAGGTTTACAGGAAGAATACACGTAAAAGAAGGAGGATTCTCTCCCAGGAACCACTTATGCCCACTGCCCACAGACTCTCCTTCCCCACATGTTTGTCCCACCCCAGGAGTATAAACCTTCTTTGTCACCTAAAACATCCTTTAGCTGCTAACCTCCCTTGCCTTGGGCTTCAGCAACAGACCGGACCGGAAATCTCCGAGCTCTGTGGTAGCTACAAGGTTCCTTCTAGGAGTTCTCTCCTTCCTTCGCGCACTCTCTCACCTAGAGAGAGTCGCTCACAGGCTTGGTAAAACCTGCCTCTTCAACAACAATCACCTCCTTCACCTGGAGAGAGGTTACACACAGGTCATATAACCAGTTTCCTTAATCTCATTCCCGTACAAAGCAGAAAAACAACAAGGCTCAGCAATGAACATACAACAGTATCAAACCACACCCGGCCAAGAACTGTGTGGCCGCCAAAGTCAACTGGGAAAACAAGCATGGGTTTCCCAAATAGATGACAGACAGACTCTTCAACCCAACCAGGCTCAACAATTATGGGACATTCGATTTTCCCAACCATCCATACAGAACAGACTCATGGTTCTGGGTTTCGGGGATGCGTGATAATAAATCCATGCGAAGGTCGAACACAGACTCAACAGTTTTGACAGAGGGTGTACCAGCTCCTCCAGTAATCAACACAAGCCTTTTTGGTTTTCAGATTTGTGTGAGGGTATTCTTGCAGAGATCATACGGGATTCCTGGTTCAGAGAATCGACAGTAGAATGGAGGAGGAACCCCCATCATGTCTCAACTCAACAGTTTTAACTGCATGTGCTTGGGTTGACACTTGTCACCCATGAAGCTCGTTCCTTCCCATTTGGAAGTCACTCGTCCTTCCAAAGAACTTAAGATAAAACATCACATTTACACAGCTTTGGAATAGTAATAATTTAATATTATTCTCAAGGGTTTAAGCCCCCTCAGCTTAGCCCCTCTTCCAACCTCTCAACCCCCTCTCCCTTACCCAAGCTTTGTGGATTCTTAGTCCCCCATGACTCATTCATTGTGGTCGGTCCTCACATAGAGATGTTTTGTATTAATACTGTGCATAATTACATGTAATAAAAAATCAGGCTCCTAGCCTTCAACACTTAGGTTCCCTGGTCTAATAACACATAAGCCCACTAGCTCATATAACTTGGCTCACCAGCCTATAAAACATAATTACAATTCATAATGCAAGATTTATACTTCATAGACATGATTTACAACAGGGCTCGGCCTTGGGGACATTACAATCCCCTCCCCTTATTTTTGCACTGTCCTCAGTGCAACTTTACACTGCATCTGCAAGCTTTTCAAAATTTTCAAAAAGATGTAGGTACTCTACCCGCATAACATCTTCATGCTCCCATGTCGCATCCTCAGGACCGTACCAGGTCCACTGGACCTTTACAAGCCCTATAGCTTGATTCCAGATTTTTTTTTTCCTATCCAATATGCACACAGGATGCACTTGCAGGACACCTTCTTGTTCCACCTGAATCACATTCCAATCGATAACATGATTAGCATCTGGTATATATTTCTTAAGCAATGAAACATGAAACACATTATGTACAGTCATGGATGCAGGTAATGCAAGCATATATGCAACTGGCCCAATCCTTTCCAGGATTTCAAATGGCCCACAAAATCTGGCTGCCAACTTGGCGCAACTTCCCAGCTTCAGGGAACTCCTGTTAGCTTTCACTTTCAGGAAAACATGATCACCCACTTTGAAMTCTCTGTGGGTTATATTCTTATCAGCATAAATTTTCTGTCTGTCCTGGGAAGATTTCAAATTCTGCTTAATTTTTGTCATTTGGTCCTCCATCTCCTTGAGCAACTCTAGCCCAACTACTGTTATATCAGCTAGATTATCCTAGCTCACTAGAGTATTGCACTTTCTTCCATAAAGTGCTTCAAATGGGCTCGTCTTCAATGATGCATGATACCCATTGTTGTAGGCAAACTCTACCAAGTGTAGGTAGTCTTCCCATCTTGATGGTTTGTCCATCACATACATTCTCAGTATGTCTTCTATTACTCTGTTCACCCTCTCTGTCTGTCCATCAGACTCAGGATGATAAGTTGTACTAAAGTTTAGATTCGTTCTGAATAATTTGAACAATCCTTTCTAGAAATTCGAGGTGAATTTCGAGTCTCTGTCGGACACAATCGTTTTAGGAATTCCGTGCAATCGTGCCACTTCCTTTATGAAAACATTAGCAACATCTGTTGCCTTGTGAGTAGTTTTCAGTGGAATAAAATGGGCATCTTTTGTAAGCTTTTCCACCACCACCATGATCGAATCATGCATATTTCCTGTTAGGGGCAATCCCGTAATAAAATCCATCGTTATTGCTTCCCACTTTCACTCAGGAATGGGTAAAGGTTGCAGCAACCCTGCTGGGTGCCTATGCTCAGCTTTAACTTTCTGGCACTCCATACATTTAGCGATGTATTCAGTGATTTCTCTCTTCATACCCAGCCAAAAGTAATGGCTCTTGACCGCTGCTACTATTTTCTGATATCCAAGGTGCCCTGCATAAGGCACATTATGCATCTCCTTTAAAATCATTTGTTTCAAGCACTGGACATTGGGTACAAAAATTATGTTCTTGTACAACAGTATTCCATCTGTTTCCAATTTATAAATTTCCATCTTCTATGGCATCTTACCCTGTTGTAGCTTGGCTACCATTTCTCTGTACTGCAGATCTTCATTTGCAGCCTCCAGAATTCTTCTTTTAATATCATTCTAATACATGCTAATGGTTGTAGCATGTAATTCATACACCCTCCTGTTGAGTGCATCAGCCACTTTATTCTCCTTTACTTTGATATGCTTGATCTCAAAGTCGTACTCACACAGAAATTACAGCCACCTACTTTGTCTAGTGTTTAAGGTTGGCTGATCAAACAAATATTTCACACCGTTATGGTTTGTTCTGAGTTCAAACCTCCTTCCCATGAGGTAATGCCTCCATTTCTTTAGAGCATGAACTATGGCTGCCAACTCCAAGTCACGGGTTGCATAGTTCTTCTCGTGCTCTTTTAATTTCCTAGACTCATAACAAATTACGAATTTGTTCTGACTGAGGACCCCACCCAGTCCTTCTTTGCATGCATCAATGCATACTATGAAATCTACATTTGGATCTACAATCCTTAGGATTGGAGCACTGGTTGCTAGCTGCTTCAATCACTGGAAACTTTCCTCACATCTTTCTGTCCAGTGAAACTACTTCCCCTTTCTTTGCAACGAAGTGATAGGGTGAGCTATTTTGGAAAACCCTACGATGAACCTGATGCAATCCCCCTACCTCAGCAGGGTTCTGTGACCTCCCGGTCTCTGGATCGATCTTCTTCTGAGCTGAAATGGATCTTCAGGATCCTGTTGGAACTCTTTGAATGAATCCATAGGTCCCTTTGTCCTCTGGCACGGATCTTGAGAAAATCTGTGCGTGTGTGTCCCCCTTTTGGTGCTCTTCTCTGTTTTGAACCAACACACGCCTCAACGTTGATTCCTTTCCAACTAGCCCCTTCTCATCTGGTGACCTTGGGCTATGACCTAAGGCGTAAACAACACACCTTTCATGTTTCGAGGTTTCAGGACTCCTACATGTGAGCTCTCCCAGGCTCCTTGTCCTTCAAATCGTCGAACCCCAAAATAGGGCCTAACTCCACAGTTGGCTCCTCCCTTAACACTTGATCATGCGACCACTACCCATGACCATGGTACACTTTTCAGGATTTTTTAATTCACGATTCCGTGATTCCGACTGCAAACGATTCTAGGTCCTTAGAACTCTCGGATCCCGAAATGCCGAAAAGGGATTAACGGGCTTTGGCTCCTTTCGTGAATTCTCCTTTCACGATTTTGGCCCAGTCTTCTCCTTGTTTCCCCAGTAGGAGGCGGTAATCCACTCAAGTACCTTTGAATCTTGACAGACTCATCTTTGATGAACGGAACATACTTCAGTAATTCCAAAAACTTTCGTTCATACTCATCAATGGTCTGGTTTTCCAGCTTGAGTTCAAAGAACTCTTTCATCTTTCTATCATAATATCTTTTAGTTAAGTATTTCCTCTCGAAATACCTCTTGAATTCTTTCCATGTGATGTCCCTTTCCCTGATGTGTTGCACCTGCACAAGTTGATCCCACCACATGGATGCCTTTCCCTTCAATTGATACATGGAAATCCTGCCCTCTGCATGAGAGGAATAATTTTGCAGATGAAAGTATTTCCTCATACCAAGCAACCAAGTTTTGACATCTTCCTCCTTCTTATGTTCTCCATCAAATGTTGAAGGCTTGATCTTTTTCATTTCCCCTTTCAATCCATCCATCCCAGATCTCCTGTGCTTTCTGGTAGGAGATGGGCTTGAACTACTGTGTGCTTCCCTACTGGAATTCTTTGGGGAGAGACGACGATATCTGCTGACATTCCTTGATCTTATTTTCCTCTCAGGGGTCTTGCAACTCTCTTTCTTGCTTGAGTCACTCTCCTTTTCCAATTTATTTTCTATTTTTTCCAGACTCTTCAACATCCTTAAGTTGAATTCACCCTGCTTATCCCTAACTTTCATGAGCGTTTGGCTATCATCTCGGCGAGCCTGGGCATCTTTCTGTAATCTTTCAATGATTTTCATCATACGTCCTTCCTTATCCATCTATTTTCCTTTCCCATTAGAGTTTGACCCTTCGACTCCCAAGTTGACATTCCTTCCTTCTCTTTCGTTCTCTAAATTGGAGGCAATCCGCACCTCTTCCATTCTCTGCTCTCAACGACAACCCTATTCAGTTCTGGCACTTGCTAAGCTTCTGCAAACACACATGCAGATAATAGGGATTTGTCAAGTCGTCATTCTTAGAAAATTCCACACATTCAAAACCATTTTGATTTAAGAAAACACTTCGACTTTACAAATTTTCCGAGTTCTGCTCGGCTCTGTAATTTTCAGGTGATAGCTCCCTCTTTCTCCCTACCCTCGTAACCAAAGGTCATGACCAATGCTAGACTACTAGGTGCTACTCAGGCTTTCAACCTTCGAAGAGTTTAAGGTACACACATCTATCTCCTGGAGTTTTGATTTACCGAATTCGCGTAAATCGGGTGGATCGACGGTCCACGTTTACCCAACATCCAACGATAAAAAAA
The DNA here is from genome assembly GCA_009831015.1 of Picea engelmannii. Lineage (NCBI taxonomy): Eukaryota > Viridiplantae > Streptophyta > Pinopsida > Pinales > Pinaceae > Picea > Picea engelmannii. The sequence goes on from ML778848.1 coordinate 815,811, forward strand.
ATCCACTATGGTTCTTCCGTCTTCAAATATTTCAGGACTTTGGAACTTCAGGTTTCAGGTTTTCAGTAATCGAGAGTTCGAAATGTAGCGACCCAAACCACTGGTCACTCCATTCCCTGAACTCCGATACATGAGTTCTTGTATGAGATCCAACGATCCTCGATGATTTGGATCCAATGGTCCAGATCTTTTCAGAGTTTCATGAACCGGGAGTTCACGATGTAGTGACTCCAAATCTCTTGTCACTTCAATCCCCAAATTCAGATATGGAAATTCATGTATGAGATCAACGAATGTGAACCTCCCCTGATCCGATGGTCCCGATCTCTCCTACGCTTACACCTATCAATCTCTTCAGCCCTAACTTCCTCACTAGTTGGTTGGATCTGACGGCTCACGAGATTTCGGCACTTCTTCCTGGAAGCGCTCCATCGTCTGATTCTACCCTTGTTAATCTCTTTCGCGATTCGGGACTTGCAATGACCAAGAATTTGGCCTGTGCTCCAAGTTCACAATCCCTAAATTCAAGAAATGATCCAACGGTTCAAACCAACCACGATCAAGGACCCACGTTTATTATGGATCCTAGGGTGGTGAGTTTCTCCATCCACTAACCACCTTGTAACATTTGGCTATCTTACGGTCCTCGTGATTTCGCGAGTTCTCCATAGATAATTCTGACCGTCCAACTCTACTTCTCAAGGACTTCTAGCCAATGACTTGGTACCCTCCTTCTGAAATTTCATCTACTTGATCCAACGGTCCTAATTCCCCATGATTTGATGACTCAGATCTCATCGACATTTCACGTATCGAGATTTCGTGTGTCGCGAGGTCGAAATATTTTCCACCTTCATCCTCCCTATTCCCGAAATGTCGATTTCTTTCTGGACAATTAACGGTCCAAATCTCTCTTATATCGACAGTTGTGATCCAATCGTGAATTCTCACGAACTCACCCTTAGACCTTTTCAAGTCACGAGTCAGGGAAAGGCTGATTGCTCTCCATGCGTCCTTTCCGATGGAAGGTCCTGATGAATTCGGGATTTCACGTATCGCGATTTCCACACTCCTGTGCAACTCCAAAGGGTTTTAAAGCTTGTGCACATTCTCCAAATTTGACAGTTGTGAGGGTTCTCCTTTCCTTCCGAACAGATTCTATTGCTCCAACACTTCTGGTGTGGAGTTCTCTCTCTCCCTGTAGCCATATACCACACCGGTTGCAGTTTTATAATAACGCTACACCTCCTGAGCTTTGTAACATGGTCAAGTAGTCCGTTGACACTCAGAAACATTATGAGGTCTAAAATTAGTCCTCCAGACACAATTTCTTCTCAAAACCTCAGTCCAAAGACCACTTATCTGGCCCATCCAAGCTCAGCGTTGAAACTAGGCTCCGATACCATACTGTAACATTTCCCCACCATCAACCCCACGGTTGGGCCAATGCTACCACACTGAAAAACACTTCTGGAACACATTATGCATTCTAATGAACTTAAAACGCTTAATTACAGTTAAACACAGAATTACTGCTGGCATTTCAGAATTAATGGAAATAACAATAATTCATATGCACAACGAAATACGTGATAACATTGCAAGAATCACAGGTATGCAATTTAATTAATTACAGAATTACAAAACATAGTGACACTTATCTTTGAAACTTTCACGCACCGCCAACTGCGTATAGACCTTCCACAAACCTCCCAGCCTTAGACCACGCTACTCATCCCTCTCAGTAGTAGGCCACCCCCGAGCTAGGACTAATCTCCACCGGGTAAGGAATCCTAGGCTAGGTAAGGTTTACAGGAACAATACACGTAAAAGAAGGAGGATTCTCTCCCAGGAACCACTTATGCCCACTACCCACAGACTCTCCTTCCCCACATGCCTGTCCCACCCCAGGAGTATACACCTTCTATGTCACCTAGATAGTCCTTCAGCTGCTAACCTCCCTTACCTTGACCTTCAGCAACAGACCGGACCGGAAATCTCCAAGCTCTGTGGCAACTACAGGGTTCCTTCCAAGAGCTCTCTCCTTCCTCCGTGCACTCTCTCACCTAGAGAGAGTCGCTCACAGGCTTGGTAAAACCTACCTCTTCAACAAAAATCACCTCCCTCACCTAGAGAGAGATGACACACAAGTCATACAACCAGTTTTCTTAATCTCGTTCCCGTACAAAGTAGAAAAACAACAAGGCTCAACAAGGAATATACAACAGTAGCAAACCACACCCAGCCAAGAACTGCGTGGCTGCCACAGTCAACTAGGACAACAAGCACAGGTTTCCATAACAAATGACAGACAGACGCTTCAACCCAACCAGGCTCAACAATTACGGGACATTCAGTTTTCCCAACCATCCATATAGAACAGACTCACGGTTCTGGGTTTCGGGGATGCGTGATAAGAAATACATGCGAAGGTTGAACACAGACTCGGCGGTTTTGACAGAGGGTGTATCGGCTCCTCCAGAAATCAACACAGGCCTTTTTGGTTTTCAGAGTTGCATGAGGGTATTCTTGCAGAGATCATACGGGATTCCAAGTTGAGACAGTCGACGGTAGAATGGAGGAGGAACCCCCATCATGGCTCAACTCAATAGTTTTAACTGCATGCGCTTGGGTTGACACTTGTCACCCATGAAGCTCATTCCTTCCCATTTGGAATTCACTCGTCCTTCCAAAGAACTTAGGATAAAACATCACATTTACACAGATCTGGAATAGTAATAATTTAATATTATTCTCAAGGGTTTAAGCCCCCTCATCTTATCCCCTCTTCCAACCTCTCAGCCCCCTCTCCCTTACCTAGGCTTTGTGGATGCTTAGTCCCCTATCACTCATTCATCGTGGTCGGTCCGCACGCAGAGATGTTTTGTATTAATATTATGCATAATTACATGTACAAAAAAATCAAGCTCCTAGCCTTCAACACTTAGGCTCCCTGGCCTATTAACACATAAGCCCACTAGCTTATATGACTTGGCTCACCAGCCTATAAAACATAATTATAATTCATAATGCAAGATTTATACTTCATAGACATGATTTACAACAGGGCTCAGCCTTGGGGACATTACAGTAGTCGTCAGCTAGTAGCATGAATTAGTGTTCACATTTCAATCATTTTGTTAGTATCAATCCAACCAGATCCGTATGTACAATTTCCAGTGGTTTTGTTGTGTAGTATTCCTTTGACTTGAAATTTGTCTTGGTATGTTTTCCCTGTAGACAATGCTTGGATAGAATGTTAGTTGGCTTCGAGATATTGGGCATTTCTATTACTGCTTCTTTTTTGTTGATTTTAACATTATCAAAATTTATGTGACCCATTTTTCTATGTCAGAGCCAACTTTCATCATCCTTTCCTAAGAAACATCTTTCCTTTCCTTGCATAGAATGTTTGTTGGCTTTGAGATCTCGAGCATTTCTATTACTTCTTCCTTTTTACTGACTTTGACAAGATTATCAAAATTTATATGACCCATTCTTCTATGTCAAAGCCAACTTTCATCATCCTTTCCTAAGAAACATCTTTCATGATTATGCTTTCCTTATTTCACACTTCTTTGAATCAAACACAATTCTTTGTCCTTGATCACACATTTGACTTACACGTAGCAGATTTTGTTTCATGTCTTTGACCAGTAAAAAAACATTGTTGTGGAATCCTTACTTTCAAGCTTGATTTTTCCCTTTCCAATGATCCTGGATGATTTTTCATTCCCAAATGAAGTTGATCAATATCTTTCCTTCTTCAATGTTAGAAACCTTTCTTTATCACCTATCATATGTTTTGAGCATCCACTTTCAACATACTATCCACATTTCTTGTGTTGAGCTTGTAGAGAAAGATTGCATTCTTCAGTGTTGAATTGATCTTACTTTATTATCCATATCCTTTATGGTTCCTACTTATGACTGTTGATATTATTCTTTGGTTCTCTTGAAGGAATAGTGAGTCTACAATATCTAGCCATATGTCCAGAGTTGTTGCACTTGTAGCATTCTACCTCATCACTTAATGATCCAAATTTGTTGTAGCTTCTATTTTGTGCTTCATGAGATCTTCTTGGATAATTATTTCCTATATGACCATCATCATTGCTTCTTGTTTATGTATTGGCTCTACAATTCACATATTTGTGCCCAAAATTATAACATGAACCAATAAAATAAGTTTGATACATGGGAGTGGAATATATTTTGAATGGTGTCACTCTTCTGAATCCTTCTTATTATTGAGGTCTTTATATAGTTGTTTATTGTTGATATTGACTTCTGAATCTTCTAGGTGGTGCAGTGTCTTTGTAATATTCCCCTTGAATTTTCTTCTCTTATTCTTTCAAGGGACCTCTGACAACTTTTGCATATCTTCTTAATTCTACTTATTGTTCTGTCATTTTGGAGCTTGAACCTTTCTCTTTCTATGTTTTATTGTATCCCAATCCAAATTTGTCATAGTAAGGTCTTTGACTGTTAATGATATTATCCAATATCCTGGTGTGGTTTTCTTGCATGTCCTTCTTATGAAGATATTTTCTTAGAGTCATTATCTCAGCTTCTAACCCTTCTATGGTCCTGTCTCTTTCTTCTAACTTCCCTCTGAGTACTTATTTAATTCTCTTGTCTTGTTCTTCCTAGAGTCTTAGCTTTGTGATTTTCTGCTCGACTTCTTGGGAGTTCTAAGTTAGTTCTTCCTGGAGTGAGTTGTTTTTCTTCTTTTCTCTTTTAATAAATTCTATGGCACTCAACAATTCTTCTTTGTAATCGAGTTTTGCCTCTTCATATTCTTCTTTGGATCCTTCTTCATCAGAGTCTTATATTTCCATGAATAGTACCCTTTATGTATCATTGTTGTTGACTTCATCTTCGTTTGATGAGGAAGTATCTTCCTTGGTGCAAAGACTTTTTTTAAAAAACTTATTTTTATTTCTTCTACCCTTTTGAATTTTCTTTTTGGGGTCATCTTCTTCTTCATTTCTTTTCTTTTTCTTATAAGGAAATTTATCAGCAAAATGACCAACACCATCACAATTAAAACAAATTAATGGAACATTACTTTTTTATTTGTCGGTTCCCTTTTTCATCCTTCTAATGAAGTTAGCCACCTCTTCATCTTCCTTTGAATCATTGTTGCAGCTACAATTTGACTTCACCTTCTCCTTATCATTCTTCTTTATATTCTTTGATGCCTTGAATGTTGCTTCCTTTGTGACTGGATTTTCTTTCTTTATCCTCATCTCGTAAGTTGTGAGTATCATGTGCATCTCATCCATGTTCAAGGTGTCTAGATCTGCTCTTTTTGTCAGGGATGAAATATTTGGATCATATCTCATAGGTAGAGACCCCGGTACCTTTTGAACAATGATTGTTTCCTTAATTTCTTCTCCCAAACCCTTGATGGCATTGTTGTCTCATCAACTCGAAGAAAGTAGGAGGTAATGTTGCCATATTCCTTCATCTTCAATTGTTTGACCTTGACTCTAAATGTTTGAAGTTTGGCTCCTTTAACTTTGGCATCTCCTTCGTAGATATTATTTAGTTTGTCCCAGGTTTCTTTTGTGGATTCACAGTGCACAACCTTGGTGTATATTGATTCAGTCAAACCATTTAGGATAGCATTTTTATCTCTAGAATCATTGTCTTCAATTTTCTTTCCATCCTTATATTTCAGGGGAGTGGTTGGTTCTTTGTATCCATATACTACTTCTCACCAAACATTGAATCCTTGTGCTTGTACATGTGTTTTCATTCGTCTATTCCAGAAGTCATATTTCTAACCGTCAAAATGTGGTACTCCAATCCTATCATATTCCATGATATCCTTCTAGTGGTTAGACTGATTTATGAAGGACCTGATCTGATACCAATTGTTGGATTATTGAGAGGGGGGGTGAATCAGTAATGAACAATAATAGTACTTTTAACCATAGTTTATTCTTCAAAAATATTCAACAGTGTGTCATTAGCATTCAATATATCATCAACAGTATCATCATAAATAGCATAAATCACAATAGATACATAGTACACCAGAATTTACGTGGAAACCCAAATGGGAGAAAACCACAGAATTATTTTCATATATATCAAAAGAATACATTCATTGGAAGCACCAACTTTCGATTCTCCAACTACAACTGGAAGAAGTATCCAACTGTTTTTTCTCGGGCTCCAACCTGAAGGAAGATAAAATTCCCTGAATTCTATGGATCCAACCAAAAGGAGGTTGCGACCCCCTAAGTTCTTCGACTCCAACCAAAAGTTGGCTACGACCACCTATCCTTGCCTTGTACAACTGACCTATAATATAAATGTAGACCAATTGTCACTTCCCCTGTCATTATCATTGTGTCTTTGTCATTGTCACTATGTCTATGTCATTGTCACTCTAACTCTTTCATTGCCACTCTAGCTCTTTCATTGTCATTGTCTCATCAACATGTATCTACTCATCAACCAACTAACACATGTACCATACCATGTGTTGTTCCTGAGTCTGTACTTAAGGCATAAAAGTACAGTGTCAAGGCATCCAAAAGTGGGTAAATTATGGGGAAGAGAGAAACGTCAACCTTCGGCAACGAAAACTAGGGGAGATTTCTACGTTGGCGTTGTCTAGCTTCCAACTGTTCCTGGATAGTTATATCTTGTTCAATGGCTGCCCATGAACGTTCAAGCTAGACCCGGTTAGTAGTCATTTTAAGAATTGTGTCGAAAAGGTTTAAGGCAATGTGCATTTGGTTCGATAATCCGGGTTCGATATTGGGTTGTGTTGGTACAGGGACAGTCATGGAGGAACAGTAAAAGTATGAAAAAAATTTAGAGAGAGATTAAGTGTTGTCTCAATTTGGTCGTATAAAAGAGAATTTACAGTTTTAGGAATAAAATAGGGATGCAAATCAAAGGCTCTTTCCCGTAACTGTATTATATTTTAATAAAAGGTGTGAGGTGGGAGAAAAACATTTAGCTGTCTATAGTGTAAGGATCCTACCAGGGGAGAATCTCACGAATAAATAGAAGAGGAAAATGAAAGGAAATAACCAATGTAGCAGAAAATATATGTAGAATTCTGAAAATGCAGACTGGTCTTACACCCGCTGATAGCTGGTACAGAGGAAAAACGGTAAACAATTAAAGAAAACCAAAATTCATTCTCTATAGTAGTGGTCGTACTAAAGTATAACGAAGCACATCAATTATGAATATGAAATGAAACGAAATATGAAATACAAGGAAACCAACTTGTAACACAGTCGTGACGGAATTGAGAATCTTCAGATTTTCTTGTATTAACTCTCAAATGTAAAAAACTCTATTACAATTGACACAAAAAGGTCCAACCTCGTTTATTTCTTTCTGTGGTATATTTATACAATTTTACAAATAAGATAGAATCTCAAAAGTCACAAAACTTCGGTTATGACAGGGTGGAGAGCAATCGCTCCATTTCTCCTTCACTGTCTTCACTTGGTGCCAGACGTTTGTTCTCGCACGAGCTCAGTACAGGTGACACACCTTTCAACTAGATGAGATATTAGCCGCGACGGTTCTGCTTGACAGCTGGCTTCAAAGAAGTAACATTCTTGAGCTAACTATTGCAGTATATCTTCCATCTGTCCATCTATGATGTCGATGGCGCGTAATTGCGCGTTGGGTTTAATCATGTATTTATCTACTTGGACTATATCCACCATAGTCATCTGAGCAATATCGGCCGAATCTCTTTCTTCTTTTTCCTTCAGATCAAGCGAGATCTTTTCCACATTCATCTGCACAAATGTCTTGGCATTACCTCCGCTATCAATACCTAACAGATCGTTGTATATATAACTAAAGGCCTCTTCTAAGGAATTGGTTATCTTTTTAGCTTGTTTCTTTCCTTTGGCGATGTTATGCTCCCATTCTTTTAATAGAATATTCCCTTTGGTTTGCTCTGAAATGGTGAACCTGGGAGTACTTTCTGAAACCCTGCTGTTCGTGGCTATCACAACCTCTTGGAAGGTGATTCGAGCTGCTCTGACTTCCTTTTCTCTGGTGGATAAGTTCTCCAAAACCTGGTTGACTAGAAAACAGTGGTCTCGGATCGCTTCTACCTTAGCGAGAAAATTTCGCTGTGCCTCAGAGACTCTGCTCCGAATCTCGATCGCTTGGGATTTGAACATCCTGATGTTTATCATTCTATTCTCGGCGATCTCCACCCTAGCCTATAGCTGTTCGATCAAATTTCTTTATTGGCTTGCTTGCACCCAACCGTCCCGGACCACCAGCTGTGCTTTCTCAAGCTTGGTTTTGAGCATCTCTATCTCGTTTTTATCGGCCAACCTAGCCTTCTCTATTCCTACTCTCGCCATATCTTTAGCATTCTCTGTTGTTGTGGCCAATTTGGCTTCAAGGGTCCTAATGAGGCGATTTTTTCTTTTAAGTTGGTTTTTTAAGAGCCCAACTGAGAATTGATTTGCCGAGGCATATGCTCCTAGTGTCCCTGCTATTTCAGTGGCGAATTGCTCATTATTTTTGTCCTTTCCATCGGTTATAACCTTATATTTCTTGACAGTTGACTCTCCTTCCTGGTAGAATTGCTTTTTCACTACTGCCTTTCTCTTCTTATCGAAGAAAAACTCATTCGGAGGGAGTTCTTCTACTCTTATGGGCCTCAACTCTTCGTTAATTATCCATCCTGCATCAATACTTCCCTGCGTCGACTGCAAAGGGGTAACCGATGTGATAGGTTCTTTGATCTTATTTGTTGATTTTCCCGGAGTAGCGACTGGACTCTGCTTCTTTGGCGGGTCTGGAGTCTTTATCTCTGCATCCGGACTCTGCTTCTTTGGTGGGTCTAGAGTCTTTATCTCTGCCTCTGGATTCTTCGTTTGCTCCTCCCAGTCCTAGTTTTTTCCTTGATCGGGATTTGCATCTTTGGAGCCTTTGGCATCCTTTTGTTTCACCTCTGGCGTACTCGGACCTTCACCTCGCAACACTGTAGGAAGACAGCTACGTCGATGTTCTTGGAACTTCAGAACATCATCTCTTTCCTCTGGTGCCAAAGATTGTATCCGGGCTAGAATCTCCTCATAGGATCTTGCTCCTCGGAAAATGTCATCCGAGGGTGAATTCTCATGCTCAAATCTCTTGAGCCCACAATTTTCCAAATGGTTGCTTACGACCCTCTGCGGATCGTGCTTCTTGTATTCGATAGAGACCAAATTTAGGTCTTCCAGGGCTACGACATCAACTTTAGCATGCCCGAAATCTAATAAAGAATAAGAATTCAAATGAACAGGAAAAGACGGCCATACCTTCTTCGAGTACCCTTTAAGTTCTTTTCTTACACCGCCAATTATTGTTTGTCGTGTGACCTCGCGATAAGCCATCTTTTCGGGAATAAACAATGGTAGCGCGTGTGGGGGAACAGAAGCCCCAAAGAATCTAAGTTACGAGAATTCTGCTTCCACATACCAGTCTGCTATGTTGCTCACATTCGTTACTATGTTGTCTGAGATCCGGGGTGGCGGGTGGCCAAAAATGACGACATGCAGGGGCACCATCACCCAGTTAAAAATTTCATACGCAAAATTTTCCGCTTTATTTTCCCATAATTTTGCATGATATAAATGTATGGGTTCGTCTTCGGCCGGAGTCCAACTTCATCTCATTAATGGAAATGGTGTCATAGAACAAATTGCATCCATAATGTATGTGGACATGAAGAATGACGATAGCTTCCCATTCTCCTTCTGCTCCCGATACTCTGTGACCCGATTGGTCAAGCTATCCGAAAGCAGTTTTGCCCAGTTAAAGGAACTACCTTCTGTGACCCAAAACATTAGAGGCACCCATGCAAGGAAAAAATTCAATGTGTCCTCTTTCCCATATAACCGGCATGTCATCATGGCCACATATTTGTACTGCAGTTCTAATGAAGCGATTGAATATATGTCGTGGCTATCAGCTCTAAACTCCGTGGTGTTCGAAACCCAATCCTTTATCAAACTGGACATGATTTTATCATACTGTATGCATTCCTTCTCCTTGAACTCCTCCAAGAACTCAGTGTCATATGTGTGGTCGGATGTCATGGGCAGCTTATACATGGTTTGCAGATGCTCTGGCCTGAAATTCCTGATGGTGACTTTCTGCTCGTTCATGATAGTCCTGGTCGGTATGTCCACATGATCCAATGCCCATCGGACCATGTCATAATATGGAAGCAACCGTGGCCTGGCTGCTACTCTGTGCATTCCGGATTGGACAACTATTTTGTACTTGGTGGTTATATCATCTCTTTCGTTGTCGTCGGAGTCATCGGAATAATCCACCAATTCTGATTGCAGAATATCTGAAACATATGACCAGTTAGGGACCGAGTTGATACTTCGGGGTGAAGTATCGGAGACATTGTTTGAGCCTTGTCCTGAAATCTCAACATTCGCCTTTGATGCTTTTCGCGGAGCCATGGTTGAAGCTTGTGTTTTATCTCTTCTGCGATAGAACTACGTATACATACAGAAGTCAGTTTACTCAGATATAATGTTCTCTGCGTAATATGAAATGCATTTGTTAAAATGACCCACAGCTCTTATATATATTTGAAAACTCGGTACCTTTCAGAACAAGTCTGTCAAATCATATTTAGAAATAAATTTTGTCGTAAAAATCCAATCTTATATTCATAGATTTACCCTATTTCCTCATTAATGTCATAAATTTTGGTGGTTTCAAAATCTCAATTGGCGTATGGAGGAAAAAGGCTACCTTGTGAATCGTGTAGACATCAAAGCATGGGATATTCATTGATTTAGCTTAATTAATCTGGTTTTACCGTTGTTAACAATGTTTCGGTACTCATTATATCGGGAATTCTGTTTTAACACTTTGAGTTTCTAACATCCGAGACTGTGAATATCGATTTGGTTAATAAAAAGGTAATCGTGATTTGGGACTCGATTAATTTTATAATTATTATATTCTCCATATCGCGACTCGGAGCTTCGAAGATAAGTTCCTAGGAGAATTATATGTCGATTTGCGAAACCGCGAGATCGTGACAACATGACTTCATTAAAAAGGAAGATAATCTTGGATTAAGTGATTAATTAATCACGTTATAACTGCATCGTGATTTCGCGAGTCAGGGTTTAGACGGTGTAACTTTTGAAAAAGATAACGCTGAGTGGCGAAACGCCGAGAGAAACTTTTACCATGGTTAGCTTTTGCCTTTAATCCTTGACATGGGTTATCCAAAAAAGGACCTCGTGTTCTCGGTTATCGAGGCTATGACAATAAGATTTTGGGTTTGACGAACGTCAAGGCACGAAATCCCGATGACGCTTAATCATGGGTTAGGGAAAACTTTACCCTCGTTACTGTCTTGAGTGAAAAATTAAAATGATTTCGTTATTTCGTGGCTCGGGACGTGTGAATTACATGAGTTATAGTATCCGTCCTGCGAGATCCCAAAGTAGAACAAAAGAAGAAGCATTTTTACGAAAGGTAGGACTCATTTCAAGAGTATAACAAACATCGGTGCTCGTGTGACCAAGTTTCAAAGATCTCGATATCTCAGAGGGAAAAATGAAAACATTCTTTAGATTTCAAACATCAAAATGAAATTTGTGACGGGCTAAAAAAAACAAGGGCGGCTCCAACACCATGCATCAAATGTATACCAATATACATACTATCTCATACATCAATCATGAACCAAAAGATACATCAACAATGAATAGTGAATCGTGAACTAGAGCATCAACCATGTACAATATGTGGCATATACCATATCATCAACCATATGCAGATCTATACCATGTCATCAATGAAGCATCTAAACAAACCTATGCATTCCCCTCATGCATACATCACCATACAACATGAATATCCCTTAACTATGTACACGCAACTCAAATATGTGAGCTATAAGAATTATATCAATGTTGTACCATACATATGAGTGCTCCTCACCCAACCAACCATATACCATATCCAAGTAAAGGACCAACAATATCAAGAGGTCACCACATCATATGCAAAAGTAACTGTTATCGCTCAGTTTGTAGGATAGGTCAAGTAGCTTGAAAGGAGAAGTCAAACTGGCATAACAGGAGCTTCCCCACCCACTGTCACCTCGATGGGGAGCTCTTTATATTTAGGGTGGCTAATCCCAAGGGAGACGTCCCTAGTAATCTGGGGTTTCAAAGGAAAAGGATCAAGGGTTCAAGGCTCAAAGTTTAAAATAAGCTTTCCCTTCACAGATTACTGCCAAGAAGATAGTCAAAGAGAAGGTATTCCACTGAAAGGGCACCTGTTTGCGAGACAAGGAAAATAAAACTAAAACGTGCAGCAGTGGTTAGTACTTCATAAACTAATGACTATCTTTAATATATATAAGCATAAATAAATGTAATTATTGACGAAGTCAATGATTGCAATCAAAGCTATGGTTTATAATATTACTTCTTCAATAAATACAAATGATAAAGCATTCAATGTGTCAAATCAATCCTTGAACTAGCACAACGCATTAAATATGCTCACATATATATTGTTGCTGCGTCAAACCTGCTAAAGGGTGACGTCAGCCCTATTCTAGGTTAGTTTTAGATAGACACTAGAGTGGACGTTTTTCTAAATAAGCCAATGAAAATGCTCAACACTTCAATGTCTATCAAAGGATGACAAAGCCACAACGTTTTACACTAAACAAGAGATCAAAATAGGCATGACGTCATCAACTAGTTAGGGTTAGTAGGCCACTAGGGTTAGTTAGGGTTTCAATTTAAGAGTTTTGAAAAGGTTGTTTTGACACAAAAGGCTCAACGTTGTAGTTTTAGACTAGTGCCTTAGGGTAATGGAGTCAAGGAGTAAGGCTATAGGCTTGGAGAGATTTAAATTTAAGGACTAGAAGGTTAGGATTTCTAGTGCTGCAATGGCAGGGCCACAAAGTCAAAACCCTAAGGGGAGGAGGCTCATTCCAGTGTAGCTTAAGCTAGGCCTCATGCTCCTCCCTCTTTCCTTAAAACTCTTTGGCAAAACGGCTAGCTTTAAAACACAAATATAGGGCTGAAAAGTGTTGTAGAGCCAAGGCTTTTCAAACCCTAAGGGTCAAACCCTAGGTGTAAAGTCAATTAGGCCTAGGACGTCTTCTTTCTTCAATCTATGTTTCAAATCCAACTCAGAAAAAGAAGAATTAGTGTAGCAATTGCTAGGCTATATCCTTCTAAATCAAATGGCTAAACAAGTTTTTTATCATGGGGACATAAAGCAAGGACCTACTTGTGTGCTTGCTCCCTAGGGTTTCAATGATTAAGCATAAAAATAACAATGTAACCATACATGTAAGATATTTAACCTACAACCATTCAATCAAGAAATTTTGCATGTAAAATAAACTTACAAATTCATGAAGAGCTTATCAAACCCTAGTTGTAACACCTTCCAATGATAAAAACACCATATACATGCCAAAGATAATCCTCCCAAGTGTAGCGCCTCAACTCCAAGAGCCAATAATTCAAGACAAAAGACTAAAAAGAGATCTCTCAAAAGAGAGTGAGTTTTGTTATCCTAAAATGAGGTTCAACGTCCTCAATTTATATCATCCAAATGACCTTAAATTACAAAATAGGTCATTAAAAACAGCCGACAAGGCTGACTTAACAATATTCTATTATTTGTCACATTAAATGCTAAAATGTCAAAAGTAAGAGCTAAAAGGGAGACGTCGGGCCCCTCTGAGGGAGACGTTGGCCCTTTTTGGGCATCATCAGCATCCAGAAGGAAAAACGTTGGCCCCTTTGGGGATCCTACAACCTGCCACACATGCCAAATAGTCCTAGCACACTGCCACATGCTCCAGAAAATGTCCAGCCTGCCCTGGGTGGCGTCTTGTCCATCAAAGCCATCATCTCATCTGTAGGGGTGATCCCCCCTAAGTTGATATCTGCCAAAGTGTCCTAGTGATGACGTCCTCCTGTATTCTTTGTGCAAGGGCTCATCATGACGTTGTCCTGCCTATGCCATCCCAGCAACCATCTGATGGGCTCTTCAGCCCCATGGAGGTCCGAGCTAATCATCTCCCCATGTGTATCGGTCCTCTGGTACCTGTCCACCGGGTATGGTCATGCACATCAAAGACTACACCCTCCATGGGATCATCAGTCCTCGGGATCATAGCAATGAAAATCATATTTCATCATTAAAGTTATCAAATAAATGCATGAAATCCCTAACATATCATCTAAGAGCTCAAAGATATTACATAGACCTACTATACAAAGTTAAGGAAATCGACAGAACAACCTATTGGGCTAACACCCACAAGAGATTGAAAGTTTCCTCAGAAGATCATTCAAGCCATGTTTTATGAGGTGATATGGTTTTAGGGATGTCCAGTCATAGTAAGACCAAGGGCAGGTGTTGTCTGTGGGTGCCTTTGTAGGAGGCGAGTTGTACCCGTCATGGATGCATTTTTTCCAAGCCCTTTATTGCCTTTATCTTTCTTTTATTGTTTTTCTTTCTTTTTTATTTCAAGGTCTGACCAGAGGACACTGCCTTGGCTTGGTGACCAGAGCTGACAGTGTTACCCACTGGTATCTTCACAGAGATGATAAGGTTGGCTCGTTATGAGACCCCCTTTCCCTTGGCCATGCAACCAAAGGTCACTGCCCTGGCGTGGTGACCAGATGATGGCAATGTCATACTGTTGGATACCTATGAACGTAATGGGTCGGTTCATGATGAGACCTCCCATCCTCTTGGTTAGGTCTTGTTTTTTATCATTTTTCTTAGGGTCCCTTCAGTTTCTTATCGAGAGGCTTTTTATTGCCTTCTCGGGGATCCCCTGGGCGAAGCATCTCTAGGTTTTATTTCCTATGGATTTTATCTTTTACCAGCTGCTTTTACCCCCTGGGCCTTTAGCCCCTTCTTCCCACAAGACAAAGTGTAACCCTCAGAGGTCATCCTAATGGCCGGACTAGGGGAATGGGATAGATGTGCGGGATGTAAGATGTAAAATGGTAAAAATGGTGGGAGCGGACGATGGCTCTGTGAATCCCCCTCAGTGGCTAACCAAAACCCATGAATATCAACTTGCTAAGTCACCCCACCAATCACCCCAACAATGGTCAAGTGGATTAGTGTAAGATTCAAGCAGTCATCAGAAATGAAAGGAACCTAATGCACATATAAGAAGGTTATAACGATCAAATATGACACATACCATGATACCTTGGACCAATTACCTCATGGAGCAAGAATCCTCTCCGATGCAAGCCCAAGCCGGTGGTGATGGAAGATGTTGCTGCTGACAGAACAAATCTAGCGAAGAAGAAGAAAGATGGGTCCCCTAAGACCATGCCTAGGGTCAATCCTGCTCTCGGCACTCCATGTCTAGGACCTGTGGGCCTCGAGACATGATCTCCTAGTTATCCCTAGATATCGGGGATAACAGTAACCATCAAAAAAATCATATAACCATACCAGAACTTTTGTAGTTGACTTGAACCTATAGAATGTTGACATGTGTACTTTCTTCAAACTTCAGGGATCTGGTATTAAAATTTACCCCAATTTACTAGTGCCTCACTAGACAAACATGGGGCAACCTGCAAATTCCTCACTTGACAGGTATAGATCAACCAGTGAGGGCCTCGCTAGTTAGGTATAGTGCAACAAGTGAGTGCCTCCTAAATTAGGGTTTTTCAGAAACCATAGTCTTTTGCAACTCTGAAATTCTTTCTCTTTTCTCACACTTTCTCTGTTGCCTCAAACTTCCTATCGCATTCACAAAAATACCAAAATAGACCATAACAATTCACTAGAACAAAACAATTTCACTAGATCACAAGATAGATTATCAATGAATAAGTGTGTGAATATATATTTGTGAATGACTCCTTGAGGTGTTTATATACTTGTGTTAGGTAACTCCTATCCTTACTTTGGGACTTATAGGTTTTTCTTTTTACAACAAATTTACCCCTTTAACTAGTTGACTTGTAACTAACTAGGGCTTCTTAACCATACTTCGGGGCTTCCAACTTTACAAGACCATAACTCCCTAACCATGTGGAACTACGTCGCGTTCCACATATCAACAAAAACGAAATGACAACTACTATCCATTTATGAGGGTCATGTCTAGATTTACAATGTCCTTCATGTCCATATTCCTCATTCAACTTTGGGTACCAATACCACATTGTTGGGGCTACAGGAATATGAAACTGGGATTCTTCAAGGATTGGCATCGATATGTAAGGGTTGAAATCATTCTCCAAGATCACTCTCCAAGGGTTGACATCAATGAAAACCAACAAACCACTATCCAACACTCCCAGATAATGAGCTACTTTGTAATTGCTCGATTTATCAGTTGCTTAATCCTTGTTTCTATTATTTCTTTTGGTTCTAGTATGATTTTCCCTTTTTCATTAATCTCTGGTAAAATAGTTTGGACTGGGATCTTGTTTATGATGACCTTCTTTAAGAAATAAACTTGGAAGACTGGATGTACACTTGAAGGTGGAGGCAACTCCAATTTGTAGGCTATACTTTTAATCCTTTGCAAAACCTTATAGGGACCATAATATTTGGGTGATAGTTTATTGTCCTTCTTTTTTATCTTGAGGGAGATCTATTTATATGGTTTTAGCTTCATAAATACTCAATCCCCCACTTCAAATTCCCTTTCACTGTGATGTTGAATTGTCATAACCAAGTTGTCTTTCAATAGTTTGAGAATGTCTTGTTGGTTCCCTATGTGGTCCTCCACTGCTTGAACCTTTATATTCTCTTTCAGGGGTGATGTAATGTGTTAGTCCCTAACATTTACCTTGACTTCTAAGGGAAATCTAGTGCACCTAATTTATTGCAATGGTTTATGTTTGTAGGTATTTTTGGGTGTATAGGTTGTTTTATGGGTCAAGGATTGTATGAATTAGGAAACATAAGGTTCCAGTTACAAATTCAGGTTTCCACCACATTCACATAGTCAATGACAATCACTCTGATCGGCTAGATAAAGATATGTAAACAGAAGAAAAACAAATTGCAAGCTTACAATTTGTTCACTTACATAGAAGAATCTTGATCTCAAATATCATTCATAAACAAGAAATTAATACTTAAACACAAATTCTGTAACAATTGAGCAAACATCAAAATATTTATTGGTATTCAAAATAAACAGAATAAATCAAATTCTTCGCAAAGACTCAAATGCATTCAAGTAAGAGAGATGAAATTTAACACAAGAATGAGACAATCTAACCATCATAATTCTTTTCCCATTCAGTGTACAGTGTAGCAAATTCCAAGTATACAATTCCAGTGAATATGTCCTATAGCACCACCAAACTCGAACCCATAACTCTATCAACTAATTTCCTCTTTATACACCGAGTTGGTTGCATCAGATCCTAAAATATAGATGCAGTTTTGATTGAGTCCTGATATTTGGCTATCAAATAGTGATTACAATATATTTCATTTATTGTATTACAACAAAAATCCAGATCTTAGGAAAAATACCTTAAACTTAGGACCAAATCATAACTCCAGAAATATCCTTTGACCTACTAAATCAGATTTGTAGCAATTGCTCAAAATTCATATACTAGTTCCCATGATCAAGGACAAGTTGAACTGATGAAGTGGCAACTCTAGAAAATATAGGAAAATTTGGAAAAAGTCAACAAATATGGACAACTCAGCCCCAAAGTTCCACTTGTACCTCCTAAACGATTCATTTTTTCGATAAACGGGTTGAGATGCACTTGATTTGGCCCATTTTTCAAGTGGGTTTTGAATGGATTCTCCTAATTCTTCACTGTTTTCTTGGGAGACTCGTCAAAAGATGAATGCTAAAACAGTCACCTAAAAGAAATTCTTCAATTTCTGTTGAATTTTCATATGTTTGTTTCAATATTGTCCTGATATTGATTATCCTCTACAATTCAAGTTGTCTCTGATACTAGATCCTTTGCAGAACCCCAACCAAGCCATTGCTTTGAAACTTCTGGTCTAGCAGCAATAACAATATCCTACTCAAGTTGAAAATGAATTGTAGCATTTCTCTAAAGTTGTTGCATCCCATTTTGGACTGCAACTGCCTAGGTTGTCAACTATTGGTGCTCTAATGAAAGACTTTCCAAATATTTCTTCATCTCTTCAACCTCTTTCTGAAGACTAAAATTTTCAAATCTCAATCCTTTAACTTCATCCTCTTTGGTAACCTCTTTCTTCAGTAAAGAATTGTTTTCATCCTTTAGCCTTTCAATTTATTCCACTCTTCCATCCAAGCTCCAATTAGTCATTCCTACTCCATATGAGTTGCAAAATGTAAAATTTGGGGCCACAACATAGGAAATCAGTACCAAGTACCATTTCAAGGGAGGGAAAATCGCAGGTAGTACGCCAACAAAATTGTTGCAAAACCAACATAACTAGAAGATGTTATCCAAAATGGTATTATGTCCTTCATGAATATATCATCTTTTCTTTCTTCTTCCATTGATTTTGCATTGTCATTAAATTGAACATTGTTAATGAGAGGAATTGTATTTTGTTTTCCATATTGGGTATAAACTTCCATACTAGTAATGATTATTATCTTGCCCATATTGTATAACCCATCACCTAGAATAAGAGAAATAGTTATAAACATGTTATACACATAGAGGCATTTGAATTCATTTCTACTAAGTTCTGATGGATACCAACCATCTGCATGTTTTTCGATAAGAGGCCATAAGAAGCCCTAGGATATTATTGCCTCAAGTAGAATTGAAGAATTGACAATGTGAGGGAAGATAAGGCCACATCCAATGTAGATTGGACTGAAGTCAAAATAGAATGTGTTATGTAACATGAATCAACACATCTACCACTTGAGTTTGAAAGTCATCGAAATTCTGGGAAAATCTTTGAAATTTCTTCATGGTGTCCTTGGAATTCGCAGTAGAATTTATACCATTCACCATGTTCAAATTTATCCATAATCTCAAGACAAGCTTCAAGTGATTCGACTCCATCTGGTTTAAATCGAAGGACTCATCCTCCCTTCTTAATCGACATGTTGTCAGCTGTTAATTTTGAACACATGTGAATGCTTAGTGTTTCACTTCAAGCTCTTAAGAATACCTATACAAAACAACTGCTATACACGAATTTTAGCTACAAAAGACAATCAACTATATTTCTTTTTATTTGAAATACTTTTCAACATTTGAAATTATGACTTTTCATGTTTCGGTTCGTGGCTTTCCAATTGGATGAACAAGATATGAGCATGATCTGATTTGAGTAATTAAAATTGTGCATAAAATATATTAATCATTAAAGAAAATGACAAACTCGAAGATATAACCATTTTCGTGATTTTCGCATGATATCGGGCTTGTTTTCACGATCATAGGGTATAAATCATGTTTGAAAACTATTTTTTCATGTGCTACCAGAATAGCACTATTCTGGTAGTGACTCTATTTTGCATTTGATACCCAGAGCAATTTCCTTGATTTTTCCAATAGAAAAATACCATAATGATGTGACATGTCATTTTCCATGTGAAATATCAAACTATCTTAAAGAAGCAAATGATAATTAAATTAATTCAAATCAAATCACTCCCACAAAGGATATAAAGTATAAAAAGGTACAATCAAACAAAGGCGAGGGATAGATTTTAATAGCATAGGATGAAATTTTAAGGATAGAGAGGTGGTAATAGGCTTAGGGAATAACATAATGGATGGAGGATGATATCCATAAAGTGCGAAAAATGGGGAAATTTTTTATGAAGTATGGAAGGATGTGTTGTACCACCATTCCGACAAGGGAAACCACTTGACCCATTGTGTATTTTTATCGTATGCAAATAAATGAAGATATCCTTCTAGACATTTATTCAGAATATTAGTTTTCCCAACAGATTGAGGATGGTAAGACAAGGTATGAGTTAATTGAGTACCCAAACAAGAAAATAATGCAGTTCAAAAATTTATAGTGACAATTGGATCAATGTCACTTACAAAAACCTTGGTGACTCCATATAGCTTTTGAATTGTTCCCATGAATGTTGCAACTACTCTGCTTGCTTTAAAAGGATGAGTGTTGGGTTTTTATAGTGGTATATATTCCTCAACATTTATTATTAATTCGGGGGTGTAATATTATGATGCACAAGCACAGTATGTGCAAAACTAGTCTTTAAATTGCCTAAGGATTCCTAGTAAAAACAAAACAAAAAATACCAAACCCACAAACAAAAATTAACCCTTATGATCACAGTTAATTAAGTTTGGTCGTCTATTGGTAGAGACTTAGATTGAAAGAAGTCACTCTATGTGCTATCTTACAAACACACTCTGTTTTGGTCAACTAAACTTTTGGAATCATAAAGGAATCTTCCTAAATGTGAATGAAAGGCTAGCTGAAGATAAACTTGAAATTCTGAAATGAAATATGCAAAAAAAGAAACCTACAGACTTTGTTTATTCTTCAAGTATATTTTGTGAGAAAAATTAGTATAGCGCAGTATATGGAAGAGTATGAAAATGTTTGATTGTCTTTACATCCTCATCCTAAATAGTTACTCACCATACATAAAGCAACAATGTTTGCAATCAAGAATTATGCTTCTACAGGAAATTACAGTAAATGAAAAATAAGAACAAACATGAAAGAAATTAGAGGAAGTACTTCCAACAGACTGCTCAGAAATAAAATAAATACAACATATACTAGGGTGGGCTCCTAGACATGTTTTCAGTGAAACTCGGAATGTGTAAAGGACTTCAATGCATGAGATAAATCAGAACTTCAAATTCAGCAATTACATCATGTATTCAGGTTCATAAAAACATTATCCATAACCTGATTGATTTGCCCTTACTTTTCATTAAGGATTGTTTATAAAAAAAATTCAATAAATGATTCCCAAATCCTTAGAACTATCCAATTAGATCAAATATGGGTTTTACAAATTCATAAAGTTGAAAATCGGTCGCTATAGGAAAAAAAATCTATTCTATTATGAATAACCACTTGTATAGCCTATGCCATGCAATTTTTTTGATTTCTATTGAACTTGTCACCTAAATGGACAAATTCCGCACAAAACCGATGTCATGAAATTTTCCGATTCACCCTCATCACTCCAAAAATCGGCTCTAAATATCATTGCTCAATACACTCTATTTTTAGAAAATAGATTACAGAAAATATTCTCATATTTCTATTATAACGTTGGTCATGGTTGTTCCTTGATCTTCTGGATCAGGTCCTTAATTCTCTAAGAATATGATCCTCGTTCCTCACTTCTGGAATCAAAGACCCAAATCTTTGTGTAACCTGTAGATTTCCTCTAATAACGGACTATGGATTTCCCATAATAACTATATTTTGAATTTCCTGTAATAGTTGTTTGCGGATTTCCTATGATTTTCCTATAATACCTACCTTATAGTTTT
Source organism: Picea engelmannii (assembly GCA_009831015.1). Lineage (NCBI taxonomy): Eukaryota > Viridiplantae > Streptophyta > Pinopsida > Pinales > Pinaceae > Picea > Picea engelmannii. The sequence goes on from ML778848.1 coordinate 837,293, forward strand.
GATTTGCATTGGTCGTCGGGTGTTGAGTTTCATGTAAAGGTTAAAATAGGTATTTCACCATCTCTGGAGGATGGTGAAGAACCTCCAAGTGAAAATCCTTACTTAGAATGAGCAGGACTATATCAACCAACAATTCATGTAATGTCTGATGAAATAGAGTCATTTCCTGTAATTACTGAATTATAGGTAATTTTCCAAATAAATATCCCGAAACATTATTTACAAGAGAAAAACAGGAATTAATCTCAAAATAACATCTTATTACCTTATCCATACTTGTTATTCCATCAATTGAGTGAAAGTAGACAAAAATGGAGGTTTTGAGGTGAAAAATGGGGATGAAAGGGGATGGAAAAGAAGTCAAAATCAACACCTAACTTCTCCCCCAAACTAAAGGTAAATCATGTCCTCATGCAACTGTCGATACAAAATTTAAAATTATATTTCTCTTCTTATTCAATTGTCTTCTTGCTCTAAAATGTTGGTTGTAGAAGATCCCCATATTTTGATCCCATTTGAGCCATCTATCTATTTATTCGTTCTGGTGTAGCCAAAAGATGTTTGGATGTGGATATTTTCTCCTTTTCTGACTGTCCAATGATTTTTTCCAACAATTTATTTGCCAGGGTTATCTTTACATCACCAACCTTTGTTTCATTCTCGACAAATGTTTCTGCAAATTCCTTTGTGGTTGATACATTATGACTTTGAAAATTTTCAAACAATTGCAGCAACCCCACCTTCTGGATAATTATTCTGCAAGTCATAAATTCATCAAGGAGTTCTTCCCCTTTAGGTTCATATCTAACCACAAAAGGGGTTTCTATTTACCTTGCCATGTCCATTGGATCCGTTGGGTGCTAAATTAAAATTTATTTTCATAGAAGAGGATAAGAATGTTGAAGACAAGGATAAGAGTGTTGCATACAAGGAATAATCAAGGTTTCAAAATGACAAGGTAGTTGTGTGATGGTAAAACAACTTGTATGACTTTGTTAGTGGATTAACCCAAATGTGTGAGGAATTATTGAGCAACAAGGTTTCATCATAACAAGAGTTTTGTCATTCAAAATGATCATTTCATTTCATATGAAATTTCTCATCAATGATGACATATGATTTGGTTGTATTCAACAATGTGTGGATAGACTGAATGAAATGGATGGTGAATATTGTCATGATTTTTTCCGGAGAAAATGAAATACCGAGAAATCATTTCAAAATTATGAAAACGGTTTATATGTACAACATATAACCATAAAGATTTCATGTTTTCATCGTTTATACCAGAAATTATTATGTAAAATACAGTGGATGGTATGATAGGACTTTAGGAAATCATGGATAATAAAATCAGAGTCTTAAGATAAACTCTGGAATGCATGTAAGTTGTATTTTGAAAATCAATTCTAATTTTAATCAAGTAAATAGATGTTAGAGAACCGTTACCTTGTATACCTATTACCTTTCTCTTCAGAGATAGGATTCTGGAAATGATGTTACCTGAGTTGGGTTGGATTATGTACATTCTACTTATTGTATCATCTGTTAATATTGTTGATCATTTTGTACATTGCTTGCATTATTACAAGAATTCTTCAATTACTGAAATTCTTCAAGAAATTTTTTATGCCTTTCTTCAAATGAGTGAAGTTATCTTTATTCCCTGGGCTAACATTGTTCTCTTGTTGTAGTTATATGAAGTGTATGATGTTGCTTACATGAGAGAAATAAATAGATCTGATGTTGCTAAAAATGTTGTTATTGTACTAATTTCTCATGATATTTCTAGAAAGAAAAATTACAGGAATGATGTACAATGATAAATAACATAACTCTTCCAACCAATTACTTGGCTTTCAAGCATATTTCTTGTTCAGATGCGCCAGAGAATTAGTTTTCTCATTCTAAACATTATTTTTCTCTATACTTTTTATATTTTTATTTATTTTTCTACTATCCTACTTTAATTGAAAAAGAAAAACCTCTTTCAAGTGTAGGAATACTTCCAATGCATCCATTCACGTAGAAATATCTCTAGTGTACTCATATCCAAATCTGAAAAATATACCTTAATGAACACCATGATATGAGAGGCCAGTTTCTTACATGGATTGAGTACCAAGAATTGTTGAAGTATGGAGTGATGTTATAGATTGGTGACTGATTGAAACCAAACTTCAACATGATCCTTCTTTCCTTGATTTTCTATAGCTGTCATGTCATGAATTTCTTCGAAAAATTGATCATCATATTCTTGAGTACACAAGGGATCCAGTGATAATAATCCAAGAAACTCTTCAATTTTTTGCTCTAGTATCTTATCCTCATCTGAAGTTATCCATGACTCTTTAATATTTTCTTCTTGTTGAGAATGATTAGAAGAAACTTATAAGTCATATTCTTGTGTGGTTGGTTCATGGATCATTTTCTCTTGGATTGATTCATGAGGTGCAGTTTGACCCTTAGTGATGACTTTGAACTTTGGACAGGGATTTGAGAAAATCCTTGTAGCAACACATCCTCCCTTTCTCAACAAATTCTTGAGCATTTTTAAGTTCTTCTAGTATTTCAAGAGTTTATTCTCATGAATGGATTAGTGTATGGGTTTTTTTAACAAAAACAATGACTTCTCTATCTGAAAGAAATCAACAATAAACACACCACACTACACAAACTTAAAGCAAAATATGATCATGTAATGGATTTCCCTCACGCTACTAAGACCATGTTGTCATCGGGTTGTCTGTTGACATGAGTTAGATTTTCTTTCCACGAAAAAAAAAAATTGATAGGAGAATGAAAATGAAAAAAAAAACAAGAATTTGATAGAAAAAAATGAAAATCAAGCAAACAACAAAAATCTTGCAATTTCAAGAGTAATTCATTTAGTGCCTCCCCAAAAATGGCACCAAAATGTTGGGTTGTTGTAGTGTTCTATATTCCTCGGCATTTATTATCAATCCGGGGGCGTAAGCTTATGAGGCACAGGCACAATATGTGCAGAACTAGTCTTGAAATTGCCTAAGGATTCCTAGTAAAAATCAAACAACAAATACTAAACCCACAGACATAAATTAACCCTTATGATCACAATTACTTAAGTTTGATCATCTATTGGTAGAGACACAAATTTCAAGAAGTCACTTTGTGTGCTATCTTGAAAACACTCTATGTTTTGGTCAACTAAACTTCTGGAATCATAAAGGAATCTTCATAAATATGAATGAAAGGCTAACTGAAGATAAACTTGAAATTATGAAATGAAATATGCAAACAAGGAAACATAGAGACTTTGTTTATTCTTCAAGTATATTTTCTAAGAACCATTGGTATAACGCAATAGATGGAAGAGAATTCAAATGTTTTATTTTCTTTACATCCTAATCCTAAACAGTTACTCACCATACATAAAGAAACAATGTTTGCAATCTAGAATTATGCTTCTACAGGAAATTATAGTAAATGAAAAACAAGAACAAACATGAAAGCAATTAAGAGGAAGTACTTCCAACACACTGCTCAGAAATAAAATAAATACAACATATACTAGGGGGCCCTCTTGGACATATTGTTGATGAAACTCAAAATGTGTAAATGACTCCAACGCATTAGATAACTTAGAAATTCATTTGTATGAAATTCAAGGCAATTCAACAATTACAAAATGTATTATGGTTCACAATAACATTCTCCATAACTTGACCGATTTCCCCTTACTTTTCTTTGAGGATTATTTATACAAAATATTTAAGAACTAATTCCAAAATCCTTATAACTATCCCATCATATCAAATATGGGTTTTACAAATTAACAAAGTTGAAAATCGGTCGCTACAGGAAAATATGGGCAATTATTTTATGAAGAACTACTCTTACATCCCACGTCATGCACTTTTTCTAGATTCCATCACATGTGTCACGTAAATGGCCAAATTACGCACAAAATCCATGTCAGGGAATTTTTTTATTCACCCTCATCACTCCCAAAGTCTTTTATGAATATCACTGCTCAATACACTTTGTTTTTAGAAAAAATATTATAGAAACTATGCTCAGATTTCCACTATAGCATTGGTCATGGTTGTTCCTTGATATTCTGGATCAATTCCTTCATCCTCTAAAAGATAATCCTCATTCCTCACTTCTGGAATCAAATCCCCAAATCTTTGTGTGAACTTTGCATTTCCTGTAATAACAGATTGTGGATTTCCCCATCATGTCCCCATTTTTGGGTTCCCTTGTTCTGTAGTAGAAGGGACTTTTGTGGCTTGTCAATGGAGAAAAAAGGAGTAAAAAGGGGGTCATTTAACGTCAATTATTTAAGAGGTATTATATTATTAAAGTGACATTAGGGAAAGTAAAGTAAATTTATATTAATCAGTTACTTAATTATTATTAAAGTGACTTTTAATCCTAAAGTGAAAATTGGAGGGAAAATAAGAGTTATATTTGATTTAGTCAAAAAGGGGAAAATTCTAGAAGAGTTCATTTAGTCCAAAAGGGGAAGTTCTAGAAGGCATGGAGGAAGGATATAGAAGGAGTTGGAAAAGTATAAAAGATGGGTAACCCCTCACTTCTGATTATTATGATTTGATATCTTATTGAGTGCTCTTGTAGCCAGTGTTTTAGTTGGGGTTTTGGGAAGAACCCTTCCACTATGGGTTTGGTTTCGGTGGTGCAATATCAACCCTAGCTACACAAGAGGGTAATCCATCTAGGATTTCCATTAGAGATTAGATAAGGAGGAGGATCCATCCAAGGTCTTCATTTTAGATTCATTTGATTTATGTATATGAGATCGATTTTTTGTAGTTGAATTCGTTTCTACAACTGAATTTGTTTCTATATCTGAAATCGTTTTTGCAGTTGAGGTCGTTTCTGTAGTTGAATCCATTTCTTCAATTGAGGCCATTTTTGTAGCCGAAGCAGTTTTTGTAGCTGGGCCGAGTTTTTGTAGTCAATCTGAGTTTCTATAGTCGAGGCCTAGTTTATGTAGTTGGGTCTATTTTATGTAGCCAAGGCCAAGTTTCTGTAGATGAGGCTGAGTTTCTATATCCATAACAAGTTTTTATACCCGAGGACAAGTTTTCATAGTTGAAGTTGAATTATGTAGTCGATGTCGATTTTCTATAGTTGAGGACGTGGCATCATGTGTGCTTGTAGTTTTGTATTGCAGTTGTTATTGCAGCCAATAGATATTTGTATTGTTGTGATTTAGATTCCATCCATAATAAAGATGCCCACATTGTCTCTTCTATTTCATGAGTATTTTGGATGCATGCAATATGTTTGATGGAATGTCCCTTGTTAAAACCCTTGCAAACTGTTTGTTGAAAATTGTAAACCAGTTATGGCATTAAAAGAATATGTAATGCAAATTGTTTGAAAAAATAACACAACCAGATCTAATATAATTGGACAACAAACATAATATTCCCATCTCGCCTAGTTGGGGACATTACAGTGGTATCATATCTTGCAATCCTCCCAGCCTGTGAGGACATACAATCTTGGCTATCAAACTAAGGAAAAGGTGAAGAAAATATCAATGGGAAGGAAATCATATTATGCAGGTGTAAGAAAGGATGGGAGTAGGTTTTACACTCAGGTGGTTAATCCAGATGGAGGAATATCCATAGCCTTTGTTTGAAATCCCTATGAAGCTAGCAGTAGTTAAAAACATACCATACCACTACCAGGAGTATCTAAAATTGAGGAAAGAGATTCATGCCGAATTTTCTTTTAAAAACTTTTACTCTCTTTGTTATGAAAGTTGGCCCAAGGATCTAGACGAGGATTATTCTAATGGCATAGGGAAGGGGATGAAAAAGGATGAGCATGAATAACTGGTGGAGGAACATGCATCTAGCCATGAAAATTATGTGTGAATAGAGGAAGACCAAACATCAGACTATGATACATCATCAGAACTGATCGGTGAGACTGATGACACTAGTGTGCTCGATGGAGAAGATGAGGCTACAACATCTTGTCCTACTTATGATGACCATGAGAATATGTTCCAATCAATGGATGTTAAGGATTCAATATCGCTCCTTATGTATGATGTGGATGAGGATGATGGTTTGAGTGATAATTTAGTGCCTTATCCTATTTATGATAGGTACAATGATGCATACATGATTGTACCAGAGCTATGCATAGAGGATAACGAAGGGGATGAATTGGTGGTAGGGAATAGATCAAAAAATTGTATGAGGAGGATAGCCCACATTAAACATCATCATATAGTGATTCAATTGATACCTTATGTGACAGACCACCCCATGAATAGGAAATGACATTGCATGAATTGGAGGACCAATTATTTTTCATAGAGGAGCAAGTTGTGCAGGTGTTGATGAGGACAGATGGTGCTCATAATTTTATTGAATACCTTATGTGGAAAACCTAGATGGAGGAGAGGAAAAATGGAATTGTAGATGGGGTCACTAGTACCCAATTACACATCATCAAATAAGCACTTGAACAGATGAAATATGATTACTTGCAATTGTTCATGGATAGGGACCTTGCTCTTAAGTTTGTTGAAGACAAGGAAAGGGAGATTGAGGAGCTTTGTTACCAGCTTAGTTTGGCACACTCCTCATGGTTGATAGCAGTAGATACTTCATCGGCTTTGGTAGTAGTGACACATGAGAGCATGAGTGGCACTCATGATTAGAGGGAGGAGCCTCTTGTGATGATTCCACACAAAGAGCATTCAAAGTTGTAGGTGTACGAGGAGATTTTTGACACAGAGGGTTTTGACTGTGCACTTGTTTTGCATTATAGGGATCATGAATTGTTTCTTTTGGCTCAAGGCTTGGTTACAAAGATGGTAGTTGAGAAAATTTCTTTTGGACCAACTTGCAAGGAAGTATATTCACCAGTTTATTGGGGGATTGAGTATAGGACAAATTTGGATACATCACTCTAGGATCCAGGTTCAATTTATATTGGAAGAGTGATCGATACAATGGCACATATAGGATGCAGGGTGATACAAGATGATATGGTGGTGTGCATTAGTATACAATAGTATACAATGGTGTACGGTGGTGTACAATGTGATTTTAGGATGTTTACCTGAGGGAGACCTCCAGACAGAGACTTTAGACATATCTTTGAGTTTGGTTCACCCAGGATTGATGAGTGAATGGACGAGCTTCATGGAGAGGGATATTCCTCAGAGATTGATCTTCAACTAGGATATGTTCATATTAGGGACATATAGCATGATACCCACAGTATCACTCTCAAATGTTACCTTGAGTCTGGGTTCATACCATTGGGGTTTACCAACACACCTGAAATTTTACAGTATCTCAAGCAGTGGCAATGGAATCTAGTGTTATTTTATGATGCCAACAATATATGGAGATTTCACCTGAGTCAGATGAGTGAGGCATGTAGGATTATATCCATATCAAAGTTCTCTCATTTGGTCAAGACACGGGAGGAGATCTAGATTGTACTCACTCAGTTTTCAGAGATGTCAGTCGATAGAGTGGTGGATGGATATGAAGGTCGCACACATGTATTTTTCGAGTTCACACTTAGGGAGATGATCATGAGGGATATGTTTGATTCACCTTTGGCAGGAAATTTTGAGTACTCGCATGAGTATAAGGAACTACATGTGATTGGACTATTTTCCAAGGAGGTGTTTAGACTCTACAGATTATTTGAGTACATTTATGGTGACCAAGATAGCATATTACCCAGTGCAGTTTGGAAGGAGCCGAATAGATAAACATGAACATAGTTGATTCCTAGTACTAGGTTTTCACCAGATCATAGCATACCATGGACTTGGCTCATTTTGACTCCAATGGTTACCAGTATGGTGCAACAACAACTAGTAGGTATTTGGAGTGGTGGACTTTAGATTTGGTGGTGGGATCTAGGAATTCATTTGAGTGATAGATTGATTTTGATGATGATGATTGTTGGGGCTCAGAAATGTCCTATTTTCATCCACCTTTCCCTTCATTATTCTTCACATTTCATCGCCCCATTAACCTTTCATGATATCATTTCCATAAATATACTTGGGTTTCACCTTATTGTTCTCCACTTTATTNATTTTAGTATTTGAAAGGAATTTGTGATTAAATGTTAGAAAATCAACATGTTTTCATATATATCTCAAATATGTGTGAGCTTTGTAATGTGTAGGAATATGAGAAGGATTAATTCAAAAGGACTTCTCGAATATTTCCTCCATTTCAATATTTGAGGAGATAATTCAAGCCCATTGCAAGGAGAAGATCATGGAGATTTGGTTGGAATATCTTATCCAAGATATATGAGAGATATGTGTGAGAATTTGAAGGGATTATATTTTGTAATAATGGGAAATAGGTTGAGAGAAAAGTGGATCTGTAATAATGAGATGGTTATCTTATCTTCAAGGCTCTCATGTATAAAAGAGAGTGCTCTCTCTTCATGAGGATTCAATAGGAATTAGAGGATTCAATTAATTAGAGTTATTTTGTAGTCATTTAGTGGTATTCATTAGGATTCGAAAGAGAAAGGGATTCTTAGCTTTGATTCATGGATTTGGTTTTCATGCTTTCATTATTCTTTTATGAAGATTGATTTGATTATTGAATGTAAGACTGCTTCATTGGTGAGATCTCTCATGTGTTGTTGTGCCATTTAACTCTTCACTTGTTCTATATGCTTTTCCTTCATGTAGTTCTCCATTTCTAGATTAATTTCCTTCACGCAATTTCCTATTCTTAGAGTAATTTCATTTACGCAACTAGATTAATTTCAATTCCAATCATGTGTTAGATTAATTTCAATTCCGGTCGTGTGTTAGATTAATGATTCAATTCCATTTGTGTGTTAGATTAATGATTCTATTTCAGTCATGTGTTAGATTAATGATTCAATTTCAGTTGTAGCTTAAACATTATATTAGATTAGTCCCGCTTCAATATTGCATATACTTTGCCTGTGCTTCGTCAGTTTACGAACCCCGGGTTGAAAAATTAGATAGTTGGGAAAGTACTACAACTCAATTAATACAACATTAGTTCGGCCCAATATAACGACTATCGTTCCCTTGTCACGATTGTTGTTCCTTTTGTTGTTCATTTGAATACAACGATTTTTGTTCCTTTTGTTACAATTGTTGTCCCTTTGCAGGGGTTGCATCTCTGGAGGACGGGTATTGAAAATAGAAGGTAAGAACCTAAGTAGCAGACAAGTAAAATGTTTGCACCAGCACCTACCTTTGGATGATGCATAGAGGTTATATTTTAGGACATCTTTAGAGCCCAGCAATGATTGATAGAGCCATGACAGTGATTGGTTTGCTTTATTTTTTGTATGTTAGTAGAGGGGAAGTTGAGACTTACTCAATTCGGCAGGACAAAATTGATGCCATTCGTGGACTTGCAGACTTAGACTTCATTGAGACACCTTCATAGGAAAGAATTTAAGATGGTGGCTTCATTCCCTTTAGGGAGATCAACTTGGGGTTCCAGGAGAGGAGGATGAAGACTAGGCACGTTGGTTGGATGATATGATCAAAGTAGTGCAACATCAACATGGTGATATATTTATGGGGTTAGTTTGGGACCCTGGGATCACATTATTTGATAGTTCAGCCACTATTAGAGAGGAGAACATTGACTTTGACTTTTAAAAGTTTACTTTTGGGAGTAGGGGTGATTTTAGGGCCTAAATTTCGCTCATGGGCTAATTTTCCATGGTTTTTCCAAAAATGAGATTCGCTATTTTAAAAATGATTCGCCCAAATTCTATAGGATAAAATTATTTTACCTTAAAAATCGCCAAAATTTTATGAAAACTATATAAAAGCCTTATAAATTTGAATATTTTTACAAAAATATCGCCAATCATTTATAGTTGGCATATGAAGGATTAGTAATATTCGCTAAGGTTTCTACATTTTAAAATAAATTTCCATCCTTAAAATCATCCCTGTTTGGGAGGATTAGGAGTGGTTTCTTGGAGGGGTGGTATTCCAAGGAGTCTACCGAGCTTATGAATCTTATGATTGCTTGGTTTATCAATAGCAATTAGGTGGATTCTTGTATTAGCACCTTACAGACCAATTCTATGTGATTCACATCATATAGGCTAGTTTGGGATCCTGGTGACTTTACCATCTATGGGGTTCTTGTGTTTGCATAGAGGGACTTTGCATAGGATATGTTGGGAGATTTTATTGATGATTCTTGGATGATTGTAGTAGAAAGGAGGTATTGGAGTATTGAGGCCTTTCCCTTTGATACTTGGAGACTTGGTGTAGTGGATTCCCTATCAGTTGGTGACCATATAGAATTATTTATGATATCTGATCTTAGAGTGGTGATACATTGGATGGGAATGATCCTCAATAGTGGATGTGATCATTTGAGCCATTACATATTGTGGTAGCATATTGAGCATGATGTTCGGACGACTATGATAAGAGTTTTAATGTTTATGCCATTATTATTCTTTGCATTTCAATAGATAAGAGCATCATAAGAACAAGATCACTGAGAAATACACATTCACAAGAGACACAACATTTATCCTGGGAAACCCTCTAGGGGAAGAAAACCCAGCAAAAACTTCCTTATCATAAATAGCTTATACAATGTTCAAGAGATAACTCAAACCAATACAGATATTCCTTTCCAAGAGATGCGCCACTCTTCTCCCTCTCTCCAACTGGTAATTGCAGCTTGCCTCATAAGAGAATGAGCAAGTGAGTTGTGTGTTGGAAGTGAGGCGCTAGCCTCCTATATATACAAAACTGGCATGTGTGAAAGGTCACCACTGGCAGGGCTAACCTCTCACTTTGGGTGGGTAAACCAACCTTTAATTAATGTTGGGTCTTCCATAATAACTGTTGGGGCCGACTTCTTATTCTTCCCTTTATAATTGTCCGATGACAAATCTGCAAAAGGGGATTTGGTCCTTATACAACTACTGACATGATTAATCCACAATGGGGATTAATCCAATGAATAAAATATCAATATTAATAAGAATGTTCTTCGCAGTTACATTATTTCAACACTCCCCCTTAACAAGAAGGGTATTCTTCATCAGCATCAGGCGAGAGAGGTCTGCATCATCAGTGGCATCAGGAGGACAGTATCATCAATATCATCTTGAAACATTCGTTAGCATATTTATGAGTCATCAAAAGTTTTCTTCATCGACAGCATCATCATTCTTGAAAGAATTCCATCATCATCTGCATCAATATGTATCAATAAAATGATACCTCATCACAGCACTAGGCTGGCACATCATAGTACTACACTGGCTCAATGTCACAGCTGATAAGTTGGTAGCTCAGTGTCAGTCACATATTACTTTACATCTAACAACTAGGTCAGAAGCAAGGAATATCATCATCTCGCTTTACATCTAACAACTAGGTCAGAAGCGAGGAATCAAAACGTCATGCTTTACGTCTAACAACTAGGTCAGAAGCATGACTCATCTTGCTTTACGTCTAACAATGAGGTCAAAAGCAAGGAACACATAAACATCTCGCTCTATGTCTAACAACGAGGTCAGAAGCGAGGAATCAACGATGTCATGCTTTACATCTAACAGCGAGGTCAGAAGCATGACTCATCTTGCTTTACGTCTAACAACTAGGTCAGAAGCAAGGATCACACAGCGTCATGCTTTATGTCTAACAGCGAGGTCAGAAGAATGACTCATCTTGCTTTACGTCTAACAACTAGGTCAGAAGCAAGGATCACACGGCGTCATGCTTTACATCTAACAGCAAGGTTAGAAGCATGACTCATCTTGTTTTACATCTAACAGCGAGGTTAGAAGAAAGGATCACACGGCGCCATGCTTTACGTCTAATAGCGAGGTCAGAAGCATGACTCATCTTGCTTTACGTCTAACAACTAGGTCAGAAGCAAGGATCACACGGCGTCATGCTTTACATCTAACAACGAGGTCAGAAGCATGACTCATCTTTCTTTACGTCTAACAATGAGGTCAGAAGCAAGGAATACATCTACTCCCCCTTTCAGAGAAGTTCCTTTCGAACTATACCAATCTTATCTCGAAAGTGTTCAAACTTTACACGAGATAGAGGCTTAGTCAACACGTCAACAACCTGTTCATCTGTGCTAATGTACTGGAGCTTCAACGCTCCTCTCTGTACCATGTCGCGGATGAAATGATAGTGGATCTCTATGTGCTTCGACCTGTTGTGGAACACAGGATTCTCTGTCATTTTAATGCATCTTTGATTGTCACATAGAATCGTGGTTGCTCTCATCCTCATATCAAATAGGCTAGTTAGCAATTTTAGAAGCCATATAACTTCGCAGCTAGTAGAACATGCGACAATGTACTCTGCTTCCGTTGTGCTGAGAGCAATACTGGATTGCTTCCTACTCTGCCATGAGATCATGGCTGATCCCAAACTGAAATAGCATCTGGAAGTTCTTTTTTTGTCTGCAACGCTTCCTGCTCAATCTGCATCAGTATATCCACTCAATGTGAAGTCATGATCTCCATAATAGCTGAGACCATAATCCATTATACCTTTAAGGTACCTCATCACATGTTTTGCAGCCACTAGGTGAACACGTCTGGGCTCTACCAGAAACTGACTCAAGGTGTTCACTGCAAAACAGATGTATGGTCTGGTGTTCATCAAGTACATCAGCGATCCAATAATATGTCTGTACAGAGTGGCATCTATCAAATCTAATGAAGTATCGACCAGCAGCTTCAGCTTCGCTTCCATGGGTGTATTCATGGACTTGTATTCTAGCATGTCGAATCTCTTTAAGATTTTGACCGTGTACTTCCCTTGGTTAAGGAAGATTCTCTCTAGACTCTGCCATACCTCAAGGCCTAAGAAGTAATGCATTATACCAAGGTCTTTCATTTCAAATTCTGCGGCAAGTCTCTGTTTACATTCAGCGATGAGATTTTCTACTCCAGTTAAGAATAAGTCATTCACATGCAGTAATAGTATTACTGATTCATAATCCATGATCTTGAAGTAGAGATTTGAATCTGCTTTACTCTTGGTAAAGCCTAAGCTCATCAAGAAACTGTCTATATGGCCATACCAAGCTCTAGGAGATTGCTTCAATCCGTATAAGGCTTTCTTCAATCAGCAGACATGAGACTTCATGTCTTCAACCTCAAATCCTTGGGGTTTCTCTATATACACTCCCTCTTCGATAACACCATTAAGGAAAGTCGTCTTCACATCCATCTGGTGCAGCTTCCATTTCATCTTAGCTGCAAGAGTTATAATGGTCCTGATTGAAGTGTATATGGCCACAGGAGCGAATGTCTCTTCATAGTCAATGCCTTCCTTCTGGGAAAAATCCACGAGCGACAAATATTTCTTTATACTTCTCAATACTTCCATCAACAACATGTTTTATTTTGAAGAGCCATCTATAGGATACCCCATCTTTATTCTTTGATCTGGGAACTATTTCCCATACTTAATTGGTATTCCTCTGTCATGGAATTTGCCCATTCCTTCTTCTGGATGGCTTCTTCAAAACATGTGGGTTCTTCATAAAGTAAATTGCACATCAAAGCCATGTAAATGGAGAAGGGCTTTGGTCTTTTCACCTGTCTCGTGGTTCCTTCTGGAACACCATACTTCTCTCCATCTTGAATAAGCTCTCTTGCCCAAGCAGGCTTTATTTTATGGGAGAAGGTCATTTGAGGAGGTTCTTGAACTTCTGTTATATCATGATCTTCAGGAGTCTCCTCATCATGGGAAGCTATGACTTCCCTTACAGTTTCTACAGCTCTGGGAACTTCCCTCATGGATTCTGTAGTCCTGGGGTTTAAAGGTTCCTCTTCATATACTTCTTCAAGCTGACATCTTCTCAATTTCTTAAGTGTTTCTTCTTCATCAAAGGTCATGTCCCTGTTGATCTCAATATGTGGTGACCAGGTATGTAGATTCTGAAGGCCTTGGATACTTCAAAGTATCCCACGAATATCCCCTTCTTTCTGGAGGGTTCCAACTTGTTTCTTTTCTCTTTCGGTATATGAATAAACACTGGACAGCCAAATATTTTGAGATGGCTTACCTCTAGCTTCTTTCCGATGAACATCTCTTCTGGTGTCTTCAGCCCAAGTGCACTATGGGCCAATCAGTTCTGCACATAAATAGTTGTCATTGTTGCTTCTGCCCATAAGCACATAGGAAGATCTTGATCTTCACAGCTTCCAGCATGGTTTTGTTCTTCCGTTCAACTACACCGTTTTGTTGGGGATCTTGATCCCAACATCTTTGCAGATATTCATGAACTCTTTTGTGGTATATTCTCCTCCATTATCTGACCTGAGTATCTTAATATTCCTTTCAGAGACGTATTCTATCAAGGCTTTGAATTCCTTGATCTTGCTGAACACTTCAAATGTATCCAGGTCTTTTACGAGAATAATCATTAATGAATGATACATAGTATACATACCCATTAATGGAGGATGATGGCATTGGGCCACATACATCTGAA